>VZRQ01002586.1:233223-317943 GCA_013397975.1 Machaerirhynchus nigripectus
GCTGTCCCCTCCCCGCCGCAGGACCCCCGGCCCCACGGGGCAGCGGGGGCTGCGGGGCGCTCCGGGCGGAGCGTCCTCGGCCGCTCATCGCGCTGCGAGCACGAAGCAGAGCTGGTTCCCCACCGCTCAGCTCGTTCTTCCCCCAGCGTTAATTCCGAGGTGACCTCGGCAGGGTGATGTTCAGCACGGGCTACCGAGCCGCATCAAATAACTTCATTGACCAAATCACCATCTCCACTCCGTTTCTCTGCAGTGGAGGGAGCGGGACAGTTGACTTTGTCTATTTCTTTAACTTCTAAAGGAGTTAGAGGAACCTTACGGTTGTCTGGTCTGTTTCCTCAACAAATTCTGTAAAGTTGTGTTATTTTATAGGTAAAAAAGTTGTAGGTACAGCATGTGTTTGAATATACTTCTAAAAATCAGCGCAGCATATACCGCTAGTGGTTATTTCAGCTATTGGCTGTAGAGCTGAAGAAGACTTTAGCTGTTAATTTGTTCATCTACTTACTGAAATTCGAATACAATTTTATATTTGTGAGGAAAAATTCCTCTAGTTTGATGGCATGCATACGTTTTGCAATACTTAATTCTAACTAGGCATAGCTGGAAGGACGTCTGCTAGCAGTTTACTTAGCAGCACTGCCTGTAGTCTGCTTCTGGGGTGCCTTTCATAGGCATGAGAAGTTAACCTCTGTGTTGCTGTGCTTTTTTCCCTCTGGATTTTGATTTTTTTAAAATATGTTACTGTAAATAAATATCTCTAACAAACTGTAAACTTTAACAGTTGAAAACTTTATAAACCTCCTTCAATAACTGAATTGTGGAATGATACAAAAAATGATTATTCGAATTTTAATTCTGAAGTTCTCTACTTTATATAGCATAAATACTTGTTTAAAACACAAGAAGATGTGTCTAAGCCCCAGCCTTTTGGTGTTTTGAAGGATCATGCATTTATACAGATAAATTCATACATATGCACTTTTCAAGGTCTTAGGAAAGCAATAGACTGAGTTGTGCACAAACTGTAAAATCAACACAAAATCTGTTCCATAGAGCTTTTTTTTTTCACAGATATAACACATATTTCAGAAATATCAGATGCTACTAGAGAAATTGTTCTCCATTCAACGCCTTTCCTGAGACTAGCTTTGTCAAAACCCCGTGTTAATGCTGCAAATGTTCTGTCAAATCTTCGAATGTTTAGACTGTAGCTAGTCAGGGCACAGAACTGTGTAGGTCTATTTGAAGACTCCTTTCACCCTCATGGGGACCTAAATCTGTATAATTATTAAAATAGGCTTGCTAGCAATAAAAACGTATGTAGATATTTTCATCACAGTGAAGGCAATTGTTGCCTACTTCCAAACTTCAAAATATGAACATATTTACTGTCTGTGTGACATTTGCAGTCCTGTTCCCAAAATTCTGTCATGCATCACCAACTAATAATTAAGCAGTCTGTTTACCCTTCAGACATACCCAGAACTCTAGCAAAAGCTAACAGGAGATACATATACTTTCTGATTAAGAAAGGGTCTTAATCAGAAATTCGTTTTAATAAAAGTAAGGACTGCATTTAAAGGCTGAGACCTAAGCTCCTCCTCTTCTGAACCTTTCTACAGACTGTGCCTATGGAGGTATCACGCAGTCCATGAATGAAATTTCCTGTCTCTGAAGTGAATGGCAGTTTTGCTACTGATTGCAGTGAAGTTTCACACATAGACCTGTTTGCTATCCTGCTTGTTTATTTATCTTGTGAGACTTTGGTGCGTTTTTATATTGCTCTTCTTTGCACACAACTTCATTTCAGTGAAGATTACACCACCTCGATGTTACTGATAGTATGGATATACACACCGATGCAGAAATACACAAAGAGGTGTTTTCTACATCAGTAAATTACAAAAAACACCCACCCCATCATTTGAAGATTTTCAGATAGGTATCTGGTAGTGGATACCCAACTCATCTCTTTTAGCTGTCCTAAATATTTTAAAAGATACTTTTAGTTATACAGAAAACACCAGCCACAATAATTAGTGTTACTGTACTTTCATCAGAGGCATCTAAAGTATCCAAATCCTGTTCTTCAGTAAGCAGCACGGGTATAAACTTAACTTAATCAATAGAATAATTTTTCTCAGTCTAAGTACTATGAGATTAGTTTCACTGGGAGATTAATGATTCTTCTGGTGATGTATGCTGACTAACTTGTCCTAAACCAGTTCCAGAAACAACTTTTGTTGCTGGAGTCAAGTTATTGATGAGGAAATGCTTCTCTTTTCTACTGAGGATTTTAGTCTTAAACATAAATTCAGATTACCAATCATGGCATTTTTCTCCAATATGTTCTTTCAGTGGAAAACTACTTTTTTTCTGCATATGAAAGGACATAACAGCTTGTTTTCTAGCTACAACTCCCACTGCTTTGATTTTCAATAGCCTGGCAGTTTTTAAATTAATATGCAGCTGCATCGTGTGCCCTTGTATCCACAAAGACCATTTATTTCCCCTTTGGAAGTGCTCTCACATAGTGTTTTAGGGCACAATAACATCTTGCCTCATGGGTTCCAGTCACTGGGATCAGATCAGACCAGACCAGACCGTATCAACTCTTGCTGTAGTGACTGCTGGTCGTTACCAGGTTCATACTGGCTTAAGCTTCCTCTTGATTAAGGAAAAAAAAGTTCTCTTTTTTCAAATTAATTGCACATATTCACATCTTCATGTTGTCCATGAAGTAGCCCACAAGTGGTTAGGGTACTATGCTCTGGACAGGAAAAAACAGCAAAAATGCTTGGTTTTGTAAGATGCATCCTTTAATGAAGACTGTGTTGGGAGTTTTGAAGTTTAGGCAATATAGGTAGCTTATATATAAAGTTCAGATAAAATTTTGGGTCTTGGTCTCTTGATTTGTAATCCAATAAGGATGCCAAAAAAGCACTGGGGCTGGGGGAAAAGAGACATTTCAACATTCAGCTTTTGAGTAGAAGAAAAGATTGAAACCGTAGGTTACAAACACATGGTTTTGCCTTTGCAATGGTTAAATTTTTTCTCTGATAGCATCTCTGTAACACCTAAATTCCTTCTAAACACCAAAGTAAACCCTGAAACGTTAAAGATTGTTTTACTCTATCTACATATTTTTAACCCTCTACTTTTGAGTAAGAAGCGAAGGAAGAAAAAGGCATACAGCAGTCCAGGAGACAGTCTAACCTGCAAATTAGAAAGGAAGGGTGCCATAAGCACATATGAACAGGGACTCTACATTACTTTTAGCAGTAATAATTAAAAAAAATAGTCTATTTTTTTTTCTACCATTCTTGTCAATTTGTTCTTCTTGCTTCCACACTTTCTTAATATCTGGTACTACAGAGTGCTCCTCTGGGTTGCTTTTTCCAACTTCTAACTCACTGTGAATAAAAACCATAATCATGAAGAGACCTCCCTGTTTTTTGTCCAAACAGATGCGTCTTCAATTTTCAGAAATGCTGAGCAACTGTTACCTTATTTTTTTTCCACTTGATTTGGTGCAGTTGGTACTTAAGACTACAAATCTGAGCAAAGACAGTCCTTCAGGACCCGCACAAACAGATGAAGCCACTTCTGAGAGCCAGCAGCTAACAATGTCGGCAGTTTTGTGAAAACATTTTTTACAAGATGTATGGCATGGAATAATTTGTGAAGATTTAAGATAAGTCCTGCAGAATAATTGGTCAGAGGGGAAGAGGACACAGGGATTACTGCCCTATTTTATTTCAAATCGTGCTTTGTAAGTGATACATGGCATAGACAAGTTTTTGGTGTCTTGGAGCCCTGCATCCACTGTGAGTTGTTGTTTGCTTATTACCTATTAACAGGTAATTACATAAAATCCTTTATTTCACTGCAATGTCCTAAGCATGGGGGATGGTGTTTGTTATGGCTATTTGAGCAGGAGGAATAGCAGAGCAATTAACTGGGAAGCCAGCAGATCCCTAGAGCTCATCCTGGCCGATGGGGAGAATGGATATAGTAGGTCCTCACTTGGTGTGTCCAGAGGACAAACTGTCGGAAAAGGTGAGAAGGGCAGACTGAAGACAGTTTCCTCCTCTGATAGTTTTGCACTTCTTTTTGTTTCATTTTTTTTTCTTTTTTACCAGATGAAATATTTTTGGGTCTAATCAACCTTTTATAGCTGCCATTTCTCAGCTGAAGGGCTTCCTTGTCTCCTCTCTGTGTCCGTATCCACACATCCTCCCATTTTTATCATTTTCTCCTAATTTTTGAAGCGGAAGAAAAACAAAGCCCCAGATAAGCAACGTGTGTGAGCATGTATGTGTGACATGGTGCCTTAAAAGGATATATGCCATTGAATCATAGCAGTTTAACAATTTCTGTTGCCTTTTTTCTTCCTGTTACCTCCCCTTCTTAGCTGTATTTGTTGAGGAATAAGGTTGTGACTGGCATTAGCGAGATTTCTTCAGCTGAGAAGAAGTCATACTGAAATAATGTCGTGGTTTGCAAAGTAGGTGGGTTTGAAGAACTCATAGAATAACAGAAAAAAATATTTTTCTTCTCTTAGCATACTTTTCAAAGTTTTCCTGAAAGCCAACTTTCTTAAAATACTCTCTGGTTATACAAGCCAACTGTAATCTTTGGTGAAATAAGGTATTTTTTGCTACTAGAATTGTTCAATGCAGCCAGGTTTTGCTGATTAATTTGGGCTATTCTGCTGCACCTAATGAATTTCTGTCTCTGTGTGCCTTTTAGTGAGATGGCTGTGAGCATACTCCTTAATGATTTTCAAGCTCTATTATCAACCTGAACCCAGACACAAGGAGTTTGTTTGGTGAATATAATTTTTGTTCCGGTTTTGTTCCTCTGTACTTGATTTTCATGGTAGAGTGCCTCCTATAACAGCTCCAAATTTATTTTGCTCAAAAAATATTTAATTAAAAATCCTGATAAATTAAGGATATTGTGGCCTGTTTTGTTGTATCCTGCTGTCACAGCAACATTATTTAGTGAATGTATGATTAGGTCCTAACGGAACAGTACAAAACTCACTGAAATAATTTGTGGCAGTGCAGATACAGCAAAAATATTTGTTTTGAAGGGCAACACTTTTACTGCAATACATTAAATACATATCCTAAGATAACTAGAATAAAATAGATCAACTATTATGAAATAAACAGCTGTTCACCTACACCATCAATAGTCACTGTAGAGATGTACGTGTAGATAATAAAATTATTACATCTATGTCAATCATTTAGTTCCACATAAAAGAAACAAATAATTACTACTCAGCATTGTCAAAAGAGTAAAGCTCCATGCTTTTAGAAGATAGCAGCTCTGCCTCGACATTCATTCATGATAAATGAGCCTCATTTCAGCATTTGTTGAGCTCAGGAGACCTTTATCCTGTGACATTGTTCTATTCCACTGTCATTATTTCTTAATTAGCTCTGTCATCACTAGTCTGGAGCTTGGTATATGTTACTGGCCCAATTCAGCTTTGACTTAAGTGGGTACAGTGTCATTTACTCACAACAAAAATTATGTCCATTTGTGTCAGGACTTTTCTTAATTCTCAACTCTTAACCAGTGGCTTGTGATTCACTTTCCTTGTTCACAACAGATGCTGGAAAATAAACAGAGAGAACTAACTTTTAGAATGAGGAGATGCCATTCACACATCTGTGGATGAGTGTCACCCTGCTCTCTTCCTCCTGTCCTTGTCCCCTGCCCCACATTCTGCTGGGTGACAGGCAGAGCTGCCTGACGGGGTGTCTGACATGTCCTGCAAGCCAGGTTTGCTACTTGCACAGTGAGATGTGTTCTTGGAAGGTCTGATCGTGGCAGCAAGGACACAGTACTCCTTGACCATCTTCAACCAGATCAGTCCTCTTAGGTAATAGAGAACAAATCAGATTCTCCCAGCTGTGCCTATTTTTTACTTGAAACTCCTGCTGCATTATACTTTGGCTGGATCCTGGTCCCTTAGCAATGTTCCCGGTCATAAAGTGATATCTCGTGTTCTGGTTCTCAGAGAACCTGTTTCCCACCTGGACCATGGTAAATAAATTCTCTTAGGTTTAAAACAATGTTTTCCTTTCTCTAATAATTTGTAATTTAATTTTTTTCAGTGAGAGAAGGGAACTAATCCCTGGTAATTCTAATTAACACAATTCCAATTTTGCATAATCATTCATTTCAGGGATTTTTTCCTAGCCCTGAATCACTGCTCTCCCTTTTGTTTACAGTCAGGGGAATAAGTCAGACACAATACCCAAAGACAATGTATTAGTACCACGCAGAGAACTGTTTATGGGGTCTTCCATCAGCACAGTGTAGTTGCTACAGACTGGAGTCTTGGGAAGGGGTGGGGACTCCAGTGTGCAAAGCTTCCCAGAAGGGATGGGAAGGGAGCACACATGGCTGTGGCACCAGTTTTTTTTTCCAGGCCGACAAAATGAGAAAGTCTGGCACAGTGGAAAACGGTAGCTGCAAATTTTTGCACTCAGCCTGAAAGGAGCAAGATTTCCTGGTGGAGAGCCACAACTGCGGGTTTGCAAATGGCACAAATAAATGGTAGGAATGTTGATACTTTCCACCCCACCTCGAAGTCTGGTTACCCATCTTGAATTAGTTATCACATCACAAAGTACAATATTTACAAATTTCTTGATCTGGTGTGCGAGCACTGGGGAGATTGACAACAGCAGAACCTGCCTAAAGGTCACAGAGATTAATAACTGTGAAGGCTGTATCAGGGCTATTTATTTGTTTTAAGCACATTTTTTTTTTTTAAATATTTATGGAAAGAAAATATTTTTTTCAGCTTGTTTGAATATCCTGTCAGATTGCCCCACCACACTGATAAGAGTCCTGGGATGCGTATGTGGATGTCGGAATGGATAAAGATATGGGGAAATATACCCACAGGAACAACTCAAATGTGTAAAAACCGTATCTCAAATGTGGCTGAATCATGACTCTTTTCATCAAGATTTCACATCATGGTCTCCAACTTGTCATTCAGTCATGGCGTATATACATGAACGGTATTTAAATAAATGAATGCTGGTGAGGCACAAAGTGAAAGGTGTGGAAGCAGTGTTAATGATTCTTGGTAGGACATCTGAATCTCTAAAACATGTGGTTCACTGACTTTCACAGGCAGCTTGTCCTGATATCTGGTCTCTGTGTCCTTATAGGGAGGTGTCGTAGTGTTTATTTAATCCCAGAAGTACCTATCTGAGAAGGAACATGATAGTACTGTAGAGGATGCTTTACCATTTCAAAAGAAGATCTATACCTGCAAAATGGCACTGCGACATTTGTTTTTCAGAATTAGTTCTCACAAGTATTTTTCTATTAAAAACTTTTTTCCTGAATGGTTTACAATGCCCATAGTCAAAGGCAACAAACAAAATGATAAAATAATATTATTATGCTTTGGATCAGCCATATATTACCTGACTGAGAGAAAATTTCTGGAGTACTGCAATTACAGCATCTTCCATTTACTGTAAAATTCAAAAATCAAGACACAGTTTTAGGGAAGAATCACTTCCAAATAACTGTGAAGATGGACTCTTTCATATTTCTAACTGTGAATGATGCACTTAGGGAGAAAACTCGGAGATGAACTTTAAAAATGCAGGTTTTAAAGCAAAAGTGGGGGAAAAAAAAGCAAGCTCTTTCTGTAAACTTAAAAGCTTTTGCATAAATTCTGTGTCAGGGACTGTAGATAGCAGTTTCATCTGCCCAAAAAGGATGAATATGTGGCTGCACTCTCCTCCATATCAAGTTGTCATTTGATTTAATGGAAAGTAGCTCACAAAGAAGCTGCTTGAAGGTTTAGCTGTGAGACTATATTCACGTTTTGATGAAGATTTGATATTTTGCTCTATTTCGGAGTGGCCTAAAAGCTTTTTAAAATACATTAATAGATAGTGAATCCATTGTGCATATCCATCAGCTTAAAATCAGCTAGAAATCAGAGCCCATGAGTGCTGAAGGTCTTAGCCTATAAAAGAAGGGTGCAGAAGAATTTATTTGTCTTATCTATGTTTAGCTATCTACAGTGTAGATGTGTTATCTGTCATCTGTTCGTAGCTTATGGACAGAAGTGGGTACTGTACAGTGAATTATCTGAGCCCTCTTACTTGTTACCTTAAGATGAGGTAAATTCCTCTTTTAGCATACCTATTCTCAATCGACTGTGGAGGGATGGCCAGCTCAAACAGGAACATGAGTCGCAGTGCAGGACAAAACATCCAACTCTGAGATTTAGAATTTCAGCCTTCTATGGTAATGGCACCCGTAGAAAGCATCAAGGTGCTGCAGTAATTGTGAAACTATGGAGGTAAGAGGTTCTGGGGAAAGTGACTCCCCTTTCACTAGCCTTCCAGTTCTCACACAAACTGATCTCATGGGAGTTTTTGGATTCTTTTTCATGATGAACATCATCCGTGATGAAAGCCATAGGATGAAATACTTTTGAAGTCTGCTTGTACAACCTTCTCCTTTGGCTACTCACCTTCTGGTAAGCCAGAACCCTTCCACTAACCTCCTGCATGACAATATGACTCACAAAAAATCCATAGATCCAGCTGATATTGCAGTGTGGGTATGTGGAATTGCTTATAATGAATACAGGTGTGCCCTCTACAACGTGGTAAATCTGTTCAAAAAATGAACTTGAATAGACTGGACTGGAACATCCTTAACAGAAGAATAAAGTAAATGTGTGTGTCTGCACACTTGCAAATGTACTTGTATATAAGTTTTACACACCCTGTATGAGGAACAGACCTAAATAATAACTACATTTGTAGTAATTTTCCACGTCATAAACAAGATAACATTCTATAATTTCTAAATCTGAAGGTAATCTGAGCTCATTAAAGATAGCAGTAAGACTGGGAGCTAGTGAACTAGTCATTTTATATCAGTATTTTTTATGGCAGTGATGGTGAAAGTGGTTTTTGTGGAAAAAGGATCTGGAAGACATAAAGGAGACTGATAATTAAGTTATCTATTGTAAAAAAATTTAGAAAAACTTGCAGTGCAAAATATTTATATGGTACTTGGTAAACAAATCTAAAGAAAATAAAGTGTGAAACAGAAAAAAGACTGACATGGTATGAATTTTAGTCAGGTACTTGAGTGGTGAGAATTAGCAACAGGAAGAAGTTCTTCAGAGGAACTAAGGAAACACATTGGAGGAGGTAAAATCAAAGAAAACACAAGAAAACTGAGGAAATAAAAGATAAATGAATGTATAAAATTATGCCTACTCTGACAAGCAAGACAAAAAAACAAACCCCAAATAAGCAGAAAACTTTGCTTAAAAGGTAAGAGAGGAACTGAAGAAGAAAAGCAGGCTAGAACAGGAGGTGAGACTGACACCAAAATATCCGTGAACAGTGCATTGTGTCCAGAGAGAATTGGTGAAGGTGGCCCATAAAGTTCAGAGGCACTTAGCTGTGATTCAAGAGCAGGTGACACATCGTATTTATTACACTGTGATGGAGGCAGCTCTGCTGGCACAGGATCTCTAGCTCACATATTTTGGTTGGCAGTACCAGATAGCCATCCCTTACCCACATTTAATAAACGGTATGCTGAGGAAGCATCATAATTTGCTGGTTTTATCAACCAGAAAATTATGTTTTTTTTGTTTTGTTTTTTTTTTTAATTTCAACCAAAAATCTGTATGCCCTTTGGCTGGGAGTAATCAAAGATGACTTGTTTTTTAAAAAATATATGCCAATATGCTATAAAAAACCTAAAAAATATATTAATGCAGCACTTTAAAATACGAATTTTGTCTAATCTCCATTGAGTAAAACCATGATGGTTCACAGTGGATAGGAAGCTTGTTGAGCAATAAGAACTCAGTTGGCATTCAAGATGAACATTTCATTTTAGCTGTTTAGAGAGAGACATTTGCATGTTTAAATAGATGCATACACATAACGTACATATATGCATCTCAAGCTGGTTTCTTGGTGTCCAAATTTCAGCCATCCACTGCTTTTGCTTCCTCTGATTTATTATTGTCCTAGAGTAGCATAACAGTCCTGAAGTTGTCTGTGTAACTGATTAATATTATACAATACCTACTCAGGGTCAGTCCAGAGCCACTTGAACTAATGAGCAGATTTTTGTTGGGTTCCAGGGGTTTTGGAGCAAACTCTCAGAGATGCCTGTTACTCAAAAAATGCACTGGATTTCTGCTATTATCTAATCTTAGACAATAATAAAAACATATGTTCAGAGAGTTGGAAGCAGAAGGCACAAATACACCATATTTTAATTTATATATTTATATACACCTAATGAATTTATCTCTGAAGCAGTACATTTGCTCTAAAGCCTTTCATGTATCAATACATATGTCTTTTAAGAATGTACAACTCTCTGCTGCTTTTTGTTAGCATTATATCTCTGGGTAGTAAATAATTAATCACTTCATCTTACTTTTCAGTAGAGGGCACTCAGAACAAATCGTAGATCAAAATAATGTATAAAAACCACTAAACATAATGCAAAGTATTCATTAAAAACTCTCCCATGTCTTAAACAAGGCTACTATATATTTATATCTGTTTCATATGATAAGCAACTCTATGAAAAGATAAAACCTTTCAAAACTTGTGCTGTCTCTTGTGCACATTCTTATGTGTTTCACAGCGTGATGTAAGCAAGCTATTAAACTTTGAGAAAAAGCAGTTTGTTCCATTTAATGGATTAACTAGCCAGGGTCTAATAAAAAATTTAACAACTTTGTAATGAACTAAGCCTGTCCTCTCTTTCCAGATATAATGAATAGTGTGTATGGGTCTTGGCAATAGACATCATTCCCCTTTTTGGTACAGATAATTTAAAATATGCAAAGTTGAAAACACGCAGGTTTTGTTTCCAGCAGAAACTGATCTCTGTATGAGAAGGGTCCTGATTCCTCACAAGCTTTAGCTAGCTTTTATACCAGTATAACTCTAATGAATGCAGCTATCACACCGCTATAAAAAGAGCAGTGCTGTGTAAATCTGGATAAACAATTTGGTTATGTTGACTTTCATAAAGAAAAATCGCAGATTCAAAAGAACTTTATTTTAAATAAAATGCAAGAAAAGACACAACTTGTGTCACTTAGAAGACTTTTACAAGGCAATGTTATAAGTAACAAGTAAATGCAACAAATTTAAGGCATGAAAACTTCTGACATTTTTCATAGTTTTATAAGAGCTCCTTTTTGCTCAATAAATAGGAAGAAAAGCTATATTTCTTGGGGTTTGGGTTGTTTGTTTTTCTCCATACAAGCATCTAAACTTGGACTGTGTATCTGTAGCTTACAAAATGGGTGCTTTTTGAGTTAATACTTAGTAACACGAGGCCACAACTTTTGTGCACACAGAAGTGTTCCATGAACACTTAGTTTTTGTCCACGAAGGGCTTCTATGCTTACACGGAAATGTGTGTCTGTCATCTATTATGTCTGGATTAAACCCAGGAAATGGAGGTGTGTTCATCTCTATCTTCATTGAAAGAAGCATCAGTCACAGACTTTTACTTATTTCTTCCAAAGATAATTTTATACCTTTTTATACATTTTGAAACTATTTTTTTTTAATCCTTGTGAAATGCTAAAAATGCTGTTTATCTACAGATTATGTACACCAAGACAGCAAATTTTCTCATAGCTTTCCCAGTGGGTGATTCAAATTTGATCTGCTGCAGAGGAAGGAAATTCCATCTGCATGCTAATTCTTCACTGGGCATAACTTATTGAAAACTGGCCATGCTGAGGTTAACCTCCAGCACACTATTTGTGAGACCAAGGGATGAGGAGCACTGATATTTGGTGTGTCACTAATATGGCACTCCCCCTGCTATGCTAGTCATAAGTTTCTATTAAACTAGCACTGGTACTCATCCAGAACCAGGCACCAGCTCTTTGGGAATAACCACTGGGGATAAGCAGGAAAACTGCAAGCTCGTTTTATTTCAGAGCTAAATTGGCATCAGGATGTGAGGCTGCTTCTGTAGAGGTGAAAAGCCAGGAAACTAATCTACCATACTGTTAACTCTAAAGGTTTAGCCAGTCCTGTATCACTGTGTGACATACTTCAAGGCTTTTATTTTTTGAAATATATAGCCCTGGTGATTTAGGTATTGACTTTAAAGATCATCGTAGAAGAAAGTTTATTATATTATCTCTCCTACACGTCAGAAAAGTACATACTGTGAAATTAAAGTAGCACATCATTTCTCATAAAAGGAAGCTAGTCTGTGACCTGGATTGATTGGGGGGAAAAAAATCAAAAAGTAATTTAAATGTGTTTCATAAAATTACGTGTTATGTTTGAAGACTGTGACCCGAAAAGGATTACATACACATGGTTTTGCTCTTTGAAACATCCATGTGTGTCTAGTATTTTATGTTCATGTGCAAGTATTTTAGACTCCTACAATAATACTTAGGACTGCTTCAGAAATATAAATGCTGAATAGAAACATTGTGTGATTTTTGCTCCATATTGCATGGAAGTACCTTGCAGTGTAAATTCTGACACAAAGAGCTGTACACACAGGACATGCCTACAGCCCTGGTTTTGTTTCAGATCACATATGCAATTCCAGCTGTTCCCTTGTTCCATGCTTTGCTTTGCACGTTGGGGTGGTCTCAGAGTCAGGACTTGGATTCCTTTCCAAGGGAAAGAACCTTAAAGAAAAGATCCAGGAGTGTGCCTGACATCCCATATCCACTACTGAGTATTCATTAGTCATTCATTCATTCATTCATTCATTCATTCATTCATTCATTCATTCATTCATTCATTTGTCAGGGGACCACCTCAAACTTCGTTAAACGAGTGACAGGGGTATTTGGCTCTCAGCACCAATGGTTTCATCCTGCACAACTCTTCTTTAGTGCTCTACTACTTGTAACACAGGCAGTGCCAAAACAACCCAAAAGAGATGTACTTTAGATAGCTTAACAATTTTCATTGTATTTCTTGGTCCATAAACCACTCAGAGGCAGTTTATCACAAGCATTCAAAAGCTGAAATATGCGCTGTGTATGCTGATTTAAAATGTATATTCAGATCAGATGGGAAAATTCATATTGTGATTAACTGAAGATGGGAATGGAATATTCATGTTTACAAATTCAGTTTGTTTTCCACAAATATTCTCCAGTGGTCACTTAAAGTTTAATGCTTTATATATTTCTGCCAAAAGGAAGTTTGCTGTAAAAGTCAAACACAAAAAGGTTCATGATTATAAGCATTGTGAGAGCAAATTAATCTTCTTAGAAATGGTTTTACACTCTTGGCCCGCCAAGGAATAATTTGGTCTGCATCTCTTTCAACAACAGACAACATAGTTTTTGATTGTTTTAATAAACATTTATAATGTTAAAATATTAATAAATACAGGGAACTTAATTATTATCGCTTGAAAACGAAAATGCTAATGATGACTGAAGGAATAATTTTCATTTTGCATAATAGCATCCACAGTAGCCACACAATGAAATACCAAAAGAGAAGAATTTTTTCTATTTTTTACTAACACATTTTACATTATTGAAAACATGATTTTTCAAAATATCTGTCGCTATTTAAATATCTATGTCATTGCCCTCACCCAAACAGAGCTGTAAACTCTCTTATGTGGATTTTTATACCAAGATGCCACACCTGCTTAGATGAAGGAATAAAAATGGGAGTGCAGAAGAAACTGTACCTGACAGCTACATCAAAACAAGTTTCTGAATGTGCACAAGCTTTGGTAGATGCCTCAACAGCATGGGCTTTTTAGGCTTCACAAGCAATTACAGAGCTTGCAAACAGCACGCATCATATGGTTAAATTTTATTTTAATCATAATTCTTAAACAAAATATGTTGGTGAAAGAGCAAAAATTTGACCCTGCAAGTCTTTCTGTATGATCTCTGTTGCTGGGCCTCTGTGTAGGTACAGAAGATTGTCAGCACAAAGCCGTCTGCAGAACTGTGGTCTTTGCACTGCTTTTTCCACTCTGTATTCAAGAGATTTAGAGATTTAACGGCTCAGTTTTTATGGTAAGCATAAAGCAGAACAATTACCAAGCTGTGGTAAATTAGCTGTGTGTTGTTTGGCACCTTTTATTTCCCTGCGTTGAGATGGAACTTCTGTAACACCAACTTTGTACTCACATTTACCTCAAGAAAATACATGCCTTAAGTTCTTGAGTAATGAATGAGCATGTTCATTATCCACAAGCATATTTTTTTTAATCTCATCTTTTATAATTCTATTTAGAGCTTGCTTTGAAATAACACTTAACGGAAGAAAGATTTTTAGGACGTTTTTGCTTGTCAGAATAATTAGATTTCAAGTCAGAGATACCTCAATAAATGTTTTATTTTCAATTTTATCTGACAGTTACATGGGAAAGCAGTTGTCCCATTTCCTAATTTCTAGGAGAGTATTAAAATAACATTGGTCCTAGAAAAGCTGATGCTTTTTCCTGGCTCTGGAGAAGAGAGAATAATTCTTTACTGTGAGGGTGGTGAGGCACTAGAAAAGGTTGCCCAGAGCGGTTTGGATGATCCATCCCTGGAAGGTTTCAAGGCCAGGCTGGATGGGGCTCTGAGCAACCTATTCTAGCAGAAGGTGTCCCTGCCCATGGCAGGGGGATTTGAACCACATGACCTTTAAGGACCCTTCCAACCCAAACCATTCAATGATTTAATGGGTTTGAGCTCACCAAGGGTTTTTATGCCTCCAGAGTACCTATTATGCATTTGTAATCTTTGCTATGTTTGAATTAGGCCTGACTATGGAGAAACATTGCATGTCTTTACTGCCACAGATCACTGCAAATATTTCAGCAGGAAAAAACCTCAAACCCCACATTCTTTTGTGCATATTCATATTAGCCTAATGGTGCCAGCACAGGCACGATAAGAATAACAAAAGAGTGCAGTTACAGTGTTATCAAACTCTTTAATGCCAGTGTCCATCTAGCTCCTTATCTACTTTCCAACAGTAGCCAGTATTTGGTGCTTTTGGAAAGAGTGCAAGAAACACAGAGAGATCCTTGCACTTTCTTCAGGAAAAGACTGCAACATCCTTCTCCATCCACCAGCTTCTAACAACCTTCCTGATTTACAGTCAATTAACAGTGTTAATAGCTGCCAAAGGACCTCTCTCTCCTCAACTTTCCTTTCCTGATATAGAGTCAGGATTCTTCCGACTGGTAGGACCATACCTCTAACTTAAAAAAAAAAAAAAAAAAAAAATTAAGACCTTGTTCTCCAGAAGATCATATTTTAGGCTGAGAATCAGAATCTATAATACATTCATGTTTTTATGTATTACCTAAATAAAACTTTAAATCACTGCACCAAAGCGATGTGATGCAGCCTTTGACAGGTGCAGAGCAAGGTGACCCTGCTCCTGTGTGCTCCCAGCCTGGCCCCTTTGTTTTGCAGTCTGGTGGCACAGTGCAAGCCCACCTCCAGTGCCGATGCTAAACAATGACTGGAAGAATATGAATCACGGCCATCCCCCTGCCATTCTTGCTGCAGGGCTAGAAAGCAGTAACTTTAAGAGAAGAGACTGAATGAAATATTTAGGCATTTTCATGCCTTAAAACTAGTGCAGCAGTTCTTCCAAAGCTCACTCGTCCTTTCTGCTGCTTCGTCACTCTGCTTTCAGCAGGGAATTGCAATCAAATGCCTGCTACTGGCTCTGGGTTGATGAGGCAACAAGATTATTATGCACACAGGCAAGACAGAAAGAGGCTTTCCTTTTATAGGAAATAGCAAGGTTTTCAACATGAGTTTCAGAATTTATTATTTTATTTGATACAGGAACAAAGTAGCATGCTTAAAAGAATGAAAAATGGGATGTGCCCTTCTAGGTGAGGTACTTGTTATTCCTGGTGATCAAGTGGATGCCACCCCGATCGGGCTGCGGAAGAGAGAAGAAAGGTGTGCACCTGCATGGGTAAAACCACACTACAGACTCAAGGGCACATTCTGAACCAGGCAGTACCAGCAGGAGGTTTTTCCCAAAGTCAGGACAATAAAATTTTCAGAGCTTCTGCTCTTGAAAATTGTTTTCACTTTATCTGGAGGCTTTCAGCTCTATCAATGTTGCATTCCTCCAATACTTTCAGATGTGTGGACATGTACAGGAGTCTAGTGTTTCTAGCTCAGAAATGTGAAGAAAGTAAAACTCTCCTAGAATGTAGCACTTTAAAATTTAAATTTCTTATAGTTCCTGCTCTTTCACAGAAGATTTTATTCCTATGAAACAGGCCTATAACATAAATGCGTCACAAAAAGGAAAATTAAGATTTTCCTTAAAATCACTGTAAAGGTATCATTTGTATAATTTAAATTTGAGTTATTGCAGTTGATTCCCTGTTTCTGTTAAAGTGGAACTCAGGGGCATTAGTAAATCTAATTGTTTGATCCTTCACTGTAGGCCAAGTCCCCAAATAATGAGAGTATTGAAGTACAGAACCTTGCAACAATCAGGAGTGTTTTTAGATCTGTCTCTTTTGCTAAGTATTATTAACAAGGAGAGGACAGTGAGTGAAAGAAGGTGAGCCACTTTCAGGGGTTTCTTCACCTCCAGTTAAACCAATTTCTTAATTTTGGTGGTGCAGCAAATTATTTCCTTGCCCATTTTTGGCACAAAGAAGAAATCATGTAAGGGAATTTGCAGCTGAAATAAATACTGGTGGGGACTGGCAACATGGTGATTTCATGAGCTCTCTGGCTACCTACCCTAACAGCAGTTTAGCAAAACAATTAAACCACCAATTATTGGTGGCTAGAAAAGAGAACACTGTTACCATACTTCAGTTAGGGAACAGAGAGTGTACTGAAGTGAATAAATCAGTTATAAATATGTAATACCAATCAAGTAAGGTAGTAAAAATCTAAGCCTGTCATCACATTTTTGAAAGGCAGTTGCGTGCTCTAATGCCAGGAACTGGGACTGCAATGAGTTTTGAGACCAGCTCCGAGGAGTCCAGCAGAGACCTTGATGCCCTGTAACTTCTGATTTGGGACTGGGATTGCCTATCCCAGGGCAGTGATATAAATCCTTGTGCAAATTTTGTACAAATGTACAAATTTTGCCACAAACTTAGGTCCATCCAGATGCAATGTCTGCTAAATAACACTACTAAATCAATCATGAATCTATTAAGCAGCATCAGCTTACCACTGCTGACCTTCCACACCAATGTTTTGTTCCAGACTGGAGGAATAAAATTATTCTATTCTGCAGGATTTCTAGGAAATCTATTTCTGATTACTCATGTGAAGCACCACATTCTGTAGCACCTTAAGTACAGATTTGGCCATGAGGAAATAGATGTGGCCATTTTAAGAACAATGACGTTTCAGTGAAAATGAGGTTGCCAGAATCTGCCAAGACTTGCAGCATTTGGAAGAAAATTACATTACAAAACACACTGAACAAATGGGAAAAAATGCAGGGTAAACTTGGATATTTCTCCTCCCTGTCCTGGGCAGAGGAAAGGGAGTGATAGAGTGACTCTGGTGGGCAACTGGTATCCAGTTAGGGTCATTCCATCACACCATGTCATGTGTTAGTTTGCTTGTGACCAGCAGTAGGAAAAAGGAACTGTTACAGATAGGATGTGGTGGCAGATTGAGAGCTTCAGTAAGAAGTATTTGGAAACAAAAGTAGAACTTGCAAAGGTGGATTTAACCTATTCACGTAAATTCTGTATGAAGACCCAGTGTGGCTGCATTTTTCTTCAGACATTTTGGGAATTGCAGGATGCAATTGCATATCTGGGCTAAATCCTTTTAACTGGAAATAGCAAATAATTTTGCTCAGTCTAGGCATGATGACAGGAAAAAGACGAGTTGGGAACTTTTCTGCATCTAAGGCTTTCTACAAGTGATGAGTGGTCAGCACAGATTTGCCCAAAATCCCAGGTGCAGGTATTAGATAATCTGTTACATCACTTGAAGTTGCTGTGATATTGCTGATAAAAAGATTATACATAAATGGTAATTCATAATGTCTGTCACAATCAACTGAAACAAAAAATATTCTCTCTGTTGCTATAGATTCTACAAAATTATTAACAAAGTGACAGCTTTAAAAAATGTTCCTGTTAGATTTGTAATGAAAGAACTGCAGTGTAATCTGTATTTTTCTGTACAGGAGAGAATAGAATATCACGTATTATCAGAGATGGGAAAAGACAGACCTAAGAGGTTGTGTAGGACATTAAAGACAGGAATTAAATGACTTTTGGGTGGTGGTAAAGCTTCCTAATGGTCCAGAACAGGCATAACCTGTCAGACTGACTTTTAGTAAACAAGTGATGCTTCTACTATTTCATTTCTTCAAGGCTGGAAAATTTAAAATATTAAAATATGAATAGATGTTATAAACAAGCAAATAATTTTCACTGAATTAAAGAGAGTATTTTCTAAAAATTTCAGAAAAAGTAGTGAAGAAGCAAAGTTTGAATGCAAAAACCACAGAGAGAATTATTAGGCGGTCAGGGACCTGATCTTTGACTTTGTTGTGAATGATTGTGGTGAAACAAAGAACCTGGGAAGTCAGGATAACTAATCATCTGGAGATTTCCCAGAAGATGCCTAAATGCTGGAGATTTAAAAGTTCATCACAGCAAGGTGATCTTTGTGGCAGAAAAATTGCTCACACTGAGACAGTCTGCAGGATCCAATGGAGAGTCCTTACCTTCTGCACTGTCTGCAAGCAAGAGCAGTCAAATATTTCTGACAGCCAGGAAGGCACTTTAACCATATTAACCTCTAAAGTGCAGCCCAGCAAGCACGGGCACTTCTTCAGGGTCTTGATTGGCTTTGAGAGCCTCCTACAGGGATCCAAATAAATTCTCTGGTAGGTTTGTGCCTTAGTTACTGTCTTTTCAGTCTGTGCGGAGTGACACAGAAGGTCAGGATTGTCATCTTGGAAAGCTGGTTACCAATCTACCCAGTACAGGAAGAGCAGCACTTTGCAGACTCTGTTTTATGTGCCTACACATAAAACTCTTCGACTGACAGTTCCAAGTTGAAGAAAGGAAGGCGTCTTTAGGCTGCCATTTGCTCCTGTGTGATTTCTTTTCCTGAGAGCCACAGGCAGCTGAGTTGTGTTTTATCTGCTGAGTGCCACACTTATCAGAAGAGTTCACATTGATCTGCTACTGCTTTTTATGTACAGTGCTGTATAGGTGATGTCCTAAAATTCAGATAATACACAAGGGGTTAAATTTGGGTGGAAGTATAGGCTACAGAAGGTTACAAAACCAACAATTATCTGAATAATTTCAAATTAAGAAAAAATGGCTGCTTTTAGTGTATTTTGAGGGTGAAGAAAGTGGGGAGCAGAGGGGAGCAGCCACTCTTCAGAAGCAGTACCTTTTTTGGGTTTTTACTGGTTTTGCATTGTAAAAAAAACTCAATTGGCTGTTCCGAAATGACAGCTTTTTTATACTTTAAGAAGTATGCACTAAAACAGTGTTAAAATTTCAATTTAGAAATTAATCTTTTCAAAATTATATTTAAGTTTATTAATGTGTTGCCTAAACTCCAGAGTCTACCTTCTTCCCTAGATTTATTCAGTATCATGCCCTATTTTGGTTAGACTGGGATTTGTTTACCTTTTGGCTACTTTTGTTCACAGAGGACTTTGATTTCATGTTTTTTTCATTTGAAGCGAGGATGCTGTCAGTGTGTAGTGGTCTCTTTTTATATTCTGGGCAATTCTGCACTTTTAAAATATTTGTTGATATAGGTTGTTTTGATTTTGTTTTGTTTCTGGATCAGTTACCCACTCATTTATCTTTTCTTCAAGACGGTCCACAGGTCTTTGTATTTTGCTGTGTGTTCATGAGGATGTAGCACTGAATTTTATGTTTGGTTACCTTTGATATACTTGGTCAGTTTTTTATTTTGTACGTTTATAAATTTGAAATTATTCCTTTGACTCGGTATTTCAGTTTATGATGCTTTTAGTGAGATTCGAATTTGAGCAACTGCATCTTCCATGATTAGGATTTAGAGCCATTTGAACCAGGAAGAGGAGTAAAGAAGCAATCACATCATTAATAATAAACAACCTTGATCACAGTGAGGACTATTCCATTAAGGAACTCCATAGAAATGAGAATCAGAGAGTAGCCAAGGAAATAAAAACTTGGAGTGTGTCCTGCTTGGGTATGAACAGCAGTCCCTGCACTTCTTTCCACTACGACTGGTTTTAATAAGTAAGTGTGGGGGTTTTTTAGGTTTCCTGATTCCCTGTTGATTAGTTAAGGCCATGAATGAGTTAAGGCTCAGTCAGTTTGATTCAATGCACACCTTTTTATTAAGATCATATAATCTAAGAGTTTAACTCTTTTCTCTTAGAAAATCACTATTTTCTCCCCTTCTGTTTTCAATATGGAAATGCTCATAAGCACCTGCACTAATGTGCTGAATAGCACAGCTTCACAGACACCAACTCTTCCAAGTGAAAGGGCTGTCAAATTTCCCTTTTCATTCCTGACTTCTCCATTGCAAGCTCAGAAACATCACACTGAATTTCTAAACAGAAAGATCAAAGCACAACTTTCAGGAATATGGTGACAGGTTTGTTTGACATAATCGAAGAGTGAGACCATTCTGGAGGGTAATGAAAAAAGTTTTGATTCTGAAAACTGTTGAGTTGGACCTTTGATTTTTGTTCTGTGTTCAGGCCTGGCACATTATTTGAGGAATTGCTTGTGTGCTGTTTTGCTAGCCCAGTCGAAAAAAGTTTTAAATCCCATCAATGATAGAATCTAAATTAAGTCTGGGTTTTGGATAGATTCCTCTAGGTACTCTGCTAAAAACCAAGTCTTTGCAATCCTGTGGTGAGCATTTGGGTGTTCAAGGTTATGATTCACCAGGTTCAGCAAATAGCATGCAATCTGAGAAATAACTGGCACTTTAGAGGCAAAGACAAGAAAACTTCACTCCTCCAGCCTTCTAGCCTTTTATCCACCGAATGCCATTTTAGAGATGTAAGTGCTTTTTCAGAATTTAAGCAGACAGAAGTTTAAATAAGGTGAACTTGTTCAGCTTTCCCCCTTAAAATCCTAGCAACACTTTATACTGCTGGAAGCACAAAAAGGGGCCTTATTATTATTCCCTTGACAGGTAATTTTCATGCAAAGAAATAGAAATTATGAGTTTGAACTAATGACGGTTTATCTTGTTGCTGCACTGGAGAATTTTCCTCCTATAAAATAGGCTCAGAATTCAGCATTCTCTATACACAAATTGTCATGATCTGGAAAGGTCAAGGTCATGAGCAGAGAATAAGGTCCCATTCAAACTGCAACCCACATCCACTTCTTTGTTTATTTGATTTCTTTTGTGGTGGCTGCAATAATGCTATTCCTAAAGGCCACTACAAAGATAGAGAGGGAAAAATAGGAGTGATGTTCCATTCTACTACACAGAAAAGTTGAGGGAACCTCTAGAGCACTTAACTCCCTAACATGCTTAGGAAATACTTTACATTTGCTCAGGCAAGTAGAGCTGCAGCTCCTTCCTGAGGATGTGGGTGCTTCAGGAGTTTACATCAGGCTAAGCTGACTGTTCTTTCCTTAGCTTAATCAGTGGGCTGGGACACTGCATCCACCTACATATCCTCGTGGTGGCCCTGTGTGTTTTTATTGCCTTAAATAAAACAAAATATTTAGATACTATTTATGTCATGGTTGATATGCAGAGACGGTCCTCTGATAAAAGGACATTTAAGATCAGCATGTGGGCTGCAGATCCATCTGAGTTATCATTTGCACTTTCACATATACACTAATTTTTCATGAGCTTCTTCTTCAGTTGCAGATGTCAGACTGTCATGTAGGAATGAACTGTAAATACGTAGGTTAGGATTTTATCAAATTTAAAGAAAATAGTAATTCTTTTATTTAGACAGTGCTTTTCAATTCATCGTGCCTGCAAAAGAAGCAATGTGTTACACTTAGCTTCAATATAACATTAGCCAATATTTAAATTCCTTAAAACATGTACTTTTGTAGAATTACTCAGAGTCAGTATGTAATTTCTCAATAGCCACGCTAAATAAATTAGGCACTCAAGGAATATTTTAAAACTCTTAAGACTTTTCCTGAAAATGCTTTTGAGGGAAACATGTTTTGCAAAATTCTCTCAGCTTATAGTTACACTTTAGACATTCCTGGAAATAAAAATTCCAGTTACGTCACTGCGGAAAGACAAGGATTAAGAAGACTTTACAGACAGATATTTCAGCAACTGAGGCAAAGGAACCCTCTAGAGCTGTTAAAGATCTGGCCTTGGCATTCACTGTAATTGTACATTCACTGCAAATGCTGACATAACCTATCTGGAAAACTGAATGCAAGAGCAAGCAAAATATAAACTGCTGCTCCCAGTCTCACAGATTATCTAAAGGCATATATTACCTTCCCTAACAGCAGTTGTGTTTAGTGCTTGCTGTGTACATGTAGGGAAAGCAGCTGCCCTTAATTTCTAAAATACTTTAAATACTTCTGTGCTTTTAAAAATGGTAACAATTTATTTCACTTGAAAAAAGGAAATGTTCCTAAAATTGCCATAATTTTACAGCTAGATGTGCTGCCCTTTCCATGAGTGTGCACGTGCACAGGTTCCAGAGCATTACCAGCAGGCTGGGCTACAAAATACCAGAAACTCTGTCCCTCTAAACAGGTATTTTTCCTACTGTCTTGCCATCAGTTTTCTGGAGGCAATGCAGGCTCATTAAACCATCGAGAATGAAACAAGTAAATAAATAAGTAAAAGTGTAATACAGCAACACTCCTTTGACAGCAACCCTGTAAGTACAGTGAAAAAAACAATGAAATCAATCATTAATTACAAGTTTTGCTGGACTTAGTGGAATCTGGAAACAATCTAAAGTGCACAGGGCATGGTAAGTAGTGATGAATGTCAGGATAATGGGAAAAATCTAGCTTTCAGACATATCTACTGCACATTAACTCTGATTTGTCTTTAGATCAAACTAAGAGGACAATTTCAGGGACTACAGGACATGCCCAACTCATATAAATCAATATACTGCCTATTGAGCTATTGGAGCATTGTAGATGTAGATAAAGAGCAGATCTACTCCCGTCTTCTCTGTTCATCCTTAACAGCAAAGTTTTGCCAAGAAAGAGCTGAAGCAAGAACTTTCTAAAAACACACAAAGTGCATATAAATCAGTTGAGCAGGACATGAGGCTAGAATCATCCGAAGTATGCACAGAGCAGGAAGCTGTTCTGAAGGAAGATCTTGCAGGCTGTATTGATGTACATTTCATTTCTGGGTAGAGATTAATATCACTGTAGTTATTTCATAAAGACATAAATGATTTTTAGTTCTAGCTGTATTAAAAAAAATTCATCTGTCACTTTTCTGGTACAAACCCATTTGAAATGGTAATGGGAAGAATTGCTCCGATTAATGGTCTTTTGGATCAAAAGGTGAGGAAAGATAAAGATACATACAAGTTATTAAAAGCTGGTATGCAGAATGATGTAAATAGTATTTTTAAAGGCAGAACCAGAGCATCATAGATGCGATTTTAGACTGACATGTTCATCATGATTTCTAGTAGCTTCAAATACACTTCCTTTTAACCTATAATTGAATTTTGCTCCTGAAGAAATTGCTATGACAGTCATACTTAAATTAATTAGAGAATGGAATCACCATTATACAGTCATAGATTTACAGAATGTTTTGAGCTGGAGGGGGCTTTTAAAGGCCACCTAATCCAGCCCCTTCAATGAGCAGGGACATCTTCAACTGGATTGGGTTGCTCAGAGCCCTGACCAACCTGACCCTGAATATTAAGGACTTATTTATTCAGATCCTCACCCTCTTATATATGCTGGTGGAGGATTTCTTACCCACTTACTGGATTTTACATTTCTGGGGAAATAATGCCTTTTCAGCATTGTATGTTCTCAGGAGAGAAAAAAAATGAGATTGGGAAAGAAAGAGTAGCAGTTTAATCTTTTACAATGATGTCCTTGGAGTAATCACTTGAGAAAATATTAGTTTTAGCCAGGAGTGTTGAGGGGGTGTGTTGTGCAAGAATCTTGATGCGTTATTCTCCGATTTCTTAAAAGCTTGACTGCAAAAATTAAAAGCCTTTGTTACCTCAGCCCTGTGAATGACACAGAGATGCTATCAGGCATACCTTCTATCCTCATGTAAGTGGAGCAATTGGAGATAAACCCTGATCTAATTTACCAATAATACATTCAGGATTGCGGAGGTTAAAATTCATTGGATTTCCACCTGAGCCGTGTTTCAAACAAAGAAGGAATTCTGTATGGTGGCCTATGGAATGGTGTACTTGGAGGTCTGAAACACACAGATACGTATGAATATGTATGAATTCATTCAGTAGTAGCAAATTCTCTATACCAATCTCTGTTTATTTCCTCTGGACAGCTCCATGCATCTATGTAGGAACCAATTTTCCAAATGAATATAAAACTTGGGTTGTTAGCCAGATTCCATATTACTGTGGAATTAATTTTGATGATGCTTATGAATGGATTTTTTAATTTTAGAAAAAAGACTCATTAAAAGTCACTTTAAATGAATGCATTTGCCTAAAAAGAAACTATTCCTCACTTGCTTCTTAACAGAGTACAGTATTGTTTCAAGCCTTCATAACTAACTAAAGGCTTGAGTACCTGTGCTATGTGTTTAAGAAAGAATAATGATGCCAATTTCTTTCTGCAGAGCTTCTTAAAAATTGCTCTTTAGCCATTTATTATTTAGAAATCTAAACAGAAATTTTATGAATTTAGAATATTCTCACAGAGAACTCCTAGTCCTAACTTACTTTGTTTTTCTCTAGGTAAAAATGTTTGTGTTATCACTAGTTTCATCTCCCTTTGTCAGGCAAAGAAAATGTGTTTTCTAACTTTATAACTGCTTAAGCTGAATATTTCAATCTTTGTGTTCTGTGGTTCTCAGCTACAGTTAGAGGGATTTGCTGAAAGCAAAAGTAATAAATAATTTAATGCTATTCTTACTTTCCTCATTGTCTGAGCTTAAAAACTAGAGGGTGATTCTGGCTAATGGCAACTAACAAGGCCCCTGTTGATGTCAGACTGCCTATCAACCTCCTCTCACTTGCCACAAACTGATTTCCAGAGGTTGCGTGGAGGAAGAGATACCCAAAATCATGCATTTATATTGCATGATTTTCCCAGCTGGAGTGTCGAATACTGCTGCATTATTCTTTCCCCCCTCTTTTCCTTTTCCTTATAGAAATGGCACTGCTTGGTATTTAAAACCTGCATTTTAGGACATTGAAAATAATGTTTAGGACTCATTACTTTATATTCCTCAAAACTTGGAATTTTGTTCAGTTTCACTGAATGGGATATGAATGATATGCTGAACATCAGAAATAATGAGTTGTTTATGGTGTCTCCTTGTTGCTTCCTTACGGGCTCGAGAAGGTGTTTCCTACCTGCTTTGAACTGTGGCATTGTGAGAACAAATGAATTTCTCCACAAATGAAAGAAAATTTGCAATGTTACAGTGGAAAGTTTGTTTAAATACCTAGTGTTCAGGCGGAACACAAATTCCTGACCAGTACAAATAGGTCTAGACTGGTTTATAGACAAACAAAAGGCTATCTATATGACAAGTGGAAAGAGCAGAAGAGAAGGAAGACTCATAGGACTTTCTTACTTCAGATTTTTGTAACAGGAACCAAAAGTTAAAGGGAGATTCAAAACATTTTCCAGCTACAGGGGAAAGGAGAGTTTTAGTAAGAGAGTGATCTTTTATGTTACAGTAATTGACCAAATTCTAGCATAAATTAGAAAGAATAGTTTAGTGGCTTTCTTGTCCATTCTGGTGAGGGATCTGCTGTTGAAAAGACAGACTATTGGGTAGACAGACCTCAAAACTACCCTGAGGACAAGTCTTACACCATTAAGAATGTTCTTGAAATAAACATATTAGGATGGGGGGAAAAGAATGAAAAAAAAAAGAAAGGAAAAAGAACTGTGCAAAGAAATCAGATATGGGAAAAGCTACCTCTCTTTGTACTGAATTCTTTTTATGTCAGTCTGAGACAGGTAGCTTTAACTTCATACACAAGTTGCAAAGCCCCAAAGGAATCTGAACCTACTGGAAAATTTGATCCTTGAAGTCACTCTCCAAAAAATCACTAGTAAATGCAGATAGAGACCACCAGGAACACAGAACAATCTGGTTTTAATAGCTTACTTTCCACAATTTGTTGCTGTCTCACAGCTCTCCATGGTATCCAAGTCCTGGGGTTTGGCCTGAAGCTCTTTCTGAGGAAGTTTAACCCAATCACTTGTCATATTAGTCTTTGAACAAAGGCAAACTTAAATTTCATATGTATATATTTTAACAACATTTACCTGTCATAAGGAGAAGAAATGTGCCTGGGTAGCTGTGCCTGTGCTCTGATCACTAAAGATCTTTCTAAAAAGAAAGGTACTAAGAAGGGAAGGCTTGGTTTGTGATTAAAGCCTGAGAGTAGGACAGTGGGTCCTGAATCTGTCCATGGTTCTGTACTTTTCCTCCATAGATTTAGGAAAACCATTAAGATTTCTGAGCTGTCTATACCTCAAAAGACATGTGCACACACACACAAAAGGCTCAGGGGAGGAAATGTTTTTTTTTTCTATCTATTCTTTTATCCATCTTTGATAAATAGTTTGAGATAGGATCTGTCCCTTTCGAGTTCTAACCACTACCTAGCAAAGCAGCCCCTGGGATTGCTCAGTTCTCCTGCTTCATACACGGAAATATTGTAAACTCCAAATATTAAAAAAAAATAAATAGGAGCAGGTATGGGAGAAAAAGCAGACAATATTGTTAAGAACCTATTTGCTTGTCAGCCTGGCCTTCAACAGAAATAATACAAATGGGAGGATGAAAGAAGTAAAAGGGAATCTCAGTTTTATTATTCCATAGGAACCTCTGAAAACACCAGTCAGTTTTCACAGTATTTCATCCAGCTCCCAGCAGTCCAGAGCAAAGCACCTTTTGGGGGAACTTTGCTGGATTTTGCCATATGGCTTGCTGGGTGGAAAATTCCATCTATGGACAATGTAGTTTATTGTCTTTGCTCGTTTATCCAGCTAAAGCCAAAAAAGGGGAAAACACAGCCTTGGTTAATACATCCTTTTTCTACTCTTTCTGTTGGAAAGAGTAAGTAATTATATGAGTCAAGTGTGCGTTTGTGGGCAACTTGTTTTCATGTAGGACACAGCAAAAAGCCAGAAACTCCTCCCCACCAGGCAGGTGGTGCAGGTACAGCTACAAAACCCTGCTGGGGCATGCAGTGTTCTATACCAGCCTTGGCCTGTGTTAGTCCTGGGCCACTGCCTCAGTAAACAGCGTGGACTCATCTGCTCTTGGCTGTCAACAGCTCTGCTACTGTCAGTTTAGCTCTGATAAACCAAGAACTTTGTCCTTGAAACAAGGCCAGAGTATTTTATAAATGTTGTAAGACAAAATACTGGAAAATACACAAAGATACAAAAAAAGAGAACTGAGCAGTATGATAGGAAGATATATCCAAAATACTGATTAAAATGTGTATATGTGCAGATGAAAAATATATGCATATTTTATATATACATACATGCATTTAAATAAATTTTTAATACAAACATATCTACCTATATATTTGTCTAAGTAAACATCTAAACAGGAAACAACTTTCTAATTTCTAGCTTTTTTTTTTTTTTTAAACTGGGATTCAGAAACTAAAAATCTTAACATATAAGATATGCACATGGCTGTCAAGAAATGATAAAAACTTAACTCTCAGAGTCAATATCAGTCCTTTGGAGTTTCTCCTTATGTAGTTAGGCTGAGAAGTGTTACTGGCAAACTACTAGGCTCAGTGCAGGGACAGGAGGGAGAAGCTCTTAAAAACAGTGCTGATATTTGAATTATAATCTAGGGATTTGCAAAGAGAAGCAGAGAAGTTTACTCCTACTCATGTGAAACTGAAAATATAAATAGTCATTAGCTGGTGTTGGTGCCTCAGAGATCCATGTTTGCCTACCTGTGACACCGCATGTGGCTGATGCAGCGGCAGGGAGGCAGGCCTGGGCTGCGGGCAGCCCACACTGCAGCTCATCAGAGGCAGCTCATGGGAGACTGGCCCAGAGAGAGCTCAGTTAATTCTCTTAAAAATAATAAACACTGAAGCCAGCAGGCAAAGTTTGAGAGTCTCCCATGAGTTTTGGAATGTCACTAGTCTTATTTATACAGCAAACTGTTTGTAAGGTTCTGGTATGAGAAGGTGGGTGCTAGCTGGGTGTCTCCGATTCATCCCAGTGACCTGCTCCCAGCAACGAGCCGTGGTAGGTGCTGGGGAGTTTTCTCTCCCCAGAACTGATAGTGGCAGTGTGCTCTGGGGACATGTGGCACAGCTACTGCAGCTTGGTGTGCAGGAGTGAAGACAGGAAGACAGGGTGGTCACTGTCAGATACGCTCACTGTCTGATACTGAATTTCCCAATTTTGGAGCATTGTGGGATCCCTATTTGCTTGTGGATGTTTAGGGGGAAACTCTGTGAAGACTTTTGGCATCTGTTCTTAGCTAGAAGGGTGTAGATCTTATATTCAACTAAGGAAGGAATTGGAGAGATTATCATAATTTCAGCATTATTTGGAAGCCGCTAATATATGAAGAATTCAGATAGCTGATGTTCTACTTCTTCTAATTTAATAGTTATTGAAATGGCATGGAATGCTATGCTATGGGTGCTACTGGGTATATCTTAGCCAAGAGCATATAAAAGTATAAATATCATGGTCCATAGATATCAGTCTGGGGGAAAAATCCTGACCATAGAAGTCTTTTTAATCTAGCATATACGTATCATATTCATGAAAAAATGCAAATACTGTCTTTTTAAAATTATTATTAATAGAAGGGGCAATTAATCATCAGAGTAATTTGTCCAGGGGGTGTTTTAGCTTCTCTGTCACTTGGAGTTTTAAAGTGAAGATTAAAATGTCAGCCTGAAAGATTTGCTCTAATCAACTAGAGGTTATTGGACTTGATGCCACAATTAACAGACAAACATCTCCGAAAGTAATGAACAGGGAGCTTGGCTAGAAGACCCTACCTCTTTCTTTTGACCTTGCCACATCTGGCTTTATGTTATAAGTCAGGGTGAACTTCTGAGGACTAAAGAAATGTTTGAAAAGAGTAAAATCTGTGGACTAGAGTTCCTCTGAGATAAGGATGGGACAATGTAATGGACAACATGTTCTAGCTGTCACTCTGAGTGAAGGGATTGGACTAGACAATTTCTGGAGGTCTCTTCCCATCTCAGTTAAGTGGTTCTTTAGCAGAAGACATTTTCTTCCAAGCTCACATAATCCTTAGCCTTGGGGATTAGCACACCATTGCCCATCCTCAAAACAAGTAGAACTGGGGATGTTGTAAAGATCTTCACAGATTCTTCACAGATGCTCTCTGTTTTCCAAACTTCATTTTGACACCTCTGGTAATAACCTGTGATGTCATTAGACTAGAAGGCAAAATATCCCTTCAGTCTATCCAGACATTTCTGCCACTAGTTCATTGTTTAGCATTTATTTGTTACTAAAGAATTGAACTTTGCTGGCTTGACAAGTGCACTGGCACAGGATTGAGCCGACAAGTAACATGGTAGAACAGCTGAGAAGATGAGAATGTAATAATAGAGGTCCCATCCAGCCCTGACAGAGATTTAATAAAGGTCTATCTGTTCAGCAGATACTGCTTCGGTCAGTCTGTGGGCCTCGGCACAGAGAGCTGCGTGGGTCAGGGCTCATGCATGGAGAAACTCCCACCAAGCACTCAGGCTTCTGTGTGGTGCTGTGTCTGCCCTTGGGAGAGGAGGCTGGTGCAATGCCTGGTGGCTGTCTCAGCTGCAGGCAGCAACATGTGGCCTGGGTTGGAATTTAAATGCTTTGGAAGGGCTCCTGAGGCCAAAATGTGGCAGGCCTTATGCCCAAGCTGGTCTCCAAAGAAGGTGGCTGCCTTGCTGGGGTGAGACTCTCAGCAAGCAGCTGGAAGCAGGTTATTTTCCCAGGGCAGCTATCTAGAGACTTCCAATGGAATTTAATTTAATTCTGCAATGGTTTACTGAAGGCAGCCTCCAATGATATATTGGCTTCAAAGCATTCCCTTTTCAGCTTCCTCTCACAGGTAGCAATTCTTCTACATCTCTTAGGCTCCCTAAATAAAATATATCTTCTCTATAATTCTTCCCTGTCCCCTAAAAAGAGGTAGGAACAGGCATATGCTTGACGCAATACTTTTAATGCCACGAGTATTGTTACCAAGCAACCATCCCATGCAGCTTTGGCAGAACACAAACTTCTTCAGTCACTAACCCTTCAAACACCTGAACCAAGAGGTGCCAGCAGAAAACATCAGAGAACTAGGTGAAGAAATACAGTAGCAAATGATTTTTCTGAATCAACAAATGACTAAGGACAGTTACAGTACATTAGGACTGTGGTTATCATGAACATTTTCCAAAATGTTGCCACAAATAAGTGGTGCTCACTTGCATGTGAAGAAAAATAATATCTATTCGTGAGAGAAGGCAACCTCAGTAATCAGTAATCTAAATATTTTTATTATGACAGGTTCAGTGCATTATATAAGAAATTGCAGAAAACCTTCCCAAATTCCACCCTAAACTAGAATAAAGGGAGAGATGAGACACTTGTCAGTTCCAACCAAATGCTCTCCCATCAAGCACTACAGGTAGTAATTTGTGTCAGGAAAAAGCTGGCGTAAAATTTATCTTACCTTACAGTGGCATCACTGAAAGGTCTTCCATTTCACAGCCATTAGAACAAAATTTCTGTACTTTGCTCAGCTTCCACATTTGTGCCTGTGAGGCTTTTTGGAGTCTATGCAAGTGCGTAAGCGAAGGTGAAGGATCAACAGGTTCAAGTTATCATGACTCAGCTGGCTGCAGCCAGCTAAGAGCTGCTGGGGACTGGATGTAGGGTGTACTTATTTTTGCCCAATGGGTAAAAGGAGCAGAAAACGAAGTAGTTGGAGACACAAGTCTCAGTCCATGGGTATAGATACAGTAACATTCCAACCGGAGGACATGACCATTTCCCAAAGTAGCCCAGCCAGGTAAGAAGTTTCAAAATGGGTTCCCACTAGCTGAAAAGAGGAAATTTCCATACAATCAGCCTTCCCTTTGCTTCTCTGCTGGTCAAAGGAGTTGACATTCTACAGGAGCACAGCGTGGTTCCTCACAAGGAAAGGTCTTATAGTCCATCAAACCTCCTCTTAGTCCATAAATAGAAACAGAAGTTAGAGACCTTTGAAAATGAGAACATAACTTTGTAGGGTACATTCATCTGGCTACAAAAGAAGTGGTGGAAAGCAGCGGGTAGATGATGAAATTACTGGTACTCAAGGTCAGGTATTTGCTCAGCACTGGTATCTGCTTTGAAACTGTAAATGTTATGAAGTTCCTCTATAAATTATAGCGTGCTGAATCTTGCATATGCGGAGGCCAAGTTTGTCCTTTCTCATGCAAATAAATATCCAAGAGCTAAGAACAACAGTGCCTGAGGTCCATTCGACAGCTCTGTGATTGAACAGGTTTGACAGATCCAGTCCCTCACATGCTGTAGATGCAACGTTCAAAAGTGTTTGAAGACTTCATAGCACATTGAAAAAGCCAGAAGACTGATGCTGGCCAAATGACTGACTCAAAGGCCCAAATTTCTCTTTCTCTTTGATTTCTTGGAGATGATTCCAGGTAAAAAGTTCCTATGAAGTAATGCTAACTTCCAAAATGTATCAGTTCTCACAAAGAAAGACATTTGAGATATCATTTTAAATTTTGCCCTTTGTGTTTTTTGAGGAAAAGGAATCATTAAGTAGCTCATTCTATTTTAAACTTTCATACAAAATTTCTTTGAATGGCCTCTCAGCGAATGCAAAAGGGCAGGAAGAAAACTATCTATGTTATTTCCTTCAGCATTTTTGTGGTTCTAGGGCTGCCTCCTGTCATCCCAAATCATGTCTTGTCGTGTGATTTACACTTGGCTTGCAGACCCTGGCTTTCTGAGACTTTATTGTGCCATTTTTATTTTTTTTGTAATGAAGATCAAAAATTTAATCAATGGAACTGTACAAACAACCATGACTAAAATAAGTGCTTTGTTTTTTCAGGATCCTACAAAAAGCAGGTTCACATAATACTAAAGGTATTGATGCAGAGGTTTCATGAAAGTTTCTGTGCTGTTTTCAATCCATACATGAGATATGTGTTCCCATTTTTTAATTTAAAGACTTGCAAATTTATGAATCTCTTTTTCTGGTTATATGCCAGGGTTCCCTGTTGCCAAGACAGACAAAACTAATTACAAAATTTTCTAATCCTTTTCTATTACCTTCCAGAACAAAAGAGATCATTACAATCTGGCTTGTTCACATAACATGGCTATAGATTTTTTCTTGAATTCTCTTTTGAGTGCACTATTTTAAATATGACTTTTCATGCAGAAATACTTGCTTCTAAGTGCTCTTCCTGTGGCATGAAAATGAATACTAAATGTTATTCAAATGTGGACCACTGACAAGTTTAATGTTTCTTTGAAGAATTGTCTTGTTTTAAAATGAGTTATGGGGTAGCACTGATGCCTGCTAATCTGGACACTGTGCTGTTCCTGCTCATTATTGCAAACAGGGCCATAAAACTCATCTAATAAAATGTTCTACTGCAGAGATGAAATATTGCCGAAGTCCAGTTTTCTTTTATTTTTTTCTTCTTTTTTTCCTGTGTGTCTGTCAATCCTAGAACTACATATGCATACTTATCTTTGCTATTTATATCTTCTTTTTCGGTATCATTTGTCTTTGGAGGAAATAATTTTTTTTTCATGTCATAGTTCTAGGTAATTTCTACTGATACGATATTAAATATTGTAATATGTAGTTATTCATTGCATTTAGTAGCTGTATGTAGAACTAACATTTTGAGGCCCAATAAAAATAATTCTGAAAATTAAGGGAACTATTAGAATATCATGCCTCAGTCTCCTGGACAATAAACACAGAGGTAATTTATAATTTTGGAGTTTACTTGGTGTCTTCATGAGTTTATCTTTTCATGTCATAGGGTGAATATGCATGCAGATAACATTTGGAAAATTGGAATTTAACTCTTTCTTATCAACTAATATCAAAACAAAACAAAAAAACCAACAAATAACAACAACAACAAAAACCACCCGCCTAGTCTGCTCCTGCTCAGTAGGAGAAGAAATTTCGTAAGTGGCTAAAAGTAATGCTTCTTAAATTAAAAAGTAAAGCTTAGTATATAAAAAGTGTAAATATTTTTGTAATATTCAGAGATCCTAATCAAAACAGGTCTTTTTTATACTGTTGCATAAACACATGAACATTACCAATCAGAAGTTCTTTTAAAATTGAAAACATATTTCCATTTCCATCTCCATATTTTGAGAAAGGGATTTCAAAATTTTTTTTTTTGCAATTTTTATCAAAAAATGTGCAATAACATGACATATGGATAAAGGTTTTATTCACAGTGACAAGAATTGGCTTATTTTTTGTGACTTCTTCTCCAGTTCAAGTTGGGTAAGCAAGTCCAACAACGTGATAGCTTTTCTGACTGACGAGGACACCACTTACATCCATCTCCAAATTTTCCTTGGAACTGTGTATTTAATGTTCTTTCTCCTGGGAAGTAAATGCAAAATGAATCACCATGGAATGCCAGTGTCCACTCAGCACTGTTTTGTCACACGGTATCTCAGCTCTGGTGGATAATGGAAAAGTAATCTGATATTCCACTTTCTGTTTCATTTTAGGATACATGCTTTCCAGCTTGTCAAGTATAATAAAGATATGACATGTGCAATAACCTTTTCCTTCGTTGTGAATCAAAATGTGTAAAGCAGGCTGGCAGAGTTCCATCAACCAGAAGACTTTAACAAGTAACTTGCTACAATTAAAAGGTAAGTGGAGGAGGAAAAGAATGTCAGTTTGTCTTTGAAACCAGGAACAGGCAGGGTCTCATGACACAAATTATTTTTTTTATAATTTAAAGCCACAATAAATGAGCTAATAAATTCATTATTTATCTAATTTGCATTTCAGAGATTTTCTTAATTAATTTTTGAGCTTTCTTTGACAGTGCATGACTCTATATATCACATTAAAATGTGGTTAATTCTGCTGGTGTCAATCAGCTGTCAAAAAAAGCAATGTTGAATTTCCTAGAGAACTCCACCTCCAGGGAGTCCATGTTCTGCAGAACTTTCATTTTCCAGCAAAAGTCAGATTTAGATAAAATGCATGTCTCTCCCTTTAAACAACAAGGACACTTTATGTATTTTTCAAACACGCATTTCCCTACCGTCTTCACCAGAGGAGATTTTAGCAGCATCTGATCTATTACCTGCTTTTTCCCAGTTCTGGTTAAATTACAAGGACAATAATTACTAATGTTAATATCACTAACGTTTTAGGGGCTTCTTAACCTGCATATATGGTGGGAAAACAACTTCCTCTGCCTTCCTGTGAGTTAACGTGGAGATGGGAAACCTTGTCGTGAAGGTTATCCTCTCTTGGTCCTCTGAGACTTGACTTTCTACATTATTTCTAACCACTAGTCATGGAAATCCCATAGCCTGACTCTTCTCTTTATTAGGTCAACTGCTTCTTTCTCCCTCTGTGTCTTGCATTGCTCCACTTGATCTCTTCCTTTTCTTTCTATTGCCACTCTTAGTCTTTAGGTACTTGCACAGGAAAATTGCTGAAGAGCAGTAACAGTGACAGAAGTACCCTGCATTTCTGCAAGTTATCTTTATCTCTGTAAAATATTTCATTTCTCATCCTTGCAAACGGAATTCATGAACATTTTTGGGCTTGGAACTGGCACAGATAAGTGCTTGTTTGCTTCTCAAAATACACCTTTGAAAATAATGATTGTTGTTGAGAAAATGAAATCACTTTGATATGTAAGTATTAAAGTGGGGGGAAAAAAATCAACCTGTGCTTTGCTGTATTCTCAAAGAGAAAAACATGTAGCTTCATGGGTGCTTAAAAATAACACTACATGAAGTCTCAATGACATCAAGTTGCAAGAGACATCCAAATGGATTTTACAACAGAATCTTCATCCTTTGTGTGGTTATCAAAGAAAACATTTCATATGAAAACATGTGACTGTATAATTACAGGAGCACCTTAAGCACTCTGATTCACCGGTGTCTCAAAGAGGTATGGTTCAGTGGGTAGAACATTACATTGGTTATTCTGAGAACCAGGTAATTTTTTCATCTTTGATTGCAGTGAATTTTAGACACTTAATGTTTGAGGTTATTCATTTGTAAAATGGTTTTGATAATGCCTGTCCCCACTCCACACATCTATGACAGAGCATTTTAGCTATGGTACCTTCAAATACAGAGGAGGACCACAGATTTTTTTTTGAAAAACAAAGACTTTTAAGAAGGAGTATGGTTCTGAAACAGAATGATTGTTTCAGTCTTCAGGCTCAACAACTGTGCAGTACTTAACATAGAATTATCCTTCCATCTGAAAGTACTCCCAGCTGTCGTAGTCTCAGGTTTTTCAACATCTACTGCTCCTTAATACAAGGTGAATGTGGCAATTCTCCTGGGTCTGCCACATATTCTCCTCTAGTCAGGACAGGACCAGACTCTAACTGTATCTTTCAGAGTGCCCCGTCATACACAACACAGTAAAAAGTATGATGGCAAAGTGATTGTAGGAAGGATATAAACTAGCAAAAAGAATGAGAGCTGAGAATGTGGAGAGTACTGCCAGGAGTGTTCATCCAGAGAGTGCAAGCATGCTCTAAAGTATATAAAGATCATATTGCCTTAATGTTTTATTATCTGGCTTGAAAGAGGAAGAGAGTTTCATGGGTGAAACCATGATTTTTTTCTTGCCTGTTAGAGAATTGATTTTTATTTTTGCTGGAATTCATTTAAATTGCGTATTATAAATCAGGATTTATATTAGATATTTTAAATCAAGGCCATCACTTACAATCACCTCCACAAACATGTAGTTGCTGATTGTCAGCTGTAATATTAACTACATATTTGTTTGTGCAGAAGTGTCTCTCTGCAGCCCTATGTACCACACCTCATGCCATTAAAATGCTCAGATCAACCCTGTGCCCTGCTGTCCCGTTTAGGAATGAATTGTGGTTTTTGTCTTTGTTCAGCACAGATGGACACAACTTGTCTACTGGGACTTCAACATGGGAGAGAACAACTCCCCTGAATTGTGCACAAATTGTACACATTCCCTATTACAAGAAATTTTCCCCTAAAAATAATCTCTGAAGCTCAGCAGGGCAGGAAGAGAAGTCTCTCGGTTAGCAACGGTCTGTGTCGTATTGTCTGAGACTCAAGATAAATTTATTTGCCAATTGAGATTTTTCAGTCAGATGAGTGCTCGAAAGTTATAATGGAAAATAAGATCTGATCTGCAATCCTTCCCATGAAAAGTTTCACTGCCTGTTTAGAAACCAATATTCCGTTCTTTTAAAGGCAAAAGCAACACACGATCTTCTGTAACCTTGGTGCAAGTATTGTGTTTGACCTGAGGAGGAGGAATTCAGGGACAGCAGGGTTCTGGGGAGGAAAAGGAGGCAGCTAAAACAGACAAAATGACTGCATGATAACGAGATACGCAACACTGGAGCTACCTGGGAAAGATATTAAGGATTTTGATTTTTTTTTCCCCAAAGATGAAAGAAATAGACGTTCAATATAACCAATAATTTAGTGTAAATTACAGCAATTGCTTTAGTTTCACTCAGCTCAATATGTTAGTTATTTTCCTCCCCTTCCTGTTGGATGTCTCAGCTATTTTCAGCAGATAAAAGATGTTTCACTCCAAAGAAAGAGAAGCCTTTTTATTATTATTTGGAACCGAAGACAAGAGAAGTCCGTGAAAATAATTCCAGAGCCAGACTACCTTGAAATTTATGTGACAGAACTCATGAAACATCTTTATCAAAGTCTTCATAAATCACAGTCTGTCTACTCCTAGACTGAGAAAAAACAGAGATATCAATTAACTTTTTAAGAAGTTTCCTGTTTCCTCCCGACAATTTTAGGAGTTCTGGGGAAGCATATGGTGAGGCACAGGATTTTGGCTTCGCTTATAATCTGGATTTTTGCAGTGCTTCATTTCAGTTAGAGTTGGTGGAATTTATTGCTTAGGAGTCTCTACAAACACAAGATTGTAGAGACAAACAATCCTTCTTTAAGGATTGTTGCTATTTTTTTTTTTTGGCCATGTCTGAAGAAACTGCAAAGAGATAAAACTTATCACAAGGAAGATACTTATAAAAGAAAAAAGCAACAAATTAAGTACGTATGATTTAGGAAAGTGACAATTTAATGAAAATCAGGATGCTTTTCAGTTTGTATTTACCATGTAACAATACTCATGTGCATATTTTATAGAAGATATGGACACATAAAGAGTGAATTTATGGCTTTGTAATTTAAAATATGCCATTCTCAATAACTGACTTACTTTCCCCACAAAATAAGCAGAAAATTGTAATTAACTACAAAGAAAGAAATACATCCATGAATTTTGCACTTCTTTTAAACAAATAAACTTCTACTAATATTTCATGCAAATAAAATGAAACCTATCAGAATACAAACGGGAAGTACTTCTGTCTGATGTGTTGGTAGCCTTCAAAATATTACGCTACTTCTTTTTCAAAAAACTTTTCTGATGTTCAAGTTCGCTGTTTGAGGGTGAAGAAACAGCGTCCAGAAGAAAAGAGTGGAAAGATTATGGAGACCCACTAAAGATCAGATATTGGCAGAAACAGTGACTGAAACGCCTCTCTGAGATGAACTAAATAATCTCTTAGCCAGAAAAAAACTTTCTAAACATTTAATGGTGTAGATAATGGGATGTGGTTTGTACTAGTACAATATAATAGACTTTATGGCAAAATTTGCTATACATAAAAATGGAAGAAAAGAGCTATATATTCCTTTAAGGGTTATAAAATGAGAAGCACAGTGAAAAGAGGTTGAGTACTTATTTTCCTGCAGGGGACTAAACTGGAGTTGATGGACTCTACTCACAATTTTTTTATAGCCGTAATAAATTCCTATGTGGTCAATTCGGATTGTGGACACCTGTAAGGATGCCAAACATCAAACATGGAAAATGGAAATAAGTATGAGACCGCCTTCATCTGGTTTTGAGGATGCAAGCAAAACAAAAACTTATATTAGGATAAAAGGAAAATATGGCTTTTTTTCAAACAGCAAGTGATACACCATGCAGGGAGGTTTCCTTAACACCTGCAACATGCAAACACCTCTTAGCTGATAATGGAGAAGCAATGACCTCCCTGCTTCACACTGTGGTGGCAGGAGCTGAGTCTATCAGGTTAAACTGAAGATTGAGCATGTCAAGTGAATATTTGAGGAAGAAAATGAAAAACTGGACTTGGTATAGAAATTGTGAACATAAAGTTAAGCCCCTGTTATGTGCTCAGCGGTGCAGCAAGCAGCCAGGCCTCTGAATTTCAGCTGAATGAACTGCAAAATCAGGGAATTATTCAATGAAGTTCAATTCATTTGGGTGTATTCCCTAGAGCAATTAGAAGTGTTCTAATTGTGAATAGCATTAAATCATTAAAAGGTTCTAGCCAGAAATGGATCTATATTTAGTTCTCAAATGAAAAATTACATCAGAAAAGAGACAAGGAGATGGAGTTTCCTGAACTGAACCTGTTCAACACCTGCCTGGGTTAGGAACACTCCTGACAGTGAACACACCCTATCTATCCAGCTCTGAAAGGCAGAGAAACCTTTCTGAATTTCAGAGAATAATGGAGGAAGAAAATGAGGGGGTAAATGATGGCTGCTCTTTCTAAAGACATCAGGGGAATCTCCCCAGAACACTGTAAAAAGCTGAGGGAAACAGAGCTTATACAGCAACAGAAGCCTTAAACATTGCTTGGGGAGCTTGGAGGAAGAGGGCATAACTACATTTCATGAACACCAATCCAGGAATACTCACCTGAGTACAGGTCATATATCACAGCTCAAATGTTGGAACCATAAATGAGGATTTGGCAGCAGACAGGTGTCGTGGTTTAACCCCAGCTGGCAACTATGCCCCACACAGGCACTCACTCACGCCCCTCCAGGGGGAAGAGGAGAGCACAGAAAGAGTAAAAGTGAGAAAATTAATGGGTTGAGGTAAAGACAATTTAATAATAAAGCAACTTGTACCGTTCAGCTTGCAACTCCCTAAGGAATTGTAAGGACAGTGCAGTTCTGTACCTGCAGGATCTTTTCCTGCTGATCCTCCTGTGACAGCAAAGGAAGACTTGAGAAACAAGGAAAAGCTTTATTACTTGGAAGATACTTTATGCACTTTTGAGGCCAAAAAAACCACCCAAAGATTAATTTTTGCCTTACTAGCACAGAAAACTCAAGTTAACTCTGAGAATAACTGTTTTCTGCAGGAATTCAAGTAATAATAACAAAACATTTGTTAGGAAGGCAAATATCAGGATTTTATGGGTAGCATCGAGGTGCAATAATGAAAGCATGGAACATCAAAAGTTATCTCCTTGGACCAGCTGGCCACTAATGGAAGTGTTGGACTTGACTTATGAAGGAATTATGCCTAAAGCAGCACCTGACATCCATGCCAAAATGCTGCAGAGCTCTACAAGCAGCAGGAATCCAGCTATGCAGTGAAGAAGTTAAAAATAATAAAGAAAAGCATCAAAAAGACACTAAGTTGTGGCTGAGATCTACTCCCCATAGCCAGAAGTGGTGCATGTAATAACAACCTCTGCTATGAAAACATCTAAAGCCTGGTGAACCACACATGCTCCACAACTCAGTATAACACTGGAGACCTACTGTCTATCACCTAAACTATTCTGAGCTGGGAGAATGTGTGGGGAAAGCATTGACAGAAGCTCTGGTCAAAACTGAAACAAGACATTGTACTGAAAATATCCCATTTCTGCATAAAATTGCTCTGCAAACAGTGCCAGTGGGATTGCCTTTAGAATGCCAGCTGTGGAGTAGATTTAAATCCTAAGACCTGGGTTACCAAGAGTTCTGGAGCACGAAAAAGTAGGAAATCAAATCTCCAAAAACAGAAAAAAATATGATATATATTTAATACAATTCCTGCACAAGCCAGGCAGTGCTGGCATACCTTGCAAAGGAAGAATAAAGGAAATAACTGTTAAATCACGCTGCTACTTTTAATCTATTAAGCAGAGATCAAAGGCAAAGATACTGGAGAGTTGTGTTGCTCAGTTACAATCAGAAGGAGATTTGCAGAGGTTACGAGATGACGTTTCTCTGGCACATAACAGGGGTTACAACTTTCGTTCACTTTAGGAGGAAGAAAAGGTGGTATCAGAAAATGATTGACAGGAACAAAAAGCCAAAGTACTTCTGGGTATTGTTTTCATAGTTGCCCTAAAGAATCAGAAAATATAACAAACCCTAAAAACTTGGAGTAAATAACATCACACAAAGAGAAATTTCCAGCTTACACTATTATTATAAAATAATGTAGCTTTATGTATAAAGCCACACTTTTATTGCAGTTTTTTATCTGTTCTCTTGCAGTCTAGTTTCCTATTCTTGATGTCTGCAAGCACACATACCTGTGATTTATAATAAATTCTGAATTCTTTTCCTAGATTAATTCAGGTTTGCCAAGGGAATACAAGTTTCATATGTGGTGCATTCCTGTGACAGAGTTAAAACAGGCAGCCAGTTATGAATATAATAATATGTCCTGTGGAAAACACTGCAGTCGGTGCTCAGTGTTGTTCAGCTAGCCCTGAATCTACATTAGTGTTTGTGCAAGAGTCACAAAGCCAATTAAACTGGACTGCTGTGATTGCTGCCCCCCAAGCTACCTGAGGAGAGCTTTTGTTTGAACTGGGGAATATGCATCAGGGGAACAGCCATGCTGCTATTTTTAAGGTGTATGTATTTGATTACTCTTGACTGTAGGTTTGAGGGCTCTAAGGAAGCATGAGAATGAAGCTCAGCTTTTCCCATGTTTAGCTTTAGGTTTTAAGTTTCTTGCACCACAGTTGGTTACAGCCTGATAGTTTATGAAGTTCTTATGATCCGGTTTCTTCAGAGTTTAACAGCAGCATTTACTGTTTAATAGTCTAGCCATATTCCATATTCAGAGGCATTAATATTTCCTCTTCGTTATCAGTTTTCCATTTTGCAAAGTGGCAGATGCCACTGAAAGTAAATAATATATACCTTTTCTATGGGGGCTCCTTAAAATATGCCATGCATGGTATATAAAACATTAAAAACATTACATTACAAAAATATTACATATTACGTAAACCATTCAGGTACATAATACACCCTTTTCCATCCTTGTTCTCCACAGATGGGTTCAAATACAAATATTTAACCTTTTAAAATCTTAATAAGCCTGTACAATATAAACACTGCACTCAAAGCCACCTTTTCTTTTTACAAATACTAAGTGTTTTATTGCTGAAATCTACGCAGAAGAGCAAATGGTGACACTGTGTTCATCTTGTGTATCTAGTGGCAGATCTGGGCACTGCTATTCCCTTGATTGAGGTGTCCTAATCCTCAGCTAAACCATTTTAGTCCTCCTTGATCAGGGAATCAGAAGCCCAAAAGTTCTCTCCATTTGTCTCAGATTTTACAAGGATTTCTTTGCTGCCACGTTTGAAGAAAGGCCTCTGCAACTTTCTCTAGATTTCAGACAAACCTGTTCCTTTCTATCTCAAAGCATTATAACCTCCTCAAATTACATTTTTCAGCTTTCTTGCTACTTCCCTAAAATTTTGACTTTTTCAGATGTTTTGCTGAAAAGAAACCAGTTGTAAGCCTTCCACGTTCCAATTAGAAATGGAAAACATTTTACCTCTTTTTTAAAGGTCAGATATATGAGAATTATAGTGAAGAAATTATCCTATTTTCAATAATTTGGCCAAGGGATAACTGAATTCTGAGAAAGAAAATATTTTTCATAGAGAAATTCTCAAAAATAATTTTCCACTTGCATTTACCTCCAGTATCTTGTATCTTTCCAGGGCTCTCCCTGTCCCTTTGTATCATACACTGCTGGTCCAAATACACTTTCCAAGACTTAGGTTTGGGTTATAGAACACCAGCTTTCTCTGAAAGGGTCAATTTTTCATCTAATAAAGGGCCATCTATTACAAATGGCACTATAAATTTTCTGTGATAAAATTGTGGCCATACAGGAAAAACTATGAATTCTTGGCATCATGAATTTATTGATATCCCTCAAAACTTGCTGGTTTGGCTCTATATTTTTAAACCCATGTGGTGGAAATTGCTTTGAGGAACTCATAAAGCCCTTGAAGGTTTTGTTCAGATTAAATTCCCCCAAATGTTAAACACTTAGGTGCTCAGCATTGCCATCATATTACACAATATGAAATTTTCCACGTGACATGTGCAGTTCACCCTGGCTGCATCCAGATTAGAAACATCAAATAGATCTCTTGCTAATTTGCTATTTTTTCCCTATTGTATTTCAAAGAACATTCAGAGATGCAAAGATATTTGAAAATTAAACCAAATAAAAAACTTAATTAGCTAATACTTCTATATCCCTCCAAGGGCCCAATCTTGTTTAAGCAAGGGAGAATGTCTGTGTTAGGCTGAAAAAAACCCTTCTTCCCTATCCATAAGTCAATCAAGAGTGAGTTGGTAGACAGACGATCTAAGTCCACTGAATCAAGACCTAATTAAAATATATCCTGATTGGTATAGACACCAAGAATACTGAATTTAAAAATTAGAAAAAAATAAAAAGGAGTTAAGGAGTTTATATTTTGATGAGATCATATTTTGATTAAATCCATCAAAACTCATCATTTCAGTTACGCAGGAAATAGGGAACTCTTGAAGTTATTTCTAATCTAAATTGAATACAAGTTAAATATGTTTGTCCTCCCTGAAAAATGGCTTTCCAAAGATATTTGTACCTAAGTGCCCACTGTATTATTTGGGATTACCAAAATTTTAATTTTACTTCATCATTAATTTAAGATTGCATTTATTATTTCATGTGATTTTCTAGTATTTCACTAATGGTAAGGTGTCTCCTTAAGTGTTCTCTATTTAGCTAGTGTCAAGTTCCTTCACTGAAATACAAGTGGAATGATCATAGAATCGTTTAGGTTGGAAAAGACCTTCAAGAGCATCCAGATCAAACACCAACCTAACACAGCCAAGCCCACCACTAAATCTTGTTCTTAAGTGCCACATCAATAGTTTTAAATAGCACAGGGACAGTGACTCAACCACTTCCCTGGGAGGCCTCTACAATAATATCTAATATAAACCTCCCCTGGTGCAACTTGGGATGATTTCATCTTGTCCTACCATTTGTTACTTAGGAACGGACACCTACAGAGCAATTTTCCCGTGATAATTTTGAAAGTAAAGAACCCTAGTAAAATCATATTTGAGTTATTTTACTAGTTATCCATTTCACCATTAAAATAGCAATGCGTGATGCAAACAGTTCACGAGAAGCAATGCAAAATGACTGAGACACCCTAAGTTTTGAGTTTAACACATTTCAGTATTTTACAAAGCAATCTGCTAGGGGAACCCTTTCCATTTAAAATTTTTTCAAGGAAATCCGTTTTGAGATATATTTGAGAGTCTGAGAACACGGTCAAATAGAAAGCTGTTTGCCAATGAAAAATGCCATCTCCAGAAGAGACATTAACACAGACGAGATCCCATATTAACACACAGCACTGACACAATGCCATCTTAGACAAAGTTAAGAGTTGAGCCCTGTGCATGACTGGCAATGCTGGTATGTGAAAAAGAAGGTAATTCACTAGCTGTTCTTTAAAAAAATGACAAAATACCCCTGTATCCCTTAAAAATATCTCACTCCAGCAAGAGTGTTGCACTATAGGCCATGCTTTAACAATATCTGGTTTATGGATCTATCAGAACAAGAACCTTCTTTCCCTGAAGACCAAAGTCAGCAGACAGCAGGCTGCTAGGTGGATTCCCTGTCTTGAAATATTCTCCCAGATTCCTTAACCCCTTTCACTATCATCAACGCATCTGCCTTTATGTTTTTTTTTTTTGTTTTTTACTAATATTAAACAGACAACTAGAGCAACAAAAATCAACCAAATGTTCTCAGAGGAGCAACAGAAACAGAACTCCTCAAGCCATGTTTGGGCAACTTGTCTACATTCTTAAATGGTGTCTAATAAGAGAAAAGGGACATCAACATGCAAAGATTAGAGTGGCACTAAAGGTAGCTGCTGAATTATGAACTTTATGAAGGAGATTTTATGATACTATGGTAGCACTCACTGTTATTCCAATTTGAAAGAAAGGATGAGAAGATACTATGAATGTTCAAACATGCACGGAAATATGGCATTAACATTTTTTTTGGAAGACTTAATATATAGATTTGGTCCTGGTTTTTTGAGGGAGTTTAGTTAAGATTTTTTTGTTTATTTGTTTGTTTGTTTTTTTACTGGGAAGCATTGTTTGCTGGGGTTTTTTTGTACTTGGAAGTATTGCCTTTAATATCTCATTCAGAGAAAATTTGATTTTTTTGAATAATAACTCTGCTTTTCCTTTATATCTGAGCAAATTTTATCTGCACCATAGAAAAGTAGAAAAACTTAGAATAGATCATTCATGTCTGCTTTTTCAGGTTTGTATTCAAATGAACTTTTAATTTTAGGGAGCAGACAGGCAATAACAGCATAGCTAAATAGTGATTGATAAGGGGTTATTACAACAAAATCTTATTTTGTTAACATTATGCTAAATCCTTAATGAAAATTGCATTGAAAAAATTATTTTCCTTAGAAGAATGTAAAAGAAATATAATCAGAGATATCAAATGTAGCAAAAATAACTAAATGAGCCTGTTCCCAAAAAACAGTTGCTCAAGCATATATTAACTACCCTAATTACTTAACAAGCCTTTATAAATGCAATTACTCACAAAATTAAAATAGTTGTTGCAATTAACAATACTTTGAAAGTGTGGCAAACAGAATAAAACTCTGAATATTTCCTTTTTCTATCTGCAGGTTTCAGGACATTTATGCTCATGGTTTCTAAGTGCAGTTAAGATTTGCTAACTTCTGTTTTGGTAACAGGCTCCGACCTTTTGTCACCTATGTCTACAGCTTCAGATTTATTGATTCTTATTGACAGCAGCTAACTGTGGCAGCAGAGAGGTCAGTATGGATTACACAGAAGGTCCAGTTCTTGGTTCATTTTTCTTGACTGGACTGAACTCCACAGTGCTATGAAAACACTACAGATAACACCCATGCCAGTGCAGTGCTTGCTCATTTAGATCTATGCAAACACCAGTCAGAGCAGTGGCTGCTGTGTGCTCTTATCTTGAAAGAATGGCTCTGTCAACACTTATTCCCTCCTGAAGGACGATTGTTTTGCTCCTTTGCCTTGAACTGCTGGGAGTAAGCTTTCTCCAGTATTGAAGCCTTACAAGGACGGGAAGCTCCTTTGTTTAAAGATCCCCTTGTCACAAAAGTAGTGCTGTATTGATCCTCTGCAAATGATAGGGCTGTAGATACATATTAGTATTCCCATTTTTCACTGATTGTATAGGGGAATATACAGTTTCTCCGCAGTAATAAGAGCATAAGATTTTTTGGTGCCATGCTCCTGTCGTCTTTACCCCATCTCTACTTTTTATATAATATCTGTTAATATCAGACATCTGTTAATATCTGTATCACATTAAACAAAACGTCGCATTCATATTTCAAAGTCCTAAACAACCTATAAGAACTTGGGCTAATAGGGACAGTATTTTAGCCCCAAATCGACTCTTTATCATTTATTGCTCTCTCCTTTACTGTTACCTTCATCTGGGTGGCTCAATAGGAAAGGAGACAGCCTGAGATTTTTGGGTTTGGGTTCACTGGCTCTTTTAAAGCAAATGGCCTGGAGTACTCCACCTTTCAGTCCTGTGCCTTGGCTGCAGGCAGTGCTGGAGTTCTGAGTGTTCTCACTCTGTTATAGTGGGAGCTTTCTCTTTGAATAAAGTACTTGTTTCAGAAGAACAACAAACTAGTCCCGTGTCTTTACCAGCCCTAATCTTACAGGAGAAGTTATCATTAGTCCTGTGTGTAATATGCATTATCAATCTCAAATGCTCGAAATTACTCAAATTTACTGAAAAGAGGGCAATTGGAATACACTGATTTATGTTCCATGAAAAGAAAATCAATTGAAATCTGAAGCAGTTCAATGTGTAATTTTTCCCAAATGACTGTTATTCTTAGATGAGAATAAATTATATCTAAGTGGGAATTTTGAGCCTAGTCTCTTAAACTCTATTTCAATCTCACAGATCTAAACATATCCTGTAAATTTTAATCTGAGTCACATTACAAATTACCACAAATCAAGAGGAGCAGATCGTAAGAGTTGAAACCACTGGTGCTGAGGATGCAGTGAACACACCACAAGTGGTTTTGGGGGGAAGAGCCAGAAGGAAGGCTTCAGTCTGGACCCATGTCCATGACTTATGGCACTCTTAACCCATGGCCCACTAACATTTGGTCAGCATCTTCCAGTTCAGTTTGATCTGAAAAGAATGAGTTCATCGTGGGAGGTTGTGGGTTCACCTGAAAAGAAACCAGGTCATGCACTCCAAAACTCTGTGGTGGGAACCAAAGTGCAGAAAATGGTGATGACCAGGAGAAGAAATTCAACAGCAGTTACAATTGACCTGAACTAAAAATCTAATGTAGACTCCTCCTGGCTTGTCCTTACACCTGCCACCTTTCAAAGAAAGACAAAAGAGAAACCAAATTTTTAACTTTTATGGCTACTCAGTAAATGTGCTTCAGTTATGTCATAATCTATGAAAAGAGTCTGTGGGAGTACATTGAAAATATTGAATGTGGAATAAAATATCATATAATTTATAAAGAATAATTTACAGTGATATGGTGTTTAAAATGATGCTCTCTCTGAAAAAGAAACACTTTAATTGGTGTAATGAAATTTTGAATATTTTGGGATCAAATCTCCAGGTTACAGGAAAACTTTGCCTGGACAGACATCTGGATACCAAATCGAAAAATGCAACTGAGGTTTGTCTTCCTCAGATATGATAATGACTAATAAAAGCAACAGAGTCTAAACTGGTCTGTAGATAGGATTCTGCACTTCTGTGTCCTTTGAACTCTATCCCCAGGGGCAACTGGTACAACCCATCAGGATCACAGAGGTTGTCTAGAAGTCACAGATGAGAATTTAACAAGAAATTATTTGATGCTGTGCATGAAGGATTCAGGCCGCAGCACAGCTGCTCTTATTCTCTGAGGCTGCCCTTCGTTTTGTCACTGGAGACAGTAAATCTATACCAAAAACCAGGTCTAAAATTACTTTCCAGAACTACTTTAACTCCCGTTTCTTGACTTCTACCTCGTATTTTTATTCAGTCCTTACTAGCCATGTGTTTTTCGTATCAGACTACAATGTTTCAGTCTCAACAGTTTCACAAGGAAAAACAGATGTGCAAGTTTTCTGAATCTGAACCTTTGGTCTTAGCCTACAATATTCATTACCAAAGTATTAGCAAATACAGGTATATATTTTTAAGCTGCTAAGACAAACATAAACTTCAAAAATGTATTATTTCTTCAGTGTAAGAAGTATTTTCTACATTGCCTTAGGCCATTTGGCAAAATTTTGATTATTTTTTTTCTTGAGGATAAGTTTGAATTGTTATTTGGCATATAGTTAATGTGTTTAAGTGTTACTGTTTTAAAAATTACTTACTTAGTTTATTTATAAAATACTAAGACATCAAAAGGAAGAACACATTGATAAACGCCTGTTAATGAAAAGAAATAAAAATTTGGTTAGAAAGTTAAATTTTCTAGGAATCCTTTTTCCTCAAAAAATCCCCCAAACAGTTTAGAAAACAAAATGGTGTGTTTCTTTGGCATTTTTTAGTATGAAGGTATCACATAACCTACAAAATTATCTATATAGTTTTAAGGATATTGGATGGGTAGGAATTAAATTATGCAATGAAAATTAAATCATGAGACATTTTCCATTAGTACAGAAATATTCCCAGCAATGTTATTTATATAAAATATGTCCTTCCTGATAATCACATCATAAACAAGACAGCTACTTATTGCCTTTTTTATTAAGTTAATTTATTATTGCAGACTCAGAGACAAGAGGCTCTGTAAATGTGCAAATAAGACTGTAGAGGTACAGATGCACGGTATCTAAAGCAAATTATTGAGGAATTTTGGAATATGATTGTCCATTGCTGCTTATTGGTACATCCTGCAATAGCACAATGAAAGGAGAAGAGATATTTTTTAGCTTCAAATTAAATTTAGACCTTTTTATATCAAGTCCTTAAAAGCTCCAAGGATTTTAAAGAAAATGGCACTCTTCTTTTCTGAGACTGACCACATCTCCCTGTAGTGTGTGCCTTTAATCCATGGAGGCTGATTTTGCCCTCAGGAGAGGGACATAATGAAGTCACACACTCTCTGTGGAGCAGTGAGCCCCCAAGGGTATGAAGGATGGCTCTTCCCACTGGTCTGTCACAAAGAGCTCTTAACTGCACTGATCTTGTTAAAGATGGGATTTTCAAAGCAGGTGGGTTAGGCCTTGCTTCCCTGATTATTTGAAAAACCCCACATCACCATAAAATGAAAGACCTTAAACCATCTCTCTAGTTTACACAGCTTTTATTAAATCTTCTCATGTGATTAATGACGAAGGAAGAGAAACAGTTAAGAAAATGACTTAAAACCTCAAGTTATGAAATTTATATTGACTCAGCATTCGTAAATCAGGAATTTTTAAAGATTGTGTCATGCAGGTGTACATCAAGCAAAAAAAAAAAAAAAAATCATCCAGTTTTTGAGCATCCACAGAGGTGTTGCGGCTTATAACATGACTTATGGCTCATTGCAGTATAAAATAAGCTGTTCAGGAAATCCACAGATATATATGCATTTAGTGTGGAATTCAGATGCCTCCAGAAACACTGTGTTCAAATCTGAGAGGTGGTGTGGGTCTATTTTCTAATGTAAATTATGATGAGGTTAACTTCAACCTCTGTAAGAGGTTTTAGGTTTGGAGACACCCCATCAAGAGAAGTTTCTCCTTTCTCCTATCCCAAGAGGGTGCTTACATCCCCTGTATAACTGTGTAACAGCTTCCATGGACCCAGGGACTGCTTTTTTCTTGATGCTTTATTTCCTAAGGTTTTGAAACCAGGGAGCAGCAATCAGAAAATTGCAAAGGAAAAACAGGAACGATTCAATATACATCTATTACAGAAAATTTTTAGCAAAATGAGAGATCATGAGGATTATTATGTGAGTAGCAAAATGAGCAAGAAACAGGCTGAAGAGAAGATATTTATATTGCATTGCAATAGGAGCTAGGAAGTTTTACTACAATTCTTGAGATTTTTTTTTTTAATACTTTCAAAAGTATACTCAAAAGTAATTATTCAAAAAAAGAAAAGTATGCTGACGTCAATTGTTCAAGATGCAGAGCAGTCAGGGAGAATTACATAATCACAGAACGGGCCAGGCTGGAAAGGACCTAAGTGGGATCATCTCATCCAACTTCCCTGCTCAAGCAAGGTGATCCCAAAGCACATGGCACAGAATTGCACTGCAGTGGCTGACAGATACCCAGACCTTAATTTGCACAAACCCATTAAAGCTCTTATGGAGCGTAAAAAATCAGTGTTTTTGCAGAGTCCATTCATTTTGTTGATTAGATACCTTAAAATCAGTTAATACAGAAATAGGATGAAATTTCACACCGTAAAAAGAAAAGAACTCTGTTGAGAAATTAATGAAAACTGAGGAATTACCAGTTAGAAAATAAAAAAGTGCTGAAAGATTTGGAGGCCCTGTGGATCAGATGGTGACTCTGAATTTGCTGTCTCTCTGCAGCTCCTGTTGTGATGTGGGATTAAGAAAAGAAGGTATTTTTGTGTCAATCTGACAGTAGATATCCTGTCAAGCCTTGACATTCATATGAGGAACTAGCAAATTGTCTTTTGGAGTTCAGATTCTCGAAATAAAATAAGGAAAAAAACAAGCCAGATGAATTCATGGCATGGAGTTCAAAAAAAGACTGCTCAACAATTTGAAGGAACAGAAAACCTTTAAGTTTTAATTAGATTTAATTTAATTTACCTTTGATTTGATCAACTGAGTAAATCCCTAAAACTGCATGGACTAAACATGAGAGAGGGATAAGACTAATTAATGTTAATTAATAATGGCTTGAGGAAAATAAAAGCTAGATAAATACAAACACAGTCGTATTGACTGTTGGTTTACAGGTTCTAATACTCAGAGGACAGACATTCTGAAATATCCTTCCTACAGTGGAAATCCAACTGATTTTAAGTGAGAATTTGGTATGCATGTGAAATATGATTAATATTTTTACCTCTATCAGCAAGGGGCATCACTACAGGACCCGATATGTCTGCTTAAACCTTTGTTCATTGAAAAATCAGTCACTGCACTGATTGCTCTGAGGCAATTAGGAATCTGCAAAGTGATGCGTTATATACACTCAGCAAAATGATTTAATTTCCCTGGTGCCCCAGTGTTCGTGCAGCACATTCTCTGTGTTTTGGTACTATTTTTCAATAATTACATTTCTCTAATAGCTGCAAGAATTTATAAAACATCTTAATTTCATTAATTTAGCAGGGAGTATAGGATTTTAAGCAGCAAGCGTTCCCAAACTTCAGTGGCTTTGCAGATGTTGTGATGAGTAGAAGTAGTGAATTGAGGCATATTAGCTAAAGTGACATGCAATTAGTCACACCATATAACATTTGCTTGTTTTGATAACACTGGGAAAAATCAATTCCAACACCAGGAGAAGAACTTTAGATGATCTTGTATGCTTTGTAGAGGATCTCGCCTTCCGTCCTCTTGGCTCTTACCTGTCTTTGAGAATCTGAATTAATTTTCAACTTCTTTTTACCCTCCACTCTGGCTTCCTTTCTTCTGATACCACACACAAATATCTGTCAGCCCCTTTCTGACCAAAAATACAACTTTTTTTTCTGGCTACAGTGCTTTTTTTGAACCTTCTTTCACTTCTGATCCTTTCCCCATTGAAACTGCAAGTGGGACTGAGAAGGAAAACATTAATGTTACGTAAACAGAGAGAGCTTTGAGTACACTTCCTCTGAGCCAAGTTTCCCTAAATGTTGCACAATCAGAAAAGAGAGTTTAAGGTGCAGAAAACTGTCTTTTTTTACCATGTGGTCCATCTTTTCTTTATTCCAGATGTGAGATGCTCCCTTTTCCTAGCAAATCCTAGCTGCTACTTCATTGCACAAGAAAAGTAAAAGCCAGATCACAGAAACACAGAATCATTAAGGTTGGAAGAGACCTTCAAGATCATCTAGACCAACAATCAACCCACACCACCATGATCACCCCTAACCCATATCCCCAAGTGCCACATCCAGACGCCTCTTGAACACTTCCATATCTGTCTACCTGAGAATTTTTTAGTGCAGGCTAATGCACAGAGCATACAAAAATTATTAATTTAACCTCATATGTCAGACTTTAATGGTTTCAGGGACAGCAGGTAATGGGTTATGACCGGAAGGTCTCAAGTAGTTAGGCACAGAAAGCTTACATACAAAACACTCTTAAGAAAAAATAACTGCAAAAATGCTAACCCAGTGAAAGTGCTCATTTTGTGCGCCTGTGCTTGTGTTTGGACATATGAATGCATCTAGGCTTAACTGTAACTAAAACTTGAATTAGTATTTAAATAAAAGTATGTTCTCTTATTCATTAGCCTTGTATATTGGTTTCAGAATTATCCATATTTTTCAATTAATTGAGCATTTCTTACTTGATGTGGAAAGCCAAAGAATAAAACCACAGAATAACTGAAACCAACACTATTTTTAACAAATAACAATACTCATTAACTGGAAGAAGGTCATTATACTGCAATTCCCTGTTGCTTTGTTATTGTCATAATCAGTTTACATAACGAGATTTGAGAAATCCTACAAATTGTACACAAAATAAAACAAGCATGAAGTGTTTAGTTTAACTCAAATACAAAACTATAATATTTCATCATAGTAATTAGAGTTATTTTGTAGCATCTGCGTATCAGGATCCTGGTGCTTCATGTATGATTAAGACATCATTAAAAGCAAGCACATTATAAACTGGAGATACAAAGACAAATACCATCCTGGAGAACTTCTCATTTTAAATGTCAGTCAAATGTCAGAGGGACATAAGTCCACATTTGTGCTGACAACAGCTGCTACATTTAAGCTGCACAGGATCATATCTTTGCTTACTGCAGTGAACTGGAACTGTTCTTTGAGAAAGAGTTTATTTGTCCCTGGGCCCCCTCCATGGTCCAAAATTGGCCATTACCTTCTGCCTTACGAAGTCCTCCTTAAGCTGTTTCATGTGGAAAGAATCATACCCAACTGCAGTGGGTCGTTTGTTAGCTACACATTTTCATCTAATGGGTCTGTTGAATGTGCCTCTGATAACAGAAATCACAGGAGACACTGCTCCATCACGTAAGGCTTGAGAATCACTGTCGATAATTCAGGTGTATTGACCCTCCCTGATGTTTGGCATATTCCTCCTGGCATCCTCTGGCATCCTCTTCCTGAACAGTGACAAGAATGTCGCCAGGGCCCCAAGGAGGAAGGAATGGTTGTGGACCAAGGATTCACCATTGCTAAGCTCGCCTCTCCTTCCCCCTGTTCAGAGTGGATGTGTCCACACTGTACATCATTGGGAGTGATCTTTGGCTTTATGCCCATCCTGATCTCTCAAAGATGGGGCCAGGTGAGCTACCACCTGCCAGAGTAATCACAAAAGAGCAGGAAAAACTGCTTCCAGGGCTCCTAGGATATGCACAAAGATTTAAAACATGAGAACTGCCCTAGATTTTGGAGTTGTTCCAACTTTGAATTCTTATGATCATGTGAATTTTCCCCAGATAGTGCAGAGACTCCTCTGCAATCACTGAAAACACAATTTTAATAGCATAATGCATTAAGAATATATATGGTACTCTCAGGCATGCTTGAGAGCAACAAGGAGCACATGAGATCTCTAGGATGGCTGGAATGATGAATAAATAAAAGTTCAGGTGATTTTATCCATACAACTGATGGATACCAGTAATATCCATTACAAACAGGACCCAGAACAGGTTGCTTCCCAAAAGATTTCCAAGTTTCATTTAAGAGAAGGCTAACTTAATGACACCAAAACAGAATTTGAGTGCGCTTTTAAAATTGCACAGTGTTGCTGACCATGCATTTAGCATTTCAGCTTGTTGCCTAGTGCCAATTTATTAAGATGTATAGATATAATAGAAGCCACCAAATATTTAAATTCTCTCTAGAGCCCTCTATGATTGCTCAGACTCCAGGCAGAGAGCATTACCTACTCTCTATGTCCATGTTTATCCATTAAAATGTGCAGTGAAAGAAGCAGAAACCTTGACGGAGAAAGATTTGTCAGTAGGAGTAGCGTAAATAAAATTAAGGGGTCCTAACCCAATCTGCCTGCCAGTGTCAAGTCTCCATTCCAAGCTATGGGCTGCCTGCCAGCACAGTATTCATTAATGTTGTATTCACTAATGCTGTCTTCACGAGAAATAATGAGTTTAGCCTACCTCCAAAAACGCAAAACATGACAGAACCAAAAATGAAGAGAAAATATACTTCATTTGGCCCTAGCTCTACATTATCTTGCCCTTCATCTTGTTGATCAAGTGATTCTATCCCTTCCTCTTCAAGCTAACATTCTGACCTCCGGCGAGCACGTCCGCTGCAAATCTGCCCAAGTCAGAGGAGCCCCCAGCTGTTCCCAGCCAGGATGCCGAATGGCTGCCCACTCTCCTGGCCATGAGCTCTGCGCAGACTGGGACCTCCTGAGTGCTCCTGGGTCAGAGGACACCTGGATGATATTAACTCCTGGATAACGACTGAGAGTACTCTTCAGCCTGGTTGCTCACCCTGACTCACAGTCCCACTGAAATCACAGGAGCGCTTGTCAGGAGCTGGAGTGCTCTGTGCCTGGCCAAAATGTTGTACAAGGATGATACTGAGTGTAAAACACAGAACAGAGCTTCATTTGATTCAGGTGAAGTAATCTTTTGTGATATAGCCTAAAACTTGAATCTGAAAATCTCTCAGGAGTTCAAATCTCTTGATGAAGATGCTTCAGAGAGTTCTTGAATTTTCTCATTCTAAACAGTCAACAAATATGCAAGCAGAACAAACTTTTTTCTCTCAAGGTGGAATCCAGAGGTCCAGATAAAAGCCAAACTCATTAAATACTGTTTTGATGGTTAGTGAACATAGATTAGCAGGTTGTTGGATAGATGTGTGTAAATTTGCTCTTGATGTTTTCCCACAATGAACTACTAAAGAATATTTGCTTCTGACAACTCTTTAATGCCTTAGTTCAACTGCATGCAAATCAAGTGCAGTGAGAATATGATTTTTTTTAAATTGATGATTTTCTTCAGCATCTCATTTCTTTACCCATTAGCCTAGTTATTTTGTCTCATAGTGACAAAAGATTTACTTTGAATAGAGAATCATAGAACCACAGAATTGCAGGGGTGTTAATGCTCCTCTAGTTTGGGAGCTCTCTAGTCCTTCTCCCCTACTATACAGTTGAGTTTTGAAAATCTCCAGCAATGGAGACTTCACAAAGCCTCTGGACAACCTGGCCCGGTGTGTGACCACCTTCACAGTAAAAAAAAAAAGAGGGTAGTTGACATGTTTAAAACAATTTCCTCTATTTTAGTTTGTGACCATTCCACCAAGTCCATTTCCGGGCACCAATAAGAAGAGTCCAGCTCTGTCTTCTTGATTTTGCAGTGAGGCTGATTATAGTACCAAAAAATTCAGTGAGTTCCCCCATGTCACAGAGCCAGGCAGTGACAGGGGCAGAAGGAAACTTAATCCCTCTTGAGGGGAAATATTTGTCCTTGCTGAAGCTACAGCTTCAGCCTTTTTACACAATCTAAGGGCAGCTTTGAGGTTCCTGGGACTGGAAAAGTCTTTACCTCTTTCATTTTGTGCAAGCTGTAAAGTTCACTTCTCATTCCTGACATCTGTGGACTGTTGGTTTGACAATTTTGAGGGGCTTTTTGTAACCTTTTAGCGACAAGAGTTTTTCAGTGATAAAGATGGTTTGGAATATAATATTGATTTACTTCAAGGTGCTTGTAAGTAGCACTACTTCACTGCATGAACTTGGTCTGGTTTTGCTGAACTTCAGTATTTTCAAGGCACCAGGATTTAATTTAATTGACCACTTAATATTTATGGTGAAAGACAGAAGAGATGTTATTCTTACTGTGGCACCCATGTGACTTATGTCACATGCATATGCTTATGTCACATGCACCATTTATTGTTCAGAAACACTCAGGCATGTCCACTGCAATTACTAAATTCCCTTTTCCAAGCACAAATAAATCACTCTTTTTTCATTAAGAGACGCACTTAAACAGTCTGAATTTGAAGCATTCTGACCTGCATGAATAGTCTGCTGATTTCCTTCAGGAGGAAGAAAAAAATGGCTGCTAAAACAGCTGCAGGTCAGTCAGCAGTGATCACACTGCAGGGACACTTGCTGCACCAGGGGCACAGTGAGTGCCTGCAAAACCACCTGAGACCTGTTAAGCTTTCATTCCTGTTCATGCAGAGAAGTTGGATTATTTCCTTATTTCTTCCATAATAATTTAGGAACAGTGAGAGCCTGCAGAGGATGTCGGTTTTCGATCAAATCAAGTTGAACTAAAACACACAGAGCTTGTATTTTTGTCATGAATTTTCAGGCTCTCCTAAAGCCCAGAAATCTTAGTTTGATTGAAAAAAACCAACTATAATGGCTATTATTAAGATTGTTAAGTCCTATTATGATGATGGCACCCAAGAGCCCCAGCCAGGGTTGAAACATCTTCTTCCCCTCTCTGCCTTTGACTTGATGAGACATAAAATAACTCATAAATGGTGCCTGACACAAAGAACTTGCTGCCTATGCAGTGCCTGTCTCTTCTCCAACCTGCTTCTTAGCTTGCCACTGAGCATGCTCTGCAAAACACTATGACTTACTCTTGTACAGTAAGTAAATAATGATGATTATTTCTCAATGTGTTTATTTTCTTCACCAGTTTATTTTCTCTTTTATACAAAATTGGCATCCTTATTTCAGGGACCTACATCCATTTTGTACTCACTTGCACCACTGATTTTCCATTCTCTCTCAGCTCCTTTCTTTTCTCATCCTACTCTTGAAGGCTCTTCAGTCTTTCATATTTCTTTCTTTTATGCTTCCTATGCCACGTCCGTTGTGTCAATTGCCAAGGCAATGTTCAGACTAACCAGAAATTGGAATTGCCTACATGACCTTTCTCATGCTGTGCCAGTATAAAAAGATTGGACTAAGAAAGAATGATACCAGGAAATCAAGAAGAGCAATGATCCTGTCTGATCCTGATAACAATTCATTGCTCCACGTTCACTTCATTTTCCTCACCTGCACCATCCTGTTATGCCCTGTGGGTAACTTAAAACATGTTGCTTAACTTCTCTTCTGGGATCAGAGTGACTGAAAGCAGGGATATTTTTATTCTATAAAATTTGCACCATATTCATGATTAATACAGTTGATATTTCTCTGATGGATATGCCTAAGAGTCAAAAGAAGAAGTACTAAAATGGACATAAAAGAGGAAGTCCCTTCCCATTTCAGACAGAGGGTCACCTTTTTCTTTCGGCTCCCATGTGTCAATTAGATTATTGAATAGGGTGGTCCAGGTTGGAAGGGACTTCTACAGGTCATCTTGTCCAAATGCCCTGCTCAGCCACTGTCTGTTCATCCAACCCATAATTAATTATCTCTATAAATATCTTATGGGAGTTGGTGTTGAAAGCCTTGTAGGCAATATTCACTGCTCTCCCCTCATCTACCAAACCACTAAGATGGATAACATACATGATTCACAAATTTTCTTCTCGTGTCTCCCAGAACTCTGGTGTTGCCCCTCCGTACTTTGGCAACATAGGAGGAGTGTACACTCTGTTTCCCAGCTTAGAATTTTACCCAATCTATAAATGAACCTTGTAGTTCACTTTCTTCTATGCAATCGTTTCACCGATAAATTCTAATCAGATCTAAACTTTATGGCCTCTATCTCTATTTTACTGGATTCTGCTGACTTTTGTGCTGTGTCTTTTTTCACTGTCTTATTCTACATTATTCCCCTTACATAATCCTTTTGTATTCGAGACAAACTGGAAAAGAGTTTGCAAGAAAGAACCGAGATTTGCCATTAATAGGACGGACAGATAGAAATCTGTTGAGTAATAAAAAATAAGCTTTTCTTTTGCATTTAAACAATATTCTAAATGCTCTTTCTGTGAGTTGTCATAATTTTCTTTCATTGACTGTCCTGTTGCATATTCATCATGTGTTACTTCCTAGCTGATCAGGACTTTATTGCTTATAATAGAGATGTCATCTGCCATCAGATAAAGACCTTGATCCAGGTTTTCTGCGCAGCATTTATAATTGGGAACAGCATCTGACTCTCTCCTGAGATTAGCAGTGCAGTGATCAGTGCCAGACAGTTAATAAGTTCCACAAATTGCAGTTATGAGAAAGTCAGGACATTCAATGGAAAACTGAGCTGTGCAAGAATCAGGCAGACAAGATACTTAAGGACACAAAAAATTTAACAAGGGAGAAAACACTTATAGATAAACTGCATAGGAACTGAAATATCACGTAGGAAATTCAGACTGTTTAGTAGTCTAGAAGCTTATTCATATATGATGTTCTCAAGACAACAGTATGATGGTAAAGAACAACCTGTACTCATTTGAGTCTCTCCTAGCTAATTTCAGTAGGGCAAAAAATCAGAATTAGGTATAGGTTTAGTCATAGATGTTCCAGAACAAAACCACTTTAAAGAAAACTTATGAACCCACCTTTTGACAAGGAAAAAGTATTCAATGATATTTTTCAACCTGGTAAACAATATAATACTTTAATATAACTATTAGAATGTTTAAAAAAAGGGAAACAAAACAATCACAGTATTTAAATAATTCCAATGATTCTGAGTAGGAAAAAAATATCAATATTTACTGAGGTAAACAATGCAATCTTTTATTTAACTGTAGTTCTTATCCCTTTCAAAGATTTTCCTTGCTGCTGTCTTGTAGTGGGTTGACCCTGACTGGATGCCAGGCACCCACCAAAACTTCTCTATCACTCCCTTCTGCAGCCAGACAGGGGAGAGAAAATAAAATGGAGGTTCATGAGTTGAGATAAGGACTGGGAGAGATCAGCCACCAAATACCGTCAAGGGCAAAACAGGCTAGAATTGGATGTATTACTTGAATTTATTACTATCGAGATCAGAGCAGAATAATGAGAAGTAAAACAAGACCTTAAAAATGCCTTCCCTGCAACCCCTCTGTCCTTCTCAGCTCTATCTCTTCCCCCAGAAGCACAGGGTGACAGGGAATGGGGGCTATGGTCAGTTCATCACACATTGTTTCTCCTGCTGCTCGGGGAGAGGAGTCCTTACCCTGCTGCACTGTGGGGTCCCTCCCACGGGAGACAGCTCTCCATGAAATTCACCAGTGTGAGTCCATCCCACGGGCAATACTCCCCGTCAAACTGCTGCATCATGGGTCACTCTTCCATAGGGTGCAGTCCTCCAAGGCTGCTCCTTCCACAGGCTGCTCCAGTGTGGGCTCCTCTTTCCATGGGCCTTCCACAGAGTCACAGCCTCCTTTCAGGCATCCCCCTGCTCTGGTGTGGGTCTCCTCCATGTGCTGTGGGTGTATCTCTTCATGGGCTGCAGAGGCATAACCATCATTTCTAACTGGCCCAGCCTTGGCCAGCAGCACATCCATCTTTGGAGCCTCCAGATACTGGCTCTGCTGGACACCAAGGAAGCTTCTGACAGCTTGCCACAGAAGCCACCCCTCTATCCCCTGCTGCCTGCTGGCAAAGCTGGGCCATGCAAACCCAAAACACTTCTGTAGCTTATCAGCCTCTTGGTTTGCCTGTCAGGTTGCAACTAGGCTTCTGTTCAGATCAGCAATTCACATTTTAGTGGCTTCAGAAAAAGAAACTTTTTGTCATAGATGAAATGTTTTTAAAACACCAGAAAGGCAGGGGCTGGCTGGTGGGAGAAAGAATAGGAGAAAACATGGATCCCAGTCAGTGCTTATTTCTTCAAGGGTAACTCACTCAAAACTAATACTTGCTGTGGAGTTGCTCTGAAACCAAATGGAAATAATTTCCTTTCTCCAGAAGTAACATCAGCAGCACAAAGCAGCTGGAAGCTGGAGGTAATCCTCATCACGAGGTCTGCAGTGATCTGGGGTACAGGGCCTCCCCCTCAGTGTCAGTGGGTTTAAGTCAAACTCTGACAGGTACAGAGAATTGTCACTGTCTAAGGAGTGCCCTGGGTGACAGAGCTGGAAGGGGCTGGTCTCTATGTGAACACTGACACCTGGATGTCTGGATGCAACTGGGCGTGTATAAATGACATAATGCAAATTTATTTGCTAGGTGATCGGATGGGATATCCCCGGCACATAAAGTTCTGAGTCTCCCGGTCTGTTTTACTTGTTAGACATGGGTCATGGTGTTCAACGACTCTCATGAGAGCAGCCATGGTGAGGGATTTCTTCCCAGCATCATTACCAAGAAGGCCAAACCTTATTGTCGAGGACAGTCCTCAACACCAAGTACAGTTGTTGCTTTAGTAACACTCTAACTGGCCTTTGAAAAGGTGTTCCTGACTCAAGAACCCAGGCAGCTGCATTCCTGGAAAGTGTTAGATTTCTGTGTAACATATCACAGAAATAACCCTCTTATTTCTACTTTCAGCATGGAGGCAAAGCAGCAGGTGAACTTTAGTTAAAGGCTTGTACATAAGAGGAACACAGAGCACCATCCTGTCCCATTCTCTCAGGGTTTTCATGTAAACCTTTTTTTTTTCCCCCTTATGAAGTGCTACAACTTTTACCAGAGCGAGTCTTTGAGCCCCCTCTAGCCCAACACATCATCCTTAGAGTTTAGTACAAAGAAAGTTAAAATGCTAGAGGTAGTTCTGCAACTTAGCTGAAAACCATGCAGAAACTCAGGGGTGTTTCAACTTTTTTAAAGGGTTTTCTACGTCTGTGCTTTCTTGTTCCTTTTTATTGAAGCAGATCTCATCCTTGTGAGGAGAAATCAGATTGTTTTGCTTATTAGTGTAAGAGGTTAAAATTTATTATGGTTTAGTTGTTAAAATGACAGAGACAGAAGTTAATTTTTCCTAAAGACAATATAATCAGTCTAAATGCTGAATTTTGTACCAGTTGTTATTTCTCATAAATTCTGTTCAATGAGGAATATCAAACATTCTGCTAAGATATTTCTGTTACAATTTCTGTCACAATTTCTGTCATTAAAGAGAATCATTAGACAAGAGTATGACAAAACAATCATAAAGCACAAACTTATTTGCATATATTTTAAAAGAAGAAGGTATCAAAATTCCATCTGACACTTTAGATCCAATCAAAAAATATTTAACATGTTGAAATTTAATAGTAGCTGTCTTTGCTTAAATTGAGATTAACAAAACTCTAATGATACTATTGATTTATTTCAGAACTGTGGCACTTTCCCAGCTTGTCAGTAGGTACTAGCAGCCATGGTGAGTCTGTTTCTTGATTTCCAGTTCATTTCACAGTATAGTTTTGGACACTTCTGAATCTAAAAGGTTTATACTGTTCATACAGTATTATGCTGTGTCCTGATGTGCAGCCATGTACAGAAATCCTGTGGAAACTCCTCCATAAGGAAGACTTAGAGACTCTGAGTTCATCATCACTTACATACTGGACAGGAAAATGTGGTATCCAGCTTCATAAAGAAAGCTATGCACTCTCAGTTAATTTCAGGACTGGAGCAGAAAACTTTATTCCATTGTAAAGATTGTACAATTTATTTTAAACATAATGCTTGTGAGCTGCTTGAATCCTGAGCACATCAGCAAGGATTAAGAACTCATGGCCTCTGGCTCCAGATACCACTCAAGATCAGATTGTCACCTGGACTAAGTAATTTGAGGTTATTGGCATATCTATTTATAAAATCCTATGTTAACTTCATTCTACCAATTATGTATATTTGAATTTATTTGCCGTTTTTTATTAAAGAGAACTCCAGAAGTAAATACATACTTATTATAGAGTTTATAATTTATTATGGGTGAGAAATTTCACTAGTTTCTGATAAGAGGAGAGTTCCCCTACTCCTTCCTGGCACCAAGACAAATTACGATTCCCCTTTCTCCGAAATTCTGAGCTAATGTGTACCAAGAATGTGCCAATTGCAATTGATCCAATTCTGTACAGAAGATATCTGATTAACTTCCTCTGATTCCTTCTACCGCAGCTTGCAATTATTTTACTTTTAAGAAGACCACTACCAACAGAAAGGGAACTGAAGTGTATCCTTTTGTAGTGTGAAGCACACGAAACTTTGAAGATAACAAGATGAAATATATTCATGGCTTTATCTTTGAACAACTTCAGTTACATGAGTACTTTAAGTATGTGTCAGATACAATTTGTTTTTAATGAGTCCTTAATGAGCCTAATTACATCCTGCAATTCAAAAGGCTGTCTAATTTTCTCCCTAGTCAAAGTTGTCCCTTTGTTTTTCTTACCCATTGTAATCAGGACAGTATTTACTGCCCTAATTCCCTGCACCGAGAGTCTCTTGTTTGAATCAAGTAGCGTCAGTGATTCCTGGCTTGAAAAGCAGCAAGCAGTTGGCACAGATGTACCAGCTCTTGAACAAAATGATCAGCCAGCACATTACCTGTAAGAACTGATAAACAGCTTCTTTTATGTCTATAGATCAGTGAAAAACACGTGATTATAGAAGTATATAGATTACAGAAGTTACACTTATAGATTGCAGAAGTTACAAAATCGCAGAATCACAGAATTAACAGAGTTGGAAGGGACCCTAAAGGATCACCGAGTCCAGCTCCTGGCCCTGCACAGCACCATCCCCAAGAGTCACACCACGTGCCCAAGAGCATTGTCCAAATACTTCTTGAGCTCTGTCAGGCTTGGTGCTGTGACCACTTCCTGGGGACCCTGTTCCAGTGCCTAAGTGGGTAAAAAAGGTACAGCCTTTTTCTAATATCCAACCTAAGCTTCCCCTGATACAACTTCAGGCCATTCCCTTGGGTCCTGTCACTGGTCACCACGGAGAAGAGATCAATGTCTGCACCTCCTGTTCCCCTCACAAGGAAGTTGTAGCTGCAGTGAGGTCTCCCCTCTCTCCCCAGGCTGAACAGACCAAGTGCCCTCAGCTGCTCCTCACGCGGCTTCCCTTCAAGGCCCTTCACCATCTTTGTGCCTTCCTTTGGACACTCTCTAATAGCTTATTGTCTTTTTTATATTGTGGCGCCCAAAACTGCCCCCAGCACTGAAGGTGAGGCCGCCCCAGTGCAGAGCAGAGCGGGACAATCCCCTCCCTTGCCTGGCTGGCGATGCTGTGCCTGATGCCCCCCAGGACAGGGTTGGCCCTCCTGGCTGCCAGGGCACTGCTGACTCATATTCAAATTGCCATTGGCCAGGACCCCAGGTCCCTTTGCGTGGCACTGCTTTCCAGCATCTCATTGCATATTGGCTCGGATTATATTAGTTGTTTCTTCTTACTGGCTGGAATTGCCCTTTTGTAGTGTAGCAACATAAACACATTTTCAAGCAATGGTGAAAAGTAGCAGCCGAACCAGACAGAAACTCCACATAATACCTGTGACTACACATGTGACCTCTCTGTGTGAAACTGAAGGGGCTTCTTATGGGCTGTGAAGTAGCACTTTGCAGCCTCCACAACAATAGAATATATATACTGACAGCAGGATTAGAGGAGGAGGTGGGATAATCTCAAAAACCTGTGTTTCTCTAGCTGAAACACAGTTACAAATAAATAATTTCTTGATTTCAGCTGAGGGTGAATGCACAGTTTTAGGCTTGCAAAGAAAGTACAAAAAAAAAAAAATCAATGTAGTATACAAATGAAGAACCAGAGCATAATAAAATTTTTGCAGAAAAAAATTTGTACCATAAAATAGAAAATGTAAATTAAACAGGAGAAAAACAATGTTGTGAAGAAAATAAGATGGGGAAACATTCATTTTACTGCAGAGATGATACAAGGCTTCTGATATAAGTGAAAAGATATTTTTATCTGTAAAATTTTGGAATAGATCAGTAGTGTTAATGCTGTGGTTATTCTGATATAAATCATGATAGAGGTTAGTCCCTTAAGTCCTAACTCAATGTATATTAAAGTTATTCAGAAACTTTAAGAGACATCTGGATTAAAGTATCTCAATACATAAACTGCAGTCAGGCAAAAAAAAAAAAAAAGTAAAAAAGTGTGATTTGCTTAAGAAGCTGGGGAACCTCTCTGGGCTAAAGGAGATAAAGAAATAAAAAGAAAATGATGTAATTTGTCTTTGGCAGGAAAGGAACAAGTGAAATGACACCAATTTATCTTGAAAGAAACAAAAATGGAAGTAGGAGAAGGCATGAAAGGGCAAGAACAAGAATTCTGACTAAAATTCTTTCAGCTTTTCCCTAGGCTAAAAATAAATTGCTAAATAAACACATTAAAACGTTGGCATCTTTTTACAAAAGAAGAAAGTAATCCTCATTTCACAGATAAGTGAACAGAGGGGATGCGGGCTCAGGCAAGGGAGGTGTTTGTGCTTTAGGATGTCTCCCACCAAGAATTAGATTCTCCAAATCCTGTTTATCTGCTGCCTCGCCCCGGAGTGTCAAAGCTGCCGGTGCTGAAGTTCTGCTCGCAGGGTGCCCAGAAGCACCCCAGGGCTGAGCACATCCAAGCCTTGCTGGAATTAAAGGAGGGGTGGGTGCTCTTCTGATGGCCTCATCCCCAGGGCTCCATCCCTTAGAAGTCCTCAGACATCTCTCTTATGTTAGACAGCCAAGAGCTGCCCAAGACACTGAAGGAACATATGCTCTTTTTTTTCCCCTGCAGTTCAAAGACTAACAGGCTGCAGGAAAAAAACAGGCCTAGGTCTCAGATGAGTCTACACCTGTCTCAGCTTGGCAGTGACCAAGCTGTGCAGTGTCCTGAGACAGGCCCTTTTTATTTGTCCACATCAGAACTGTTCTCCCTTGCTGGAAATTATTAAATATTCATTGGACTGAAGAGGGGGAAGAGGGAGTACATTGATCTGCTCTCTCTCTGGCCAAATAGTTTAGGCTCTAAACTCTAATAAGGGAAATGTGGATTCTTGTTTCTGCTCCGGATGACTATTTCAGTTTTTGTTTCCCGTATATTCTGTTCCACTTCTAGAAATCTTATTTTCTCCAAGCTTTATTTGTAAATCTCAACTGCTGAATATTGGCCCCAAGAATTAATGGGAAAAAAATTCCTTCATGAATGCTGTCCTCCTGTATCTGATCTAAGCCCACTGAAATCAGACTTGATGTGTCTATCTGCTTGTTAAATAAGTTTATTCAGCTGCAGCCTGTGATGATGCAGTCAACCAGAGGAAGCCAGTAAATCTGAGTTAACATAGTGTGCTTAACATATTTTTTTCCTGACTGCTGGCTTGCTGCCTATCAGTCAGGAAAAAAACATTCTTCTGAGTCTGAATACACTATTTCTTTTTTTTTAATCTATGTGAGCTCATACCACAATAAGAAATGAACATTATATATGACATACTGATTTGGATCTAAATCTATTATTAAATAAAATAAAATAAAATAAAATAAAATAAGTAACAACTCTTTGAACCATTGATTAACTCAGAAATAATTGCCAAAGCTTCCCTTTACTTCCAAGGGTTCTGCTGTCATCCCTGAGAAGTACAGCTGCAGTATTCTCTGTGTACAGAACATACCCCTCTAAAAGCTTTCTAGACACCTACAGAGACCAATCTCAGCGGCTGCTGGGGCTGAACTGGAAGGGAGCAACATTGGTGTGAGAAGGAAGCAGACATCCTGTACTGCAGGTCTTACAGTTGCTGTAAAAACAACCTTCAAAGGAAGATCAGTAAGGTTAATAATGGGTCTGAGGAAAAGTGTATCCAAGAGAACTCACCAGAGGTTTAGAGCTTAGAAAAAGTGACTCTAGTAGATTAGTCTTCCTGAAAAGCTTTAATTAATATACACATTTAGAAGGCTACAGTGTCGGGGTTATTAATAGGAGAACTTACTGAGAGGCACTGTCTCAGGCATTCTTAGTGGTAATTACACAATGTTTGTTTTGCACATCCTGGTCTAGTGTGGAGGGTGTGACAGGAAGTGTAGGCAGTGGTACTTTAAAGAAAAAAAACTCTCTCCTGCTTTTTTTTGTTTACCACCCTTACACCGATAGGCTTCAAACAGAACAGCTTTAAGATTCAGTATGGGAGAACCACTCGTTAGAATCAGGCCTGTAAAAGTTTTGTTCACTCTGTCAAAGCCCTACATATCAGAAATTTGCTGACTGCTATTCAATAAGCTTGAAAGATAGATGCAAAGAGTCATAAACACATGGCTGGAAGGGGCCTGGTTAAGATGTCTAATCCAATTGCTTGCCACAAGGCATAATCAAATGCAGCAAAAGTATTTCTGACAGATGTTTATCCAGTCTATTCATAGGAATGTCAGTGATGGATGCTGTACAGCGTCTCAAGACAAAATGTTCTCAAGACAAAGAACAAAATTTCAAAACGCAGCCTTATGTTCTAGGACTGGGAGCTAAATGCTGGCTGTCTGAGAGCTTTGTTATGCTGGTACTTACCTTGATTTACATTAATATACATATCATCCATAGGGTGTTGAAATTATGCCTGCTGCACGACGTACTGGCAGCTGGGACTGTGTGAGGTGACTGGAGATGCATATGGTGAATCATATGGTGAATCACTTGCGGTTAGCTGCTCTTATGAAACCTAAAATCTTGCTATGTGGCAATGTGGTTTAAAGATAACTGTCCTAATTAGGGAAGCTGTCTTTAGCCATATTAAAAATACATGCTGGCATCTTCAAATACGTCCAAGTGTTTTGACCACGAATGTCATTAAAAGCTAGGAGACTTTGCATTCAGAAAGTTGCACGCACACTTTGGAAAGGTGCATACATCACTCTGCCACTTCATGAAAAAAGCGTACTATTGAAGGTATAAACCACAGAGCTGTTAGCTTAGCATTTGTAAGTACTTTTTGAAAATGTGGTGTTACCTTAAAGTGGTCATGCTCACGGAATTAAATCAAACAAGCGCATCACAGGCTGATGCGTGTGTGGACTTCATTGCATTTTGTCCTTTGTCTGCTTTCCAATACCTCCTTGGCTTCGTGCATATCTGAAAGTAGAAAAAGAAGATAAAGATTCAAGGCCTCCAAGAGAAACCAGTTAGAGACACAGTTTTTAAATACAATGAATAACTTCTACAGGACGTTTTCCAAAATATTTTAAGTCTTCAGACCTTCTGTTTAATTTATCTAGGAAGTCAAACTCTCAATTTTTTTAAACTATGTGGGGCTCTGCAGAATTATGAGCCTTTGTAACAAATGGGTAAGCTTAAAACAAAAATTAATCGAAAGACTGATGTCCTTAAAAATGAGGAATCACACTGAAGATCTAGATAGATACTTCTCAGCTTTCCATGTTGACAATGCCCCTTACTCAAAGAAAATATTTCATGAGATATTAAAATTTTCTGGTCCTAAGACATATTGAAGACGTGAGTTAGTGAGAATAGAATTTTCAAGGCTAGGCAACTGCTTTATAATGCTTCTTGGGGTTTCTCTAGAAACTACTAATTTCATAATATGTGTTTAATGATACATTTTGAACTTGACAACTAAGCAAACTTGGGAAGAAAAATGGGTTTCTCTACTAAAAATACAGGAAACTGAAAAAGATAATTTTATTCAGCTCTGTCCATGACAATTTCAGTCTAGTATGACAGGGTGTGGAAAGCAGCACTGAAAACAGAAATTAAAAGACAATATTCCTACATCACTGTTGTACCTTTATCTTACCTCTACTGCTTGTAAAATTTTTTTCAGCAAATGTATACAAAACAATGCATAGCAACACTTTTATGAAATTGCTTTCAATGCATGAGATGCACTGTCTTTCAGTCACAGTCTTTTGGGAAAATTAGATGTGTTTCTAAATTTTAAAGGAAATCCATCAAACACATAAAATGTGTATAAAGTAAATGCATGAATTTAAGTATTAGCTTGACTCTTGCTAAATATAATAGGAAATTCCTTAAATGAGTAGCATTTACCATAAAAAATACTCTAACCATTATTTTATTCTGTTTGGTGGATTACAAAACATATCTATTGTTTGATTTGCTACANCAGAAATTAAAAGACAATATTCCTACATCACTGTTGTACCTTTATCTTACCTCTACTGCTTGTAAAATTTTTTTCAGCAAATGTATACAAAACAATGCATAGCAACACTTTTATGAAATTGCTTTCAATGCATGAGATGCACTGTCTTTCAGTCACAGTCTTTTGGGAAAATTAGATGTGTTTCTAAATTTTAAAGGAAATCCATCAAACACATAAAATGTGTATAAAGTAAATGCATGAATTTAAGTATTAGCTTGAGTCTGGCTAAATATAATAGAAAATTCCTTAAATGAGTAGCATTTACCATAAAAATACTCTAACCATTATTTTATTCTGTTTGGTGGATTACAAAACATATCTATTGTTTGATTTGCTACAGGAGAGAGTATTCCTCTTCAAACCTCCTCTTTGTATTTTGCTGTACCCATCCCTCACTCCTAATGAAACCACAGGATCTGTAGGAGCCACAGGAGGATTCGAGTGCATCATGGACAGTCAGAAGGATGAAACATTATCTTCTCCAGTGTATAAAACCCCGTGCTGAGAAATGAGAGATGAAAGGCAGACACATTGAAAGGGTATTATCAATACCCTCACTTCTGGAAAGTATTCAGCATTTTTCATTCGCTGAAAAGAGACACTAAATCATTCCTATCTCACAGTCCTGGTTTGCTTCTAAGGCACTTTCCAAGCCATGCACACTAGCAAGGTAGAGTGAATTTGAGGGTCTCTCCTACAATTCCCTAATAAATTAGCAAGAACAGACATCCAAGAAATGCTGATTTTTTTTGACTATCATTCTAATTCCCCACAGTGTCACAAGGCCTGTATGTTCCTCATTTCCTTCCCTGAGAAAACATTTTATTTACAAGGACCTATGTTTTCATAAGATACCTTCTTATCATACAGTAGTCCTAGGTCACAAAACCAATAATTCTTAAATGTCAGTTCGTTTTTTGAGTTAAAGACCTAGATTTTTGAAACTAAGTTGTGTGGCCACCTTAAGAAAAGTTCTGCTTTCTCTAGTGGGATCTTGCATAACTCTAAATTTAATAGAAAGTTTTTTAGCCCTGCTAATAACCATCTTTGAGGGCACTCTAATCATAAAACAGAAGCAGCAGCTATCACTGGAACTTTGATCTGAACAAGCCCAGCAGAATTTCTGTGTAATTTAAGAAAGTTATCCTACTTATTATTTTTGTAACAGAAGGGCAGCCTTTAAATCTGCCAAGTAAATATGTTGGCAGGTATTGTAGTTGAAGAGACACCATGTTTTCTTCAGAATAAAATAAACCTCTGTAGTGCTAAGGTCTACAGTACAGATAGCTACAAACTGTGTTGAACAATTGCAAGAGCTAAATACAGCTCCAGTCTGTGAAGAGTAGGACTAAGCTAGTTTGCAATCAGGTGTCTGCTCTCTGCTGCCCAGAGTTCCCTCTTCCATGTCACAAAGTAGAAGCACAAGTTTACTTAGATGAGACCAAGTGCTAAATTATAGATAAGGGAACTGTCTTGCTGAAGGAGAAGCCATGCATTAAAGATATGGCGTTATTCAGATTCTCATCTTGTACAGTTTCACTGAACTTTAAATACTTTCGAACACATTTAAACCTTGATTTTTCAAAGGCACTCTGCCTTTGAGGCTCAGTTATTTTTTATCTTTTTGGTCTTGGGAACTCTTACACTTACTCTAATTTTTTGTGCCTTCATCATTACTTCCTCTGCATGAAAATATCTCAGGGATATGCTACATGTAGTCACAAACACTAACAAGTGCTGCATTATCTTTCCTTTACATCGAACTCTCTTGCAAAGCAGCTGCAGTGTCATAACTGATCAGGGACATTTAATTGCTATAACAGTAGGTAAACAGTTGGGAAATACTGAACTTTTATTTGCAGTGATTGTATTCTTCCTTGTTATACTTGCTAAAGGGACTTAGTAATGTGGATAATACTGATTTAAGAGGACTGAGATAAATTTAATTATAATCTTATTCTAAAGAGGTATCCCAAGAGTTGTTTAAAATTGAGGGGAATTCAGTGTAAAGGAGACATCTGGGGAGAAGCCAGTGAAAAGTAACTTAAGACTTTAATTTTTCTTGTGTACTATAGCAATATCAAGGAAACAGGAATTAGCTAATTCTGGGACTTGTTCTAGCAGGCACTACATTAAGCCCACTCTAATTCACATCTAAACTCCACTCTGTGGAAGACACTGCTTACCTTTTAGTACCTTTTTCAGGCTACCTGGAGTATTTCACACTGTACAATGGTTTCTTTATTAAAAGGAATCCTCAAAGTAGTTTCTGAGAAATGCATGAGAGCTTATGTAGTCATACACTCCAGGCTGTTCCACTGAGAGATTAGCAAGTATCCTTCAGGCATCTATTTTAACAACACTTTCCAGAGAACCCAGCCGCTTAGAAAATATATTTTATTCATGGATTATCATTTTACCATGTTTTAAATATTTATGGAACTCATAGTCCAACGTGGTCTTTACTGTAGTGCATGATACAAGCGTTTGATGAGAAAGTGTGGACATATTTATATAAAAATAATACCTGGTCTTTCCTTGCAGTAGATTTGGATTTCTCTACTAATAAACTGCAGTGATTACACTGATATTTTGTCTGTTTCATTCTGATTTTTTCCTTTATTTAGTCTTTGATTAATTTTGAGGTTTTCAGCACCACAAAATTATCAAGACAGCATTCTGGTTGAAAGCAGGTTTTAATATGTTTAAAAAATGCCATTCTTTGTGACTGCAAGTATTTCTCAGGGTGCATGAGTGGAACCAATTGGTCCTTTCTTCTAAGTACAGGATTTCTTCACCAAAATGACACATTTTCATATATTCTGAAAAACAACCCAAAACAGGCACCCTGGCTTTTCAGTTTGCAAACATAGCCAAGACAATAGATCTAATTAATTCCTCATTAACCTTTGTGTTGGAGAGGCAGATACCCACTGAATAGGAAACAGAAAGAAAGGAGTTATACATATACAGAAATTTAATATTCTAACTACATTTTACAACAACCAGACAAGTGAGATAGGCTTTTGAGTGGATGCAAAAATAGATACTTCATACAAGCAGAAGATAGTGAGACTGACTGTTTCCATCCAAAGAGGGAAAGATATATTTGAAATTAGGAGGATTTCAACTTCATCAAGAATCAACAAGATTTCAGCTTGCAATACAGACAGAGTCAAGGTTAAGGAAAATCCCAAACTGTTGGAATGAATGCAAGTTGTATGTTATAATGATGAATAATGAGAATGAAAACCAAAATGGTCAGTGTGGTAATCTGAGGAGCTATATCAAGAAAACCTTGAAATACTGGACATGATGAACAGCAAAAAGGAATCAGTTTCCAATTTCTGGTTTATGGGACCAAGAGATGGAGAAACAGTGACTGCAGAGAACTTAGTTTATACCTGATGCCTTCTTAAGCTCCCCCCTTCACACTTTCATTTATTCTGCCTCAAGAATGTGTCAAAGCTTTGTGAGCATCCCAAGACAGTCTGTAGGGGAAGGTGCAAGACAGGAAAGGAAGGTCTTGAGAAGAGAAATAAATCAGAATGCTGCCCTTGAACAAAGCAAACCAGTGACTATATCCTTGTTTAATAGATATTTACATATTGATCAAAGTCAAGAGGAAAAGAATGGGGAAAGTTGCCTACGTAGCAGAAAAAAAGTCCCATCTGCCTGTCCTTCTCATGTCTATTCCCTCACTTTCCCACACACTGGAAAATACACTTCTTTATGTAGATCCTTTATGAATGAACCTTACAAGGATTAAAATTTTTCACACAAACCAAGTTCATCTTTCGAAGACTGAAATTTTATATAGTCAATAGGAATTAGATAGACAATTGCAAATTTCCCATGCTTTTATTGATGTTGTTGACATGAGTAGTGGGTTTCATAATTTCAGGAAAAAAACAGAAAGCTAAAATCCCAGAGGAAGAGATAATTTTGACCTTTCCTTCATGTATATATTTTGCTCCTTCTAGAAGATGTAATCTAAATACCAGTTAAACTAGCAGCTGAATATTTTTTTAAAAAGATTGCTCCAGCTGTGAAGCTTTGCAGTCACATCATTAGGATTAACTTGTGATCTAAATGCTGTCTTGCAGCTCAGTTCTCTGCTACTAAATATTGGATGCTTCTCTGTGGAAACCATTTTATTACTTGCCTAAATATTTCATTCAGAACACTCCTGTGAACGACTGACTATTGGAGAACACAGAAAGAGCCTGGAAATGTCCAATGGAAAAAAACCAAACCAAACTGAAAACAAAAGAAAAATGAGGCTGTAGGTCATCATACGGCCAAAGCTTTATGACCTTTTTGAATCTCCAGTATTTAGAACAAAGTAGATGGAATGAGGAAAAATTAGGGATGAGAGATATCTGACAAGATATGCTGGCAAGATGTGACCACTCCATGTAACAGTTGTATGTTGAATAATTTCACCCTGTGAGAGCAGTGGCTCTTATGACAGCAGCAGTGGTGATATGGACACTTCCCCCTGTTAGTGTTCCCATGAAGACTGAATGGGAGGTCAATGGAATCAGTGCAGAATACCAGTTGAACCAGTTAGCAAACTTCTTGGAGGGCTCACCAGAGGATTCCACAAGTTGCTGCGCTGTTCCCAGCTCCCAGAGCCAGAGCAATAGCAATGGCATTGCCCAGTGCAATGAACGCATACCCAAAATATTATCCACCACTCTTTAACCTCTTATGGGACAAAGTAAAGATGTACTGCTTCATTATTTCCACTCTAGTCTGTTCAAGTTGTGCAAATAGGTAGGTAGCACATCCTTGTCCATCCATTCACTTCTAAGGAACTCAAACAGCAGATCCTCTGAGATAGAACTATTCATTGTCTAAGGAATTGCTTTCACAGAGAAAATTAATTATCCCTCTACAGAAGTAAATAAGAATTCATTGACCAGGGAGGAAAAGAAGTCCTCATTCACAAGTACATTCAAAGACAAATCTCCTCTTATTTACCTTTCTTAATGAATTTTGCTGTTGCAAAATATTTTTGCTGCCTTGTCTGTAACCCTGCATTTATTTACCAGCTCTTCTCCTCCATAATCATTCAGTCACTGCCATTTTTAGGGGTATTAGCACACAGAAAATAATAAAGTATTAGGATTATTGGTCCTAATTAACTGCAATTGGTTCCATTGCAATTTCTACAGCCTGTGTGCCCCTGCTTCTCTTTTCTTGTGTAAATAAAGAACAGCAGGAAATATTGACACTTCTTTTGGATCATGAAGCTTGAACAACAGTGGGTTGTACCTATTCTATCAACACACCCTAGACAGCTGGATCTGGGGCTAGGCCCTTCTGTACCTTCTCTGTTATCCTTTCATTCAATCAAAGAAGAGCTAACCAAATAATTAATTCCCTGTGCTGTGAACTACTATGCAACATGCATCATAGTTATTTGTACCAGATCAAGTGCACTTTCACCTGAAAAAAAATGATGACTGATACAACACTGTGTAAATTCAGATCCATATAATTGAAATTCTGCTACGCATTGCCCTGAAAAATTGACCTATGGAGTAGGCATGGAAAATTGCATTTTCTTCAAAGACAACTGCAGTAAACAAGTACAATGGCTTTTCAAATTTTACTGGATGCAGCTATTATCTATTTAATGGGGTTTCAGATATGTTGGATATCTGCAAACATAAATGAGACAGTTAAAACACTCAAAGGCTTTAAGTATTGTATTTACAGGCTACTTATTATCCACATTTTGATTATTTCTCTGAATCATTGTCGACAACAATAATAATAGCAGCAGTATTAATAGTCCAGCTGGGAATCATTCTTTGATGTTCTTTATGTGGCTAATTGTGAGAGCATAAAATAAATCCTACTTCTGGCATATCTGCCAGCAGTGTCTGTTTACATCTGAAGCTGTGAATGCATTTTGGATCTGTCAACAGTAGCTGCCTTGGAGAATATGTTTTACATAAACAATGAAGGAAAATGGTCTGAATGGCATGAAAAGAGACTTAACCTTTGTGCAATAGATGGGTCAATAACAGGGTATGGTTTGAATCATGTCTTGCTCATTATTTTTATTCCGTCCAAAAAAGCTGAAAAATTCTGAGAAGCAAAACTGTTATGGCTTTTATAAGAAATGAGAGCTTATTCCACACAGAAACTGGGAAAGCAGGTACACTGAGGTAGCAATACCCTTCTGAATCTTTCCCCCATACTGCTGGGGGAGTGAGCAAACATTTGTGTGTGGCTGAACTGCCAGCTGGGGTTAACATGCAGCAGTTAGGCAGCGTCGTCATCATATAGACAGAAGACTGCTTGGTAGTCCCTCCGTTACCTGTCCATTAGCTCCACTTTGGAAGCTGACTTCATGGATTTTTCCTGTTGTGAATACAGCAGTAGGTATGCAGGAGAGAAATAGTTTAAGTCAGAGCCACCAGATGGGAAGGGAGATGTTCAGGACATTCAAAATAACACAGAAATGAGGATCTGAAGCACAGTGTAGAGTCAAGATATAACTGTTGGATGTTATCCGTCCAAATTACATTTCATCACACTGATCCAATTGCAAGCCACCTCTGATTTCCAGCTGGATACAAATATTTTCAGGGTTATTATTGTTTCACCTTTTAAGTTAAATTCTCGGTTTGAAACTTTTTTCCTCTATTGATTTTTTTTTTCCTGTTATGACAAATCAATGACAGGCTACGTTATATTTTCATCTGCTAGAAAAACGGGTTTCTGTCCAGGAGGCTCTTTATCCTTTGGATTAGGGCTCTTTCTGTTACAAATAACCCCTTTTAGCAAGCTTGGGTGTATGGTCTCTATTTGTAGGCTAAAGAACTTTCTCCTTTTAGCAAAATCTAATTTAGGCTTTACCTGGCTCACAAGATAGATAACGCTCCAGAGGAAATCCTCCCTGGTCTAAATAGTTGGGTGCTGACAGCCGTGTGTATGGAAGGGAGAGACCACTAGGCAGACAAAGGTAAAGTTAGAAGAATATTTTGTGTGGTTTGTAATGGATTTTCTGTTTAAAGCTGGAACCTGTGTTTGGTTCTGAAAATGCTTTAGCTTATAATGGTTCTCTCTAGAAATAATGTAGCAGTTCCTCTGAAAGCAGCACTTTATCCCCACTCTTGCTTTTCATGCAAAGTAACCATAAGGTGAAAAGCTAAGGTGGCCTCAGAATGAGCGTCTGTAACCTCGGAATTGCTCCACCTTCTAATGCATTCCCTGAGACAAATGAAAGGAACAGAACTGTAGGGCACCAACTGAGTTATGTAACTTCACCTTGTGGAATAATATTTACTTATTGTGTTACACTGGAAAAACTCTATTTGAAGTTAAGGTGGTGTTTATGTCATTTGGCTGTTGTGTGTAAATGAATGCTGCATGTTAAAATATGCACGTCTACATGGACATAGGTAACAGAAAAAATCCACTAATTTAGAATATATAAATAATTCACATTTCCAAAATAGATGACATGCTTACCACAGCCGTGCTCCTTCACAAACCATCTTCCCTCTGTCAGAGTTTATCATCCAGTTATATTATAATCCAGTATGGATTGATGGCAGAGCCACATTGGAGTAACACTGTTCTGTTTATGATCCTTGCTGGCATTCTTAAGAACCTTTGCATTACAGCTACAGCAAAGATCATGCATTCATCTCAGAAGGGAATCTCTCAGTGGTCTCCTTTAGCTGTGTTCTGGTTCACATCACAGAGCAGTCTCAAAGCACAAAATCTGTGTTCCTTCTGGATGAAATTAAACTGGATGATGTGTCCAGGAGGAAATTTAGTGCATCCCAGCTGCTAATGGGATTTCAGTCTCATGTACTTGTCTCCAGAGCTAATCTGAAGGATCTCCTCAAAAAACTCGCCTAGTTTGTTTTCAGTAGCAACCTTTTGGCTCTACAAATCTCTTTGCACTGTGCTGCATTAATTACAGGCATTGTTACAGCCATTGCAATCACAGACTAAATGTTAGACAAAGGAGAAAGAGAGGGGCTGTGTGTGCAAAAGTGAAACTCTTTGAAGAAGGTTTATTGGACAGACTAGATTCATAAAGGTTTAGGAGTAGGTACACACCACTCATTTTAGTGAGCTGTAAGATGCTAGATATCTCTCTGGATCTGGGCTGAAGTATTTATAACCTTATGCAGCTGCTGTACATGTTGATTCTCCAGACCATCACACCAACACAGAGGAGTAGCTACACCTGTTACTCTGCAGTGGTGAATGTGGTGCTGCCCTCTGCATCAACTCAGTGACACATTTTCCTATTCCTTTTTATGCCATTTACACAAAATCCTTTCAGAGTGCCCCTCGAGACTGGTGTCAGTCACTGGCTACAAGGGAAGGTGTACAAGTTGAAACTCAGAGACTGCTGATAACTCCTGATAGACTGCTGATAACTTCCCATCTGTTTGCAGTTAATTCTTAGTGTGCTCTTACAGGAGGGGAAAAAAAGCAGCACACAGAATTGTTACTTTTGTTTCTACTTTGTCTCAGTACTCAGAAGGCTTTACAAGGGTCTCCCTCTCTAACTTATACCTTGCACCTGGGTTGTAGAAGGCTGAGGTGTGCCTGAACTACCTGTTACTCACAGTAGGATCGGTCAGTAGGAACAGAAGAGTCATTCATGTTCACTTGACCTATTACCTCTCTCATAACAAAACGTCTGCTTTCAATAAAATGATGAGATCTGTACAGCTGCCCAAATAGCATAGGTTTTCTGGCAAAATGAGAGAGACCAAACTGGCACACGTTTCATGGAGGCCTAATGCTATATTTCGAATCGTCAGCTCTAATCAAGAGACTATTTAACAGTGACCTCCTGAGGATGATAATGAGCTGCCTTGATTTAGATTGATTATTGATAATTCTATGTGGCCTTATGTGGGGATATTTTGAAATAAAGTGCATAATGCGTGAAATCCTTGACCTCTCAGTAGAGAAAAAAAAGGAGAAAACTTTAAGTAAGGGCACATTCTTGTCATTCCGCTCCGGTGATTTTCTCATGTTTTGTCAAGGATTAGTCAGGGAAAATAGAAAAAAAAAGTGCATCCTACAACAATAGCTGTTTTATCTGGAGAAAGTCACATTCTTTTTCCTTGAATGAATTCCCATATCTCGTGTTCTAATCCAAACACTGATTAACAGTGTTCTAGCTCTTTGTTTGCTTGTCGCTTTTTGGCAGACATTGTGGCTTTCATACTTTGTTCCTTAATTACTTGCCATTTCACCCCCTGATTGTTTTCAAGACTCTCTCAGCACAGCTTCCACAAAAGATTCATTTTCACAGTGTCTTGTAAAGTATTATTTATATATTTGCTGCCAGGAAATGTGGCCCCTTTGCAAAGCTTTTGTCTTGCATCAGAAATAAAGCTGGCTGCAGAAACACAGAAAATATTTCTTGTACTCCATGAATTTACTTTGAGAAGACCTCTTCTACTGCTTGGCACTAGGCTCCATAACTTTGGCCCCTTTTGAGGACATGGAATTCCAGTAATGTGTGTGGAACTATCCTTGCTGAAGAAGAGATAGGGCCTTGAGATACAAGACACCAGAATACTAGTCCTGTATCATCCTGTCATGCTCAAGTGTAAACTATATGAAAGATGGGTCCAGTCCATGTGAATTATACAGCCCCAACACCACCCTCACCATCTCTTTGTGTAGTCTTTTACTGATAAGTTTGCTGTGAAAGCAGATGCTCAGGTGTGGCAGGGGATTCTGGCTAGTCCTGCAAGAGGGATATCTTGCCAAACCCAAAAGTTGTTCTCCGCTTTCTCATCCCACTTACAATAGCAGGAGCAGAAATTCCTTCCCTTTGGTGATGTCTTCCAGCATCACAGCCAGGCCTGCATCTATTCTTCTCCTACAAGAGCAGCAGGATCTTGCCCAGTTCCCTTCTTTCTCATCTGTTTTCACAGAAGGGCAACATGGGGAGGAAGGTGCTTCACAAAGTGCATTCCTCTGGTGACCAAACTGTGATCAGGTGTGAGAACAGCACGTTGAAGACTGGAGTCCTGTACTGCAACAGAACAGAGAAAAGAAATCCTATGGTGAGCAGTCCCTAAAGACCACAGGCATAACCAACAGTATTGCAATGGTGGCTGCTATAACTGGCCACAAAATTCAACAGGATCATAGAAAAAATTAAGAGGGAAAAATTAAGAGCAAAAATGCATTTTCTGTGGGATAACTTTAAAATTACCTAGTTGGACTGAGACATCTAATGATAACTAGAGACAGAGTGTACTAATAACCCAATCTGCAAGAAAATTTTCCCAATCAGTGAGGTACACTTGGAGGATTATGCACACTCATCAAACCTTTGCAATGAATGAAGGTATTTGATTTAGTTGGAACTAGAGCACAGATAAGTGCATTAGGTAACATATTGCATATCTCTAAGTGTCTGGCCCCACTCCACTAAAGAAGTCATTTCCTTCAAGCATCCCTGATTTTTTCTTTATGAATATCCTCTGCAGGAATAACTTACAGACCTACATAATTTTGTGAGTGCTATTGAAAAGTGAGACAAATTATTCTTGCAGTAAAGGACTATTCTTAAAAATAACAAAACCGTCTTAATGTCATAAATGAAGGAATTGTTTAACCTGGTGACATAATCGTGAGTCAACCTGTTAATATTACACTTGGCGTATCCTTCCTGTGATTTTCTCAGAACTGTTTTCTCTGAACATGAGTTGGCTCCAGGTTAGGTTGTACTCAAATGACTGACCCAAAGAGTGTGAGGATTTTGCTAATGTCTGAATAAATAATTCAGAACAGTTGGTATGAAAGTAGCCATGGTCTCTTCACTCCTTTGCTGCTCTTTATTCTAAGAAGGAAAAGCAAAAGAGTGTGATAAAAATGTCCTCTGATGACTCTCTGAGTGAGAGTAGGTCATGATAGTAGAATTAATTTCAAGTATTATCATTTCTAAAACTCCACATTAGGATAAACATGTCCTTCAATTCAGGAATTGATTGGTTCTTTCCACTGACTACAAGACTGGAGGTGTGGATAAGAGAAGTACATATTTTTCTCCTTGTTCAAAATACTGTTGCATGATAGAGTGAAATCTAATTGTAATTGCTACTTAACTAAGAGGAATTTCACACATTGTATCAATCTTCTGGCTTCAGGGCAGAGGGATCTTTCTTGCACGGATGGGCGCTGCAGTGGCATCTCTGAGCACAGGCAGGCAGCAGAAAGAGACACTGGCAGCTTTTGGCCCAGTTCTTGGGTAAACCAAGTGACATCAGCATCCCTGAGCTAAACCCAGGTGACCAGCAGGCCACAGCTGATCTCCGTGTGTCACACCGAATCCCACTGAACCTTCTCAACAATGCATCTAAGCTCCTCAGTCTGCTCAGAGGTAATGCCACTCCTCCCTTGCCAACTACCAACCAATATCAAATTCTTCCTATCACAGCCAGAGCTGTCAGGAGGTTGTACCAACCAATTTTACTGTATTTATTGATTTCACGTGTTCCTTTCATTGCTGAGTAAAAGTAGGTTCACTTTTTAAATCAATTGCACAGATGCATTTCCTCAGAACAAATGAAAAATAAAATACCTTTTATCTAGAAACCAAAGCAGATCATGCAGCAGACATACAAATTTAGTGCAAGCTTGGAGGTGAGCAGAACATGAGGTTTATTCCAGGGTAAATTAGTAATTTTGTTACCTTCAAACAGCGCTTGAGTCCCACTCGTCAATAAAATATGTAATAGTTGGCACTGAGAGCCAGGAGCAGTCATCTCACCATGCTAAAGGCGGGCCAACCTAAATCTCTCACTGATTTACCAAACAGCCAAATTCTTCATTTCTAGTCATGCTGCTGTCTAACAGCACACAAAGGTGTGTGAAGAAGCAGAATTGGCTGCACTTTAGGAGTCCATCAGAATAGTATTGAGGGGGTGTGTCACCTATTTTTCTTGTGTCCTGCTCTTGTCAAAACTGCAGTTATTCTGTCTTTTAAAGGATTGAAGAGTTATAGCAGATTCAGTGTCAAGCTTAGCTTTCCACAGTGGCTGTAAAAGGCATTTCCCAAACCTCTCCTATTTACTCCCATGGAGCTACCGGGGGATATATATTTGACACAGTAAGTATTTAGAGGATTTAGCATTACTGATTCACTGTACAGGTGAGAGAGACAGAACCACAAGGTCCAGTTTTGGTTCAGGAATTAACTTTTTCTTCAAACCATCTACATATGTCCTATAAATTCCATGGCTTCACTTTTGGCTCAGCCGTTGTTTTCAGCAGTACAAATGGATGGGTGCCTAACTGGGAGGTGCTGTCGGACTGAAACAAAACAGGGTGCCCAGCAACCCTCTGTAAAGACCAGGAGCAGCAAAGGGCCTGCAGGGCCTGTTTGGGAAGCACAGGGAAATAGGTTGCCTGAACTGCTACTGAGCTGATAGATGTATTATATAGATGTATAGCACTGACCCAGAGACTGTGGTAATATGTAATAACTCTATTTTATTTATATAACTGTATGTTGGATAAGGCCTGTGGCATGACGCTCCAACTATAAACACAGGTCTCATTATTTTCTTTCCCCTGCATCCCTGAGGGATATTGGTAGGGAGCATATTGGACAGGGGAAGCAAATTTTATACATTTGAATTCCTACAACTGTATGCCCAAGGTAGTACAAGTGGAGAACTGATTCTACTGAACTCATCCCATTGATTTCTTTAAGCTTGGACTTTACAGGTCATGAAACAGTTGTAACAAAACATGCATAGTACAGAACTTTCCTGCCTTTATATTTCTCTTTAAAGGAAATAAATAAAGGGATTATTAGCATTGTAGGAGATAAGTATAATGGCAAATTTATAAGCAAGAACACTTTTAAGAAACCCTTATTTGAACTTGATTTGTGACAGCCTTTTTGTATAACATTTATGCATCTGATATTAATGGATGTTCCTTTGCTGTGTAAAAAGAGGAACAGAAAAAGAAATGTCCTTCAAAATTATAAGCAGAGGGAAGAGTGAAAAGAAAACATATTAGTAAGATAAGTGCAAAACAAAAATTACTGAAACTGTCTTCTGAATTTTGGGTTGATGGCTAAATAACTAAAATTCCCCTGGGATGAATTACTCGTCATTATTAATGTATCTGCAATTTGGATAGAACTCACTGATGAGACATGCATAAAGCCATCCTCAATTTCAGAATGAATCATTTCCTGCTGACATTGTCTATCATCTCAGAGCAACGCAAACACATGCCTGAAAAACAGAGAATGACACACAAACACCCAAACTCTGACTTTTGCCATTCATGGTTAATCAACCCTTCATGATTTTCCTCCTCCTGACTTGGTCGATACGAAATCCCTTATAATTTCTTATGGCTAAGTGCATCTTTATTGTCAAAGATGTTTTGACATCTGTATGTCAGATATATTTTTTATATCATCCCCTTCTGTTAACCAGGTTCCAACCTGTGTCCACTCCTTTATCCCTCAGCTAACAGCTAATAAAAATTTTCTTCTCATTTTCCTGGTATATTCTGCCCATTTCTACAAAGAGCTGCATTCATAGCTTTACCTTTTTCTGTTTCTCTCTTTTGCTTGTTTTTCCTCTAATACACTACAAATCTCCAGTAAGACAGAGTCTGAATTCTTGTTTACAACACAGTTCCATCAGTGTGCCTTAGAGGAAATGAAAATCTGACCCTCTGAATGCACTCCATAGGAAACTTTTCTGATGGGGAATTTGATCATTTCATTCTGTTAAAAGTTTGGATTGTGTTCATTGCAGTGGAAAGTGTATGGATATCAGTGTTTATTGGAAAGAAATTTTACCTGCTGCCATGTATAGGAGCAAAATACTCCCTCTATAGAAATCAGATCTAAAATTGTCCCCTGTTTCAAGGGGAAATCACATCTCCTCATGACCTCACTTGTGATTCATCATAAAATACTGGATTTTATGTTAACAGATAGAAAGAGTTATTGTTAATCTAATTGTACTTGAGCTCATTGGCTATCACCATATGATTCTTAGAACAAAGGAAATCCTGCAAAACCTCAGCAAAGAGATGTTTGATGGTGGTTGAAAAACTACAAAGCCCATTCTTGAGAGAAAGATGCATTTTTCGTCTAGGCTTATTAAAGAATATCAAAGAAATGTACCATATCCCCCTTCTACTGCTTTCAGGCTGAACACTGAAGAGACATCATTCCATTGTTACGAGCTAGGATGAAACTTGAAAACTTGCTGGTTGTGACTGTGCTGATTTGGAAAGAAATGTTTTGATGTGACTTCCATAACGAAAGCCAAAGTTAACACCTTAATTCCCCCTTGAGAAGGGATTTTCACAAGCAAAACCCATTTGTGTAGATTGTGAGGGCAGCGCTCAAGGCAGACCATGTGCGAAAAGACAGCCCAGATCTCAGTTAGCTCATCAAGAAAGGTGCTTGCAGGAACCTCTACCTGATTAACACCTCCTCGTGGTGTGTCTTCAGTATGCTGGCACAAAAAAGCCACTTAGAGGGAATTGAGTATTGTTTCCCCTCCCTGGAACACTTTGCCTGTTGCTGTGTTAGTCAGTCACAGAGAAGGAGGTTGGGGGGATGCTTCTTTTGGAAGAACACCATGAGAAACTGCTTAAAATGGGTCTTCATACGTGCAGTGTCAAATTGTCACAGTGAGCAAGACAAATCATTATTTTTAGGGGCTAATGAAGTAAATCCCACCCTGAATCAGGGCAGAGTTGGATATTCCCCAAAGACTGAGACATTCAGTTCTTTAATCTAAAGAAAGTTCTGTAATAAGATGTTCTTCTTACAGGCGCCACATTAAAACTGGATGAATCCTGTAAATATCTAGAGCTGTTGAAAGATTCTCTCTCTAGTTTTGGATGATGGCTTCCACAGATATATTCAAAAATGCAAATATGATGCCACGGCGACTCAAACAGTCTCTGCATTAGTGTCTGCTCGTACACCAATTGCTAGTGCAGGTTGTGTTACAGACACAGCAGAGACTCTGAACTGATAATTTGTTGCAGATAGAGGCTATGAAATGTTAATTACAGGACAGGAAAAACACTCTCCTTTATGCTATCACTTTTGCCTGGGTGGCCCGGTGAGATAAGATATTGTTCTAAATTCAAATTAGTCAAAGCAAAGCTGGATTTACATAGCCTATCAGTGACTTAATGGGAGAGAAATGAGCTGATCCAGATAAAAAGCATGACACTCCTAATCTGTTTATGCACTGGAACAGATGGCAAAGCCACATTCGGTTTTACCTACAGAATCTCCAGCCACAGTCTCCCCTTGCTCCCTGAGTACTGCTCTTCTTTTCTGGGCTGTGCCTGCCTTAACTCTGCAGCAAACACACAATTGGACCATGTTTAACTTGTCAGTCAGGGCATTCAGTGGAACTATTGAAAGTCAGCCAGGTGCCAATTCCCTCGTTTTAGTAGAAGTCATTATAATCTGGTATATTTGAAGGGCACTTCTGCTTTTGGCAGCAATAGGTGGACTAATGTCAGCTTATTTCATGTCAAGAGAAATGTCAATGCATTAGGCAAGGCCTTAGATTATGCCATTCACTTAAAGTAACTGCGGGGTTCTTCTGCTACACACCTTGCAGAAAGATATTTCTGGAGTACATACATAAGAAATATGTTATGCAAGGTGTTAAGACTTTACTTTTTTTCCCCCAGCAGTGCTGGTGTAAAAGCACGTTTCAACCTCTTTGCTGACTGATGTCACATAAATCAACCTCTGAGTGTTAGTGTGACTTGACAGAAAGCTCATTTGTGTTTATCACGGGGGAACCTGGGTGGGGCTTTGAGCAGCTTGGTCTAGTGGGAGGTGTTCCTGTTCATGGAAGAAGGATGGAACTTTATGATCTTTATGGTCTCTTCCAACCCCAAACATTCTGTGATTCTATGATTCTATGAATCAAAGCATTTAGTGCCCTTATTAATACTATGAGATGACATTTCTTTTGAATTATGCTTCATAGATCATTAATATTCCTACATACTAATATTTTCTTCTATATAAAAGAAGGGCCAAATGGGAATAGTGACCCACCTACTGCTGATTAAAGTGGTTGCTTATTTGGCTACAAAAATATGTCTGATCTCATATTTTTTGCCATTTAATATAATATTAGGCATCTTCCTTGGCCAGCTGTACCATCCAGTGTCAGTGTCATGTGTGCCACCATCAAACTGAATGAAAAAGACCTTAAATTATATATTTGAGGTCTCCAAAGTTATGTTCAACTCAAGTTTTCCAATCCATGTTGCAGTTAATCCACTCACCAGTGGGCACTGTGACTGAACAGCTCTGAAGGCTGGATGCAATATTGCCAAAGTGCCGTAGAAATAAGACAGCAAGTAAGAACACCTTAAACCACAAGAAGGTAAAAGTTAAGGTAACTAATCCATAGTTATCTGAGTTTATTTGAGGCCATTTGAGGAACTCTGAGGCAGAGGACAGTTAGAGTCTCTAGAAATAAATGCCTCCTAAGTTAGTCTTCTTTTGATTTCAACGACTCTGTTATTAGAATCTGTTAAATTGTGATAAACTATTTATGTACTTTGAAAATTTAAGGTTGATTTGCTTGGTTTTGGATCAGTGGATTAGCTGCCTATTCTGGCTGAAATGATACCTTTTCATTTCTGCATGCCCTTCTCACCGGGGTAGTTTCTCTTGTCCCTATGATCTGTAAAAATGTCTTTCAAATGCTACATATCCCTTTTAGCATTCCAGTCCCTCTGCAAGCCTGCATCTTTAGCCCATTTCATTCAAATGACTAGAATTACCTCATGATGTGTTCACCTTAAGTGACATAGCTTTGCATGTATCTTCCTCTAATTAGGTTGCCTCACTGTCAATTAGAGACAGCAGAACATGTGTTCAGAATGTTCTAGGACATTAAAGTGATTGATGGCAGAAAACAAAGTGTTCCAGTCCCACCAAAAAAAAAAAAA
>VZRQ01002586.1:317981-332540 GCA_013397975.1 Machaerirhynchus nigripectus
CCAAAAAAAAAACTCCCTTTCATTAATCCATTTTGAAAGCAACTGAAAGATGTTTTTCCTCGTACCATAGTGCTTAATCTATTCAAGCAATACATTTAAGAATTCAATGATAAGGCATTAGTTGTTTGTTTTATTTTTTTTTCTTTCTGATCTGCTCTCTGAGGAGGTTTATTCAAAACTCTCCACAGTAAATATATTTCAGACTTATTAATCATAAAATAATGGTGAAAATAATGAATGATTAGGGTTGTTTTTTTCACAAAAAGGTAAATCATGTCCTGATTCAGACTCTTCAAACAACAAATCCTTAATCCCATTTCCTGAGGACAGACTTAACAGCCTGCAATACAGGTGACATTCAGAAAGTCAAAGTGGTGCTGATGGTTCCTTAGTTATCCTCAAAGGTAACCCACAGAGGCCTAATCCTACAGGTGCTCTTCTAGCAGTTTCCACCTCAGAGATTCCTTTTTTGGGAATATGATTCCCCTGTGCATGCACAAAACCTCTCCAGAGCTCCAGAGCTCCTGCTGTTATCCAGTCACCAGTTGTAGGGACAGCATGGTGCAAGGTATCACAACATCCAAGTATTCCTGTGTTTTGCAGCTGATAGAGGAGTCAGCTGTCACGAATCCTCACTCCAGAATAAAGGTAATAAATGCAGAAAAAGGGAGCACTACAGCCATGATTGACGGTGGGTGTGAAATCTTTTTCTTCCAGAGAGCAGGAGAGTTGTCTGGCATTTGAAGATTTGGCTTTGCTGGCTCTACTGCAGAAGATGAGTTTTAGGTTTGGAAAAATATGTGGATTGTATTACCTGGAAAATGAAATCTTTCAGAACACATCTTGAAAGGTAAAGAACAGGCAACAAAGCAGTGAAAGAGAGAATAGTGAGAACTGCAATTCAAAGGAAAAAGAGACCAAGTATATATTCTACTGTGGTTTAAATATCAAAATATTAAAAAATGCTTATGAAATCAACTGCGGAAAGATATTTCCCTCAGTATCAGAGGAAAATAGTATTGGGGAATATTCAATAGCAAAAGAAGAAATCTGTAAAAAGCTATTTTCTTTCCCTGGCCTGAAAATGCTTCCTAGAGAAAATGGGAGACTTGGCAGAAACATGAAGCTATTTGAAATCCTTCCATATGTGTTGACACACATTGGGACTTAGGGCAGCCTTTAAAACAACACACATAGTCAAGATTTCAAGGATTTTGTGAAGGAGCTGAGGGCAAGGTGAGTTCAAAATGAAAAAGAAAAAGGCAGAAAGTAGTGGAGATGACATACAGAAACTGTGTGAAGTTGGAGATACCAGTTTTAAGGGAAAGCTGAGAGAGGATGTGGAAGAAAGTGGGGAAAGAAAAATAACTTTGTCAGATGAAACCTAACAATTTTCTGGAGCAGACAGGAGTTTCATTATATGGATAGGGAGACAGATGTGAGGAACTGAAATCAAAATTGGAGCGATGCAACTATGAAGGAAAGAAAAGATGGAAAATCTCTGATAGGAGTCCAAGATATGTTTTCAGCTTCATAAGTTCTCTTTGGAATGCAGTAAAATTGGCATTACTGAAATTTTAACAGGAAGATTCATTTGGGTTGGATGTGAAGGAAAACCATTTAAAGTCTGATATTGCTGTTATTATTGTTGTAAACATCATCATGTTTGTCCCCATTATGTTTGTTTCTTAAAAACTCACCAGAGCAAGCAAATTTCTGTATATTTTCATATCCTGAGAAAATGAAATGGAATAGGATATGTCTCAGATAAACAGGAACCTATCACTGCACTAGGCATTTTGGCAACATGAAATCGTAGTTATTTCTTTTCCCTAAGAGTTTACATCTTAAACAGACAGCAGGTACACGGAAAAATCCAACAAACAAACCGGGTGAACAATGTGTTATCTGTCTATCAGGACTTCAGTTTCACTCATTTTGCCCAAGAGAGATAAAGGCAAAATGGAAGGGGAGGGTATAGGACACAGAAGTTGGAGTGGGTAGGCTGAGGGAAACCCTTAGTCATCAATCTCAGAGGGGAAGAGCACAAAAGAGTTTCTTTCCAGAACAGGCACTTCCTTCAAATTAATTTTTCAGAGTCATGGAAAATAAGTAGTAAAACTGATAAGGAGGAAATTGAGGAAAATAACAGCTCAGCTAAGGTGTCTGATATTTCAAATAAACACTCCCTGCCTGGCGTCATTTATGTTTCAAGAAATTAGCATGTCCAAATTAGCTACAAATTTCTATTGAGCTCTACTTTTACCACATAAACAAGGAGAAATGTTTTGCCACTCTTCTGTTACTTAGATGTCTACTATCAACTAGACAAAAAGCAAACCAAAATAAAACAAAAAAGCAACATATGGCATTCCATAAAAATTGTCCCAGAGATCTCTGATTTGTTAAATTTTATCGAAAAAATCTTAGAACTCCATGTACACTTCAGAGGACTGGAAGAACATCATGGCATTGGCTAAAAATGGCATATTTTTTAACCTTATTTGATAGATAAGTTGGAAGCGTGAAATCTGTTACAGGTTGAATCAGAACTAATCTGATATAAATTTGAATTACAACAGAATTAGTAGCGTAGCTGTGAAAAAAGACCTCTCCATGTATTTCTTGTTAGATAAGATGAATATGAAACAATCTTCACTCTCTCTTTCCCTCATTTACTCTTGCACAAAGAAAATCCTCCAGGAGCTTCCCGTGTCATCTCAGTTCCCCTGTCCACAGTGTTAATATTGCAGAGTAGAGAAATGACCCATAAAAGTGATACTTTACCCAGATAATTGCAATGGAGATGAAAAAAGATTCAATCCATTGAGTTTATTAAATAAAGTACTGCAAGATTACTTACTTACAGTGGGTCTGTATCTTCATTTTCATGGGGAAAAACCCACAATACAGGGAATCAGAGGGCTTTCCATAGAAAAGCAGTCAGGACAAGTTGCTAGAACCTAAAGTCAGACACATTCAAGTTATAAACTAAAGACATATTTTTAACCAAAAAAGTTATTAACTGATGAAATAGACTATCCAGGAAAAATAGAGATGACTCAGTTCTGTGCTTCCTGAGGCCAAGGTATAATTCCTCTGTGGAAGGCACATTTTCACTTTATACAGTCTCAACATTGGGGTGGCTAGTGAAGTTTAACAGCCTAAAATGTGCTGAGGATTAGACTGGATTGTTCCTTAAGGCATTTATGAGTCTTAGAATCAGTACAGAAGTTACTCTGACAGATATATAACAGCAGGATAATTACACAGTAAGTTATATGCTAAACATTGTATTTTGTGCTAATAGAAAATTATTTTTAATTTTTAGACTTGCTTATAAAATGGACCTGAAAAAGCAAAACAAAACACCCTTAAAAACCTGTTTTAAATTATCCACAAGTTATGAATGCTCGGTGTAATTTTTCAGTTTTCTCTTGAATCAGCATTTTCCATGCAAGACCTGACTCACACAACCTGAGAGTCACAGGTGCTGAGAACACATGGATGGTGCTGCAGTCCCCGATCTGAAGATACAGGGACTGGGAATATTGAGAACTGTGGCTGCAACGGAGCTTTCTAAAGCTCCCTGAGCTCACAAGACTTTCAGGATGCTGTGTTTACAAGGTCTATAGCACCCAACGAGCAATCCATGTATGATTCCTTGAAGCTTGGCAGATATACAGCAAAGATTCCCTTCAATGAAGATATCTTGGGGTCAATGGCTTGACCTTTCCTTGAAAACCTGTTTCAGTAGAAATTTTATGGGTGTCTTTAATGCTAAGAGATTTAAACTAAAAATCCAGTGTCCAAGTCCCCATGATTTATTTTTCTTGAGAACAAGCATTTCTCAGATTATAAAGAATTCAACTAATGCAGCATGTTTGTTCCCAGTTCAGAACATTTCCATTTAATGAAAGGAATACTTGATGTTGCAGTTGCCATAGAAACAAGACATGTTTACAGAAGAGCTGGGATAGAGAGTTTGATGTGTGAGTGGGGCTGCAGGAGCTGGGTGAAGTATTGGAACTGCACAATCTCTCCACTTCTGTTTATTATGGATTTCCTTCTGGATTTATACTAGTTCCTTCTGGATTTATTCTGTGCAGGGATGATTTGTGTACAAACATTATAGCTGGTTGCATGGAGCTATAGAAGAGTATAAAATAGCCCACATGCAAACTAGAGTAAAGTTACAATTACCAGACCTCAAGATTTCTGCTTTTTGTAATATTAAAATTACAAATCAGCAATCAATTACTGTCCAACTTGGCACCAAGAGCTTCAGTACTAACATTTCTACACTCAGAGTCAGTACCAAAAGTGCTGACATTTTTTTGGGTGCCAAAGTCAGAGATCAGCTTCTCAAAAGCCCAGCCTGTCAGGCCATGAGATATTTTGAGAAGGTGGACATCACTGACTGAGCGAAAGCTGCACAACAGAGTGGATTTAAAAGTCAGTCAACTTTCCATTTTTTAGAAAATTAACTTTTCAAAAATATTTCTATCTTTGTACTCCTATCCTGCCTTTTTCTGGGGACAGGAGCAAGTAATCTTCTTCTAACACACTTTTCCCCCACTGAAATATCCTTAAAAATCTCCAGTATTGTGGACTCCATTGCTGCCTAAAACAGTTGAGGTGGCTGATTATTCCCACCACAGTGAAGGTCTTTGCCCTTGACCCCAACAAAGAGCATCGTGTTGTCTTCTTCCTGCTGCCAGGTAAACCGCACTAAGTCTCATTTTTTGGACTATTTCATACCTTGATCCATACCTCTTCCATCTAAAATTTTTTGTACATTTCTTGTTAAAAATGAATATAGGCCATCCTTTGAGTGAAGACTCCTTTAAATACCATGAAATCATTCAGCCTTCACAGCATGATCAGCTATCGTTTCTCCACCTGGCTGAATAATAGAGCAGGCCTGTCTTTTTATTTTGCCATCATTACTCCTATTAAAGAATTTATTGTTAGTCTGTGTTTCCTTTGTTAATATTGGCTCATTTATTGTCACGATAGCCAGAAGACCCTCCTTTTTAAAGGAAAACATTGGCATGCAATCAATTGCTACTATTATTAATCACCTAACTGCACCTTTGGTGCTGGATGATGTGCTTTCTATGGCCTTGGTGAGTAGTCTGTTGCGTTTTCTCAGGGGAACATGGTGTCTCTCCCCGTGATACAAAGCCCAGGGCTGCAGCAGCCAGGCACTAATCGAGATTGTCTCAGCAGGTCTAAATGCTGATTTGTACTTCTGTCCAGAAGCAGTAGCATGCCGTTAATAAACTGACCAGACAAACCCTCTTAAAGCCAAATATTATTTATTTAGATCCAATGCTTTTCAGAGAAAATCCGTCTTTATGCAATAAACTGTCTACTCACATGTTTAGCTCAGTGATTGACTACTCGTGGTGATTTTGATAGGTCTGTTTCCAACAGACCCTCTCTGGGCACAGTAATGGGTTCCTTTTGTTCAAGGACCAATTTCTTTAGCTTGGGCATAGAGAGGAATATGTTTTATAGAAGAACAGATGTGGTTATCCTCTTCTTTCCCAGAGATGACAATACTTTACAATATTTTTTATAGCTTTTGATTCACCTGTTTGCAGCACTGGCAAAATGGTTTTCTAATTTTGGGAGATGCAGCACAGAAAGAAGCTGTTGCCATGGATCCTCTCCCTCTCCTTCCCTTCCCACTGTGTTCATTTGGAAGCAATTTATCTACATCCAGCTGTTGCTTTCCTGCTTGATTTTTTCCAGTGGTCTTCTATCAAGCAAAATCAATATATTATTTACAGGATATGTATCTCATTGCCAAGATTGCCAATAAAGATCCCAAAACTGCTGCAGCAAGGAATGTGTTATAGCTATTCCAGAAAACCTCTTCCCTATCTTGCCTAAAACACATTTACATGGGCTACTAAGAAACCGGATCTTTTTTTTCCCTCCTTCCTGTTCTGCACATGCAGAATGTGCAGAACATTCCAAATGCCTTTTCAGTAGCTCTGGCACCTCATTGAAGCAAAAAAGGTCACATAAGAATGTTATCAGTCAGTGCCTTGAAAGGGGGAAAGGCTTTTTCAAAGGTTTAATATCATTTAGTTAACTCTTCGCAAAAGAAAATCATTAGAATTTATTCTTCAAAGAGGAATTCTACCTCCAAAGAGGTAGAGTGTGTGATGAAAAGGTACTTCAAATGTTTACCATTGTAATAACCCACCATGTACGAAGAAAAAGATAAAATCAACATGTCAAAGCAGATACATCCTATCAAATGCTGTCCTGGGATTGTAGTTACTGTAATAAGTCTGTATCCAAATGCTGGCTGTACACTGAGAGACAAACTGCGAGGCCCTCTGTGATCAGGCTTGCTGAGGAGCCCGGAGCTGCTGCTGTGCCTGTGCAGGAATCATTAGCAGCTGTAAGGCCAGAATAGGGAGGGATATTACTGTATTATTGCTTAAAATTCACTTTTTGGATTTGGGGATACCTAAGCATGCAACAGGTTATGAAAAGATTTATGGCTGGACTACCACATTTTTTTTGAACAAAAATGACCTTGGAAGCATCTTTATGGCCTCATCAAGTCAATTGGAAACTTTCCTTCCCATAATTTTTATCTAAGCTGATTTCTTTCAGTACACAGGTCAGGCAGGTACTGGGAAATGGACATTTGGAAATGTCAAAATGTGATGGGTTAACAGATCAATTGTTTAAGTTTCAAGCTAGGGGTTGCTGTTTGCCACTAGGGAAAAATCCCAACTGCCAGCAAGATTACTGAGGTGTGCTTAGTGCTTGGAAAAACCAGTGAAGCTCCTCTGGGAATGATACAGGGCTGTGTTTATCATACCCTTGTGGCACAAACTGTGAGAGGGGAGCTGAGGTGTATTCATCTCGTACAACAAACAAAGACCACACATGTGTAAAAGTAGAACTGCTGGCTTGGTGTCATTGAACTTGTACACCTCAGGCACTGGTGGCAGCTCTTTGCGTGCAAGCTGCGCTTTATACCCCTGGGTGGAATAAAGAGCACACAGCAGATAAGATGCTGTTAAAGCTTAAAAAGCAAATATGTGTTTGGCTTTATTTTACTTTTCTTGACGTTATTACTGTGATCAGTACAGACCCAACTTTGAAAGATCAGTGTGAGAAAGCCATATAACCCATGTAAAATATTTGTCTAAACCTCTGACTGGATGATTTTTCTTACTACGAATCCTATCATTATGAAGACTCATGGAACACTGTGCCTCTTGTGACTGCTGAGGAAACACCTATAATATATGTTGTTGTCAAGCAGAGAGAAAAAAATCAAACCAAACACTTTCGGTAGGAGCAAATTTTAAAAAGGTTTCAAATTGAAGTTGGTGTGTGTTCAAACAGGTCAGACAAATAAGAAAGGCAATACACAGCATATTAAGAAAATTTCATACCTTTAAAAATTAATATTTGGTTATTGAGATTTAGATGTTCAAAAGCATCAGTGATAATTTAGCAGTAAATTTTAAGTTCACCCAGTTCAAGGCAGCTGTAATAGATCAGCTCAGTGTTACTCTGTAATAAACTTTGGCAGTTCAGCAGAAAATAGCAGTGGTTCAACTACTCACTAAGCTGCAGCAAACTGTGAGTGAGTTTGTGTATTCCTGTGGAAGGATCTGTTCTGTCCAGCCAGGACCTCTGATATTGTCAACACAAAATTGCCTGATAGTGGGGCAGGGTGGAGTCTTCAATCATGAGTGAATTGGTCAGAGTTGAGCACAACTGGTGGAGGCTGAGCACAGCTCTGGGGAAGACAAGGACATTTTGGTATAAGGAATATAGAAAGTTTTTTATTTAAATGTCTTGGAGATATTAGGGGATTAATAAAACAAAGCCAAGACCAGACTTGCAGACATGTCATTCTGCATGATCCTCAAGAGCTGGTTTTGTCAAAGACATAATCTGTGTATGAACAGAAGAACAAAGGAATAATGAAATTATGATTATTTTAACAGATTAACATAAGATTTGTACTTTCATTCTGCAACATGATTTGTGGGAGATTATAAAAACAATCAGACTGATAAACCTGCTTGCAGGTTTGCTTCACCATTTATGAGTTCATGCTCCTGATGGAAACTTGTCCCTAAGAGGGCTAAAGCAGAGTTTAAGCTTCAAAATAAAACTTGAAATAGCACATCCATGTTTAAAATTCCTATATGGAGTGAATGACACTTTCTTTCAAACACTGCCCAGCAGCAGAATAAGTTCTGAATCAAAGGTGATAATTTCAGCTGGTTATATAATTCTTAACTTTATTTCTCATAAGCCACTGTTGTGCTTTGTGTTTAACGACCACTCATCCCATCCTGAAATGAAGTGAATTAAGCTTATATGTATGTCAGAAGTAAACACATGATCCTTGTGGAATGATAGGTGGATGTAAGCACAGAGGATGTTTATTCACTGCCTGTGTTCATACTGCTTGGTTTTTCCTTGGGAATATAGGGCCAGCTATTGCAACAAAGGTGTCTGTGGTGTGAAGGAACACTTCACAGCAATGCCCTTATTGACACCCTGGCAGGGTTTATTGAACACTCCATTGTCAGCTCCCTGACAAAGCTTTCTATCATACAACTCTCCTTCTGGAGACGTGCATCTATCAAACTGACAGGAAAGAAAACAAATTAGCTCCATTCCCCTCTGTATGCATATAGAAATCTCTGTGTTCCTGGCAATTCCTCAGTGCCATCCCCCCTCATATTGGTATGTCTGTCTTACCCCCTGGTGCTGAGTTGGGTATTGTTATTTTTACTAGAATTATAAAAAATATTTTATGAAAGCAAACTGAAGGGTTTTTCTTTCCTTGACCTGAAAACCTTGGTGTCCAGAGGCAGAGCCAGGGCTGGACCTGTCTCAACAAGCTTTGATGAGGTAATATATCAGGCATATTTCCTAATAGAACTAGTGTCAGGCTTGCAGGACTCCTACAGTACAAATCATAACTCAGGACAGATTCCCCCTAGTCTAATGGCTAGAGTCTTCTAAGTCTTTGCAATCCTCTTTCTCATGTGCCCCACGACAGAAATGAATTGTTTAAAAACAATTAAGCCTCCCTTTCTCTCAAAGGCACAAGGATCACCAGGAAAACCTCTTTTTTTTTTTTTTTTCCTGAAAGGTGATTCTTGAGCTTTTTAATCCTTACTGGACAATACACAGCCATAAGCTATGATAAACAGAACCTGCCTGTCAGCTACCTGGCATTGGCATCTCTAATTCTTCTGCTCTTTGATCTAGCTAGACTATAAAGAAGATGAAAATAAAACTTTCTAGTTCATCTGGGTTTTTTTGATCCCAAATGTAAAAGCATTCTTTTTAAGTCATAGGAAAGGTGGTGGGTCAGAAGGATTTTGGAAGCCATGGCCAAAAAATTCCTGAGAGTATTTACATTATTTATATTTATTTATATTTATTTACATTTATTTATTTATATTGAGAACCGATGGAAGGGACACAAAGTTGCATTTTGGCAGTGTGAGAGCCTTTGCTCAGGTAGAGACTTGCATTTCACTTCCCCTTCTAATGCCTCTCACTTGGGGAATCTGATCAGGGCATTGAGCTAAAGATAATTCCATGAGAATGATGGGTACTCTGAAGAGCTGCACTGCAGAATGTGTCAAGCTGAGCTACTCAGAATATTTTAATAGTTACCTGGTATTATATTTGACAAAGTGGAAGGATCTTGTGGAGATTCATCAGTTCTAATGAAGTTTAAGGTCAGTGTCTGAGGCTCTGGGATCTCTGGTCATTTCTGGTGAGGGAAAGAAAGAATAGGAAAGCTTAAAGCTAGCATTTTAAATATGAAAATAGGTGTTTTGATGTAGTTTAATTTTATCTGAGAACATTGGTTTTGCCTCATCAACAAACTATTTTTCCTGAAACCTTAAAAGCTGTCAAAATTTAAGTTAGCATCCTTGAATCATCTCAGTTTTAAAAATCATTGGAAAAGCTTCCATAGGAATTAACGGGCCCTGAAAGAAATCATCAGTGGAACAGGGCTGAAGTGCTATATAAAAACTACTTCTCTCTGGTATTAAGAAGCAGCTTTCTGAATTACACCACAAAATGAGTCAGTAACATCAGATGATCCAATATCAATGAACTGCATTTCTGAGAAACTGAAATTCAGGCTTTAGAGAATCAATGTAGATCCCGTATCAGAATTTCTTCAGATCAGAAAATCTAAAGTTTTTTAAAAGGGCAAAGACTGTGGGTTATAGAAGAGTATCTCAGTTTTTCTTCTAGATGCTTTCTTGTTTTCTTTCTTTTTTTTTATCTGTAGCTGTTTAGCCAGGCCTAACAGAAAAAAAAAAAATCTACAGGATTTCTTCTTGCTTACTTAATTTTTTTAACAAGTATTGGTCATAAGTCATTCTGTCAGAAGATCATTGAAGGAGTTAACTTCGAGATGAAGGAAAATCATTCTGAATCAATCACTAGACTTGGTGATGGAAATGTAAGCATGGGTGACACACCAGTGTGCCAGAAAAAAGTCTGAAGGACAAACTGAAAAGTACTGCTTGAGAGGGGGATGTCCCACACAGGCATGAGCCTGCAAGGAAATAAAGGTAGAGCAGGTGCAAACACTGCATCCAGGAGCAGGAGCAGGAGCAGGAGCAGGAGCAGGAGCAGGAGCAGGAGCAGGAGCAGGAGCAGTTTGACTGTCTCAGAGCATTTTGCTGGCCCTCTTCAGCCAGCCAGGGTAGGAGCAGGGTGTTTGCAGGGTGGCTTCAGGAGACTGACTGGCTCAAGTTGTTTGTTGTGAGCACCCCAGCCTGGGCTTGGGTGAGTGCTGTGGTGGGTCCCAGGGTCACATCCTGCCCTGCAGGATACCAGCAGCCTGGTGAAAAGAGGGCTCCTGACTTCAATTACCTTCCCTCACTCCAAACTCAAGGGAGAGAGACAGCATTGGGCCAGGGATGCCTTTACAAGACCATTTCCATTAAAGCCAAGTGAGAGCTTTTACCCTTCCTAATCCCTAAACTCTTCTGTTCCAGAAAATAGAACTAACCATGAGTGTTTCTGGTGCTATTAAATAAGCAAATGTGTGGCTGAATGATACACTGCCTGTCATTTTATCTCAGTTAAGGACACAATATGCTTCCTAACCCTGTGCCACCCCTTTGTGTTTTTCATAATTAGAAAAAATGTTGACATTTAGATTCAGCACAGCTTTGGATATCAAAAAATGGCCCATTTAATGTAAAATCTCCAGCTCACTAATTAGTTTCTAAAGTTGGAATCAGGTGTTTATAAGCCATTTAAGCAAAACAGAGACTGTTGTTGGCCAGGCTATTAACTGAGTTAAAATGCTCTTTAAAAACTTTGCAAAACCGAAAACCAGGAGCTTTATACACATCAAGTCTTCTGAAAAAGAACATGTTTGTTTCTATTTAGTACCATATCTAAGTCTATTTACTGATATCTTTGAATAAACACCTTTTAATTATTTTTTATCCAATGTCAAAAGTAATGTTTGCAAGGGAAGTGTGAAAGGAATGGAAGAAGATGACAAAAAAAAATCCTGAAAGGTATTTGAAATAAGCACATTTATAGTAGAGTGCTTGTCTAATTATAAGGACAATCACCCTTGGTGAAAATGATAGGTGTTAAATGATTTCCATTATTTCAGCTATCTAAGGCACCAAGCCAGCCATCAGTGACAAAGATATTTGACTTTAGATAACCACACCACAGTGTGCTGAAGCTGCAGAAAAGCCTGTGTGTTTGCAGAGCTGGGACATAGTCGGGCATGTCCTGTTTCATTTGCACAGAGCCCCACAAGTACACAAAGTGAGGGTAAAAAAGGCATAAAAATTAATGGATCTGGAAATAAACAGTTTGCCCCCACCCAACTCAAGATTTGTTTGGTCCTAGAGTAAGTAGCTATACAGGACAAAAGAGCAGCTGGATCTTTACATCTCTTTAGTAAAATTGGGTGATTTGGGTCTGTAAAGGACAGCCATACTTTTTGTAAAAGGAGAAAAGAACGTCCCAGACTCAATCCTGTTCAGTTCCTGCTAATACTTCATAGGCTATATTCTCAATTACCTTCCCTCACTCCAGACTCAAGGGAGTGTGATGGCATTGGTCCAGGATTATCTTTCCAAGACAATATCCATTAAAGCCAGGGGAAAAGTTTCCCTTCTTAGTCTCTAAACTCTTCAGAAAATAGAATTAATCACAACTACAGCCTGTGTTCTCAGGGAAGACACTGGGGTTGCTAAATATGTGTGGAGAAAAACATGAAATCAGATTGGTGGCAAAATCTTATCATGAATTTGTTAGTTACAATAGCATTTAGGGCCATATCTTTGCCCTCAGCATCAGAGAACAAGTGGATTTTCCAGTGATTTTGAGGTGAAACAATATTATCTAGTCTTGTCAATAGCAGCCAGTCTTTTCAAATATATTAAAAAAAATTATCACAGTATATACATTATTGAAAATTATATAACCAAATCATTGTTGACTAGGCAGCTAATACCTGGATAAACCGAAATATGACTTATTTTTGGTACTTGTTCATCAGGATGTGGTAAAATTATATGGCTAGAAACAATCTTCTTTTGAATTCTCAGATTCCTTCAGGCTTCATCTGTCTGTCAGCCCACAGAGAGGGTCAGATGCAATTCAGACTGTACCTTGAGAAAATGTAGGCAAAACTTCTGCAAGGTCATTGCATTTCTGTTTGTTGCAGTGTTTCTCTTCTTTTCTCCTTCTATTGAACTGAAAGTGGTAGAATGAGTCCAGTTTCATTCCTTGTATTTTGGACTTTTCAGTTGTTCCTGGCCACTGCGGCCAACAGAACTAGGAGATCTTTCTCATATTTTCAGATTGTCAGTGGCCCAGAGGAGAGAACTTCTGCTCTGTAACCTTGAAAAAATGAACTTTCAACTTGTTGACTCAAGCTTATATGGCAGCAAAAGAACAGAATTTTCAATTCACTGGCTGTGCAAAGACCCAACATCTATTGAAGTAGCTCAAGTCAAGACAAACTGAAAATGCTCTGCTTAATTTTTTAACAAAAAGAAAAATGGAAAAAAGTGGAAAAAAGCATTATACTTAAACTAAGTTTCAATATCTCCTTTTCTTTTGAGAGAATGCAAACTTTTCATCTATTTAAAATGACTATACTTTCACAATGAAAATGCTTCTTAGAAAAAAAATAGCCTTAAAATATGTAATTTTCTTCTTTAAAGAATTCCAAAGCTGTTGCAAGGAACCATTTAGCTTGCTGTTAAATACAAAAATAAGCTTATTCTGTGTTAAGCTGTTTAGGTTAGCAAAATTACTTTTCTCAAAGTTAAAAAGAACCTCCCTAACTCTCTTTTGAAAAGCATGGTGACAAAGAACAGCACTGGAGGGGATTATTCTTGCTGCACTTGCCAGAGATTATCACCAGGGATGGCTCTTCAAGCAGTGCCATTTGAGGAAATGCTGTGCAACAAAGAAAAGGTAAATATACCTGGTCAATCTACTTCCTATTTCAATATCCTTGAAAATGTCCTATTTTCACTTCCATTCACCTCAAATACCAAAAGTAGCCCATCTTTCTTTTTATTCCTGGCCAGTTCCCTAATGGAGAGGCTTGCTGCTCATGGGAACTGCTGGCTACAACAGGATTGGCTCCCAGGTCTTTCACTACACACGCGCTGCCTTCTCAGATAAGAGCTGCTTTTTTCCTTTCTCCAGGTGCATTTACTCCTGTGAGCAATCAGCTTATTTCCTGGTCCATAAAACTGCATTATTTTTATCAGTGTTTTCCTCTGTGAACATCAGCAGGGAAATTATTGTATGCTAGGAGCTTAATTATTCATTAGCTTATGGCCAGCTTCTTCTTACAACTTCCTCTGTTATGATTTCAGCTGATACAATAGTAGCAAGGCAATAAAATTGTGTCTAAAACAACTCCCCTAATAAAAAAGAGGTGGAAACAGATGCTTTTGGTGTATTTCTGCCAGACTTCTGAAGTTTTCCTTCCATGGCATGAAAGCCCTGGGTAGACATGTATTCAATTTAAGTCAAATAACTCACCTTGCTTTAAATTGCACCCCCTCTGCAATTTGATGCCAGGAAACCCATCCAGAAGAGTTCATTTTTTGTCCACAAGAGGAAATTATTCTTCTCTGGTGGATCTCCAAAGCTTAGAAATACATTCCCAGAACAGACCCATGTAAATGCAGCATGAATTTTTTAATGTACTCACTGTAAACCAGCAAATGAGATGCTGCCAACTATGCTGAGCACTCTAGTTTTCTTCAAATCACATGTGAATGTGAGCTTTCTCAGCTGTTATTTGTTTGTTTGTTTTTTTAACTGAATCACACAAGTCTGTAATTCCCAATATGTTCAGTTTTTAGAGCTCTCAAAATATTCCCTGGTGATAGTTTATCTGACAGATTGTGTCAGTTGTGTTGAGAACTACTTTTACAGTACTATGGTTTTGCAAGTTCCTTGTTGAAAGTGCATATCTATAAATAAAAATAAAAATAAAAATAAAAATAAAACCAACAAAAA
>VZRQ01002586.1:332647-354999 GCA_013397975.1 Machaerirhynchus nigripectus
AAAAAAATAAAAATAAAAATAAAAATAAAAATAAAAATTAAAATTAAAATAGATATAAGTGCACCAACAGTTCTTTTTAGCATTCCCTTGTATGAAGACGGCAGTGGCTTTGAAGAAGGACTGTGGTCAAATAATGTTAATATCTGCATTAGTTTTCTTTCTAGCTACAAGCTTACAAGACATTTGCAGCAATTAGACAAAATCCATCTTCTAATACACAAAATATTTTATTCTCCAGTAGCCTTCCAATATACAAAAGGCTGTTAGAAAGAAGACAGACATCTGTTGTTTGCTGCATATGGGACTCAAACAAATTCAGCTGAATTTGCAACAAATAGTCAGACTAGGTACACGGAAAATACCCAGAGTAAATAAAGGTCTAGAAGAAGTGACAGAGAAATACTGAATATCCTAGAGTTTACAGAACACAATCAGACAAATTTGTCAGCTGTGGCTCAGACATACTTGATGCTTTTTCAGGACAAACGAAGAGACTTTATGGTGTTCTGGAGTTGTTTCCAGAAACACAGTGCCTGCATGGATGGTTATCTGTATGTATCAATAATTTATGCTAATAATTTATGCTAACCACTAATCATATCCCTGGATTCTGCTTGTTACATAAAAAATTCTGGTTTAATTGCAATATTAATCATCTCTAATTGATAATTCCACTTCAAAAAGTGCCATTTCCTGGTTTGAGGCACATCACTGTTTGGGTGCTTGATTTTAGCCAGTGATCCTGTGCTTCACAGGGAGATTTGAGCTTCCAAAGTCTCTGGGGCTTCTCTGGTAGCCCAGCCTCATCAGGACTTCTGAAAGTTGGGGTTGAAGTGTTACATGAAGGTAACATCTTCCATTAGAGACCTATTAAACACCCAGCTGATGAGTTTGCTGCTCTCTGGCTCTCACCTGAACCCCAGTGAAAGGGAGTCTTACCATCTTTTTGCCTGACATTATGAGGTAGGTGAAACTATGTGACACTTAAAACCTATTTTGAAATCTGGCATGTGTTTTTCATAGGTAAATCAAACTTTTCTGTGTGTTCCAAAATATATTAGCATGTATGGAAATGGAAAAGAAAATCTGGACGGACTGCTCAGGTACATATTAAATTTTATTGTCATATGTTCAAATGTGTTAAATGAGCTGGACAGATTGTCCCTGAGCATTGTGTTCCTGAGGCTATAAAAATATAGAGTTAAATTAAAGAGATAAGTCACTAGTCTTTTTGAACTAGCTGTTTTATAATTAAAAGCGTGATTCATTTAGAAGAAATATGTTCCTTGATCATTTCAACTCATCTAATGACCCTCCTTTCTCATCTTGTTAATAAATCAATTTTCTTTCAAGTAAAAAACAATAGAAGAGATGCATAAAATGCATCCATAATGCAGTCCTCAGGCAAGAAAGTCTCAAAGCACCAAAGAAATCAAAATACCTGCTGCCATCTGTGGCAATTCTGCCGTTTGCAGCCAATATGATCATTCAAATCCTTATCTGTCAACAGTGTAATGACACGCTGATTAAGCAATAGGGATATTAAAGTTCAACAGATTTATTTGAATATGATCTGCATGAGGGAGCTTATACTCCCCATGATTCCTAAAACCTGGCTTATCGGATGGTAAGATTAGTGAAGAACTGGTTGTACTTCACAATTGTACAAAAGAGGATGCCTGTGTGTAATACAGCACCTGTTTCTTCTCCCTCTCAGTGATTCCAGGGCTGTGATGTCTGCTGTCTCTGCAGAACATTTTTCCAAGGAGTCATTACTCTGTGGGAGAAACCGTACCACAGCAAAAAAGCTGTCTGCTGGAAGTCAGTCCTGAACCTAATTTCCACCTCATCTTATAAATGATCCTGATTATGATGTATTAGTGAATTTCCCAGCTAAAAAATTTCATTTAGAAGAAAGAGCAGAAGAAAGTGAAAATAGGTAAGAAAGAGTAGGAAAGGGTCTTGCTGCACCTACAATTATGAGGAATAGCTAGAAAATGTTCATTTAAAGTCACAAAAATCCCCAGTCCTTTAAAAAAATCCTTCCAGTCCCCGGTGTGAAGATCACTAAATGCTGGTTGTATATTCAGGTGACATGCACTGTCCAGATGCTATTAATGCTGGGGAAATGCATATTTGTAACAGCATATGGAGATGGTCTAAAACGTGACAAGATATTTTGTGAGAAAATCTCAATTTCCCTCATCAAAATAGAATTTAAATTTCCCTCCTTTATTAAAAAAACCCCAATTTTCATCCAACAGACCTTTTATATTTTTTTCACATAACTTTGGTATATCACAAAGTAGTAGCAAGACACAGAAAATACCTGAGCACATGGTAATTTCCTATAAAACTTTGTATTTCAGTCGAGTATTCTAAGTTAATCATCATGATTATTATGAGATGGTCTATATATACTTGCTGACCTCTTGGCTGTGTAATGTCTTTGCTTTGGTTGTAACTTTTTCCTTAAATGAGCCAAATCCCATGGATTTAAAAAGTTTTTATCTCAACATCAGTCAAATGCTGTTTTTTTCCTTTTTAAAATTCTTTTCGATCCTCTTTACATACTTTTAAATTTTTTTCTTCTAATTTCTCCAAGTCCATACATGGCATCGACTAGCCTTTAATAAGAGCATACTTGCTACAAAGCTGAAATATATGTGCCAGCAGCAAATACTGAATGGGATAGGCAGGGGTATGGCTTGACCTGTGCCTCTGTATGAGCAAGATATTTTCTTTTCTTGCTGTCTAGGATAAGAGACACAAGTGTTGCTGCCAACAGAAGGAACATTCCCAGAAATGAGCAGTGTGTGTGGCTGGGCCTGCATTACTTACAGCTCTGGCTGCTGGTTGTGAGACTTCTCCTGCTTGTGAATAACAGAACGCAGCTGAGCTGAAAGACTGGAAAGAAAAGGATGTTCCAGGCGGTGATTTTGTCATGCTGCTCTTGAAAGTATGTTAGTGGAAGGAAAGCATATAATTTCCACGTTGGCTGCCAAATCAGTGCCTGTGAGAACTCTTTCTCCATGGCAATTCAGAGCCTGGACTGGTATCACATCACTCTGATTACAAATATTGAAGCTCCTGCAACATCTTCTCCCTGATTTATACCCCCCACACCTATAAACAGTTTTTCTTTTCTATTATTGTCTTTTGGTCGATTTATACACAACAAACCCTATTTTTAGACACCTTAGCTTCCTGATTGACCAAGATTTTAAAGGTAGCAGTGGCTGATCTATCCACTGTCAGCATTATCATGTATCTTACAGACCTCTAAATAGACACAATTATCTGATCAGAAACCGAGGTGAGAACGTCCTGATGTTCTTCAGAGATTTCAAAAATATTTTAGTGATTTTGTTTTTAATTCAGCCAAGTTAAAAGTGGCTGGCTGAGCTGAGGAAAGACGGTGGTAAGGAAGAGGATAAACTTTTTGGCACTGATACAGCTGCTGTAATTTAACAGAGATATGAGTGACTAAGCCAAATGACAGAAATATTTTTGATATTTTCTTCAAATGTCTTCTCATAAATTTAGTTTAAGAAAAAAACAGCAAATAAGTTGAGAAATTACAGAAAATATTTGCCAGAGATTTTTTTTTGCTTTTGATCAACTCTGTGACTCAGTTAAAATGAACATCAGAACCAAAACTCTTTCTAAAACTCCCATTTCTTCTCTCTGCTATTAAAAAATATAATGTAATATTTTTGTTTTTCTTCTTAAACACCATACACCTGTTTTTCTTTAAAGCAAAATTTTGCAATTTAAAGACCAAAAGAGTTTGGTGGAGGAGAAAGTTTGTGGAACTTATGTTTTATGCCATCAGATCAAAAAAAAAGCATATGGTCTTTTTGCCAGACCCAGTTTTGGTGTGGGGTGTTGTGTTGCGCTGGGATTTATTTTAGGTTGCAGTATAACCCAAAAAAAGCCTGGCTCGGATGTCTGGCAGTGGTATTCTCTGGTCAATGTCAATTACTCATGGTGCACTCACAGGTAGGGAGGAATTTGGACAGAAATTAAAGGTACTCATATTATCAATAATATATTTTCTACCTCTTTTTGCCAAGGACTGGAGCTGTCTGTACACCTGAACAAGCGGTGTAGGTGCCAAAACTAGGACAAACTTGCGAGGTTTGAGAGAAGATGTAGTTGGTATTTAACACTGCTTCATGGAGATATGTTTTCCCCCCAAAGAGCTTTCAAGCCATCAAGATCCTTCTAAAAATAAACAAGCCCGTGAGCAGGGCAGCAATGCCTTCTCAGCTGGTGAAGAGAATGGGTACCCACGGGCAAATGAACCCCCGAAGGTACTGACACATCGCACTTTGGAACTGGAGGAAGGAGACACCTCCTTCCCCCCAAATTTTGACCCATGGGCAAAAATACGTACCTTTTTTATAATCAGAAGTGACACTTCAAAGAATTGTGGGCAAAGCCTTGGCTGCTGAAAGAAATAGCTAAGATGATCAAATTAATTAAAAGAGTGGAAAAAACCAGTCTAGTTTGGGCTGAAATTATTGTTGCCTATGGCAGATGAGATAAACCAGGATGACACAGAAAATGCTTGTAACAGAGCAGGCAATGCCTTCTTCAACTTCAGAATGATTCAACTCCATTTTAAAACAGAAAATATGAGTCTTAGCAGGATCAGCTCCTGCAGAAATGGATATATATGATGTATAATTACTGAAGTAGGGGTGTTTATCTTTCTAATCTGTATAAATGCCTTGTAAAGCTGTCAAAAACCACGTGGGAAAGTCAAACTGCAATTGGCATGTCAATTGGGTGTGATCTATTTGACTTTTCAGGATGCAGAGGACTAACAGCTTTTGCTATCTACTCCTTTCCCTGTGCTCTTCCTGGTGGCGAGACTCAACCCTTTGTTAACTTCCAAGAACTTCTTAAAAGTGTCGCTATCAAATCCATGCAATCCTTTTTTCCCAAACTGAAGCCTATGTATTTTTTTTTAATAGGATAAAGGTAAGTGGAGTTGCAGGCAAAGCTGAGGAGGGAACCAAATCAAAATAACAAGCAGAAATCCAGGGGGAGACAACAATGTGGTTATGCAAAATAGAAGGCATTAATGAAGAGAAAACAGGTATTGGTACCACCTACCAGTTGAAACCATCTTTAGAAAACTTAATTTTCATACTCATGGCATATCCAGGTTTCTGAATGCATGGGTGATTGATCCGAGGAAAGTGTGGTTGCTCAATTCCCAGGGGACAGACGTGATTGAAGAATTGGTAGCTTGAATTTGTTCAAAATATTTCCAGATCATCCTGATTTTGTGTCCTGGCCAGCCTTACTTAAAACACATTCATGAGTCCAATTTAGTCTTTGCATAGCTTTGAAATAAACTGTATGGAAACATACTGACATCATATTATATTATTGGCAGCTTTTTAAAAATCAATCATTAAACTGTGGCATTCTCAGGCTGTGGGAAAAGAGTTTGTAAGAGTGCACTATAGATTTATGGTTGCATTTGTTTTACTTTTAAAGTACAATTTCTTTTACCACTTGAAGCATTTTTAATTCTTGAAGCATTTTAATAAGCTCTTCAGTCCTACCATATGATGGGCTCTCAGAAATCTAGATCATGAAAACAAGTAAAATTATTCCCCTTCACTTCTTCCTTCAATATTTGGATAGAAAATGTTCCTCAGAGTTTCATATCTATACATGATTATTCCTTTGTGACAGACGGGCTGTTAAACTATTTAACAACATGCTTATAAAACTGGGATTTAATGATAACGTATTTTCCTTATTTCCAGGAGGATACTTGTCTTGGTAATGGAAGATTAAATAACAAACCATATGTTCTGGGAATGGGTCACAGCCCTTGAATCTTTCACATAGCTGATGGGATGTATATCACATCTTAAAAGAAGATTGAAGGACTGAAAGGGCATACTGCAACAATGCAAAGGGTTTCATTATGTGCTAGGCTTTTAGAGATGGCTCAATAATATTTTATAAAGGGTGTTTTAGCAAGAAAAGCACTTGGCAGTAGCTTTAATTGGTTTAGAACTGTAAATATTTGATAGACCATCTGTTGGTGACACTGCAGCAGAACCAGAGCTGCTCCATTTTGACTCTCTGCGGATTCCTGAACATTAGAGACACTCATTTCAGATACTGACAGCCAGGAAAAGATGGAACTTGAATCTGAATATCTCATACTTCAAATTATAACCAGATTTTCAAGGCAGGAGTTTTCTCAGCAAACGTGGTGCGATTATACAAAATGGGCACAGGGCTTCAAAGATTGTTTTTTCTTTTGGCTCAAGCCTAGTGTGAATCACTTCATTGGGAGCTGCAGCTGTGAGTATCTTGTTTGGACAAGCCACACTATTAAACCAAGAATATTTGATGAAAAACAAGGAAAAAAGGAAAAAAAAAAGAGAAAATCGTGACCTGAAAAAATCAGAACTCACAGTAAGGCTATAACTGTATTTATTTCTATTTTGGACTCAGCAGAACAACATCTCTATGGGAATGTTTTTGTAGAAGTCCAGTCTTTGAAACCCATGAGGGAAGGGACATTATTACTTTCCTCTGCATTGCAAGAAGTCTGATTTAAAGTGCCTCCAGGAGTCTGATGACTTACTGCCTTATAGTTGAACTCTCCATTCTTGCTCTCCAAACTCAGCAAAATCCCAGAGTGTCACCTTCAGCTCCACTTCAGTTTAATTTTGCACCCACTTCTTTGCTGGCTTCATTTACTCTCAAATTTCACTCCTCATGTCCCTTCTTTACCTAAGCAGTCATTTTAGCTTAGCTTAGTTGTGAATCAGAGACTATGTGTAATCTATTTTCTGCTTGTGTGTGCAGTTGAGTTTACTTGAATCTCAGTGTACTATAATATCCTCTGGGTATGGATGCTCTAAGAAGGTGGAAAATGCAATGAACCCATACAATTGTACCACCAGTGGTAACTAATACTGAAGAAACAAAGTAAAATAATTTTAAATAGCATTGCATTGGAACTGGAAAACTAAAATCAACACTTTATGGCTGATTAAAGCAAGTTAATGGCACTCAGCAATCAGTCTTTCTTAGTCTTTCTCCTTCCCTCCACTGTTTTAAATGTTTTAAATGCTTATTTGAGGTTGTATCCAGACACTATGTCTTGCAGAAGTTTGTGTTTGAGAAGGAGAGAAATGACTTGTACAAAGTGCTGAAGAAGGCAAAGGTATGCTGTAGCAATGCCAGGTAAGAAATCAAGTGGACTTGCTTCTCACCTTTGTTTCAGGTGCTGACTTAATTCTTCATGGCCGGGTACAAACTGATTCTCCATTTCTGCCTAAATCTCCTCCAGGAACAAGGGAAAATGTGCTGGGCTGGCAGACATAAGAGCTCAATCAACTATTGTCTTGAATAGGATTTCTGCAATCCAAATCTTAAAGGCTTCCATATATTTTAATCTTGGTAGTAGTCAAACAGCATGTTCACTGCTCCTTAGTGTAAACACTGTGGTCTCCCCCAGGGATTTCATATCCAGAGACCATTAAACCTGCTTATTTTGTCCTTAGAGAGAGAAAGATCAGCAGAAAATGTCCAGAGCTTCCTGAATATTCGTTTATCATATTATGAATTCACCGAATGGGCAGGACTCAGATTTTCCCTCTAGAATTAAAAGAGAAGAGAATGTCCCTTTCATGAGAAGCAGGCTTTGAAAACACACACAAGAGTACTGCTGACTGATTTGGAGCAATGGGATTAAACAGCACGGGCTTCTACCTGTCTCTCTTTCCTTTCAGCTGCCTAGTTCACACAATCACAGAATGCAACCCGTTTCATCTTTTTATTTTCCTTTTCCTTATCCTTTTTTTTCTTTTGATTTTTTCTCTTTTTCTTTTTCTTTTCATTTTTCTCTTTCTCTTTCTCCTTCCCTTTTTTTCTTTCTCCTTCCCTTTTTTTCTCTTTCTCTCTTTCTCTTTCTTTCTCTNTTCTCTTGTTCTTTTTCTTTCTCTTTTTCTTTTCTTCCCTTGTTTGGAAAGACAAAACCAGGCAAGAATTAGGAACAATTGTTCTCGAGTGCTCTCCACTGAGAAAAATTTCTAGTGTACTGAGTGCAATACCTGACCACTTGTAGATTAAGAGGACTAATATCATTAGCAGAGGTGCACAGACACAGAATGAGGGTGTATTTACCCTTTGTACATCAGCTAAAAGGACATTTTGTTTAACTCTTTGGAAACTGAGGAGGATGTGAACTACAGTTTGTGAACTGTATTGAAATGATTCCTCATTTTTCTGTCTTTCATGGCTAATTTAGCAGCTGCTATGATTATATCTGAACTAGAATTTTGAAGAGATAATTCATTTTCTCTTCCTGCAGTGTGGATATTTTCCCAGTTGCACCATGAGCTCATACACACTATTTTTGGTGGTTCATGTTTATGGTTTGTTTGAGAAAAGAATTCAAAATTGAGAGAAGAGATGTCTTTCACTGCAATTTTAGCTTTTGTGCCCGTGATTTCTGGTCCTAACATGACAGCTGTGTCGATTCTGTGCTAACTTATATTGGATGAGAACCTGATGCTTACAGGTGGGTGTTTCATTTTCTGCTCCTTCTCCCCACAAGCATGAGCCAAATTTGAAGCCAGCTCAATTTGCATTATTGTGACAAGTGACGAAGATATTGCTGTGCTTCCAAAGTCCATGAAAGCAACAGGTTTTTTCTGTCCTTCCAGAGTAGCAGGAGGATTTGTCCTTCAACTGGTTTGACATTTGCTATGTTTGGGAAGGCTGAGCAGCACAGGGAGAGGACACCTTCATACAGCATTCTTGCCCATTTTGGAATCATTGAAGCCCATAGCCCAGTTTCTCCATGTGTTAAGGCATGAGAGCTGACAAGTAAGTTTTTAATAAAAGAGATGGCTGGGTAACATGGGAGCAGAGGGAACAGGAGATTGGTTCAGTAATTTCCTAAGGTTGAAAGTAGTTACAAGATTATTTGTTCCTTGAAAAACATGCTGCACTAGACAAACACCACTGTCCTTGGGCCCCCGTAAGTGTGTGCACTTTTTACAAGGTTGCTGCCTCAAGGTGAAACAGCTCAGGTTGCCTCAGACTCTTGTCCACATCTAACTGAATATTGCCTCTCAACTCGTTATTTATTGCAAATGGCAGCTTGGGTGACCCAAGAAATCAGGATTTGGGACTTTATTTCCCTACAGCACCATCTTGAAAATCTTGTTTCATTTTGTAAAGAAAGTCAACAGGGATTGGACTTCTGGGTCTCAGTTACACTTAAATATAGGTTTTTGCTTTGTAAACAACATAAGCAGTTGAGGTGCCTCAACGTTCCTGGTTCTCTGAACCTCACATTACTTTTTAAATTTTCTCTCAAGTGAAGACCTGTGCCTGTGGTTCAGAGCCACTCTTCCAGCACCACAGGACAAACACCTAGAAACAATGTGGGACCTCCTGACGGCTCTGGAGGCGTGAGAAGCTGTCCGACAGGATGGAGTCAGACAGTCATAAATAGATATTGAGTGCTGTAATGTGACAGATCAGGTCAAACATTTTTATTCTGTCAGTTTGAATGATATTGCAAACTCGAAGGCTTCCGACTGGCTGAGTTTTAATCACTGGGGTAATTTTCCGAGTGCGTTTTTTTGCAATGCTGCATCGGGCATTCCACGGCACTGAGCACAGGTTGTTACTGATTCCAGCTATGAGAGAAATCTCTGCCTAATATAAGAGTGCAGTGGTTTTTCAGAGACATAAGGCGTAATTTTGATTTCATACTCACATCACGTACTGAAATCAGTGAGCCTTAGGAATTAGACAAATACAGTGGAATTTAAGGACACTGTTTGTGGCTGGCACTTGAATGGAATATATGAGCAGAGCTATACTCCATGCTGAGTTTCTGCTATAGCAAGGAGGATTCTAATTCCCTTGCTATAAGGATGTGAGGTGGTCTGGAACTGCACTACTGCAGTCATCATCTCACATTAGGGAGTGTGAAGCAGGAGCACAGCAGCTGTGGGAAATACAAGGGTGAAGCATCTAAGTAAAGTCCTCAGTCCAAAATGTGTGGTACTTTTTGGTACCTTTTGGACCATGGCAGGGTCAACTATCTAATGCTCACAGAAAACTGGCTTTAAATGTGTAGGAACTATTCTTCAGAGAAGTCTTTTCAAGTGGCTAAAATATATGCTTCTGAGCGGTCTTAGTAGCTGGTTAGAAATGATCCAGCTGTTCTATTAAATTTACGACTCCATACCTTACGTCAGACATTGACATGCCAGGACTAAGAGGTGGAAGTACCTTGATACATGGTATGGGACTGCGCTAAGAAGCACAGAGATCAATAAATTCCAAAGGCCTGTGCATGCCTGCTTGCTTTGAAAATATTGTGAGATCTGAAGGGGGAAAAGTGCTGTGGTTATTATTCTTTACTGACACCCTTATCTATTTTATTTTGAGGAAGTGTCTCATCAGGACAGCTGTGTAACTTTTGCTTGTTTTACAACCTTTCATTCTTTTGCCAGATGGGGCAGGCAGTGTTGCAGGATGGCTCATGGTCAAACACGCTGAAGACCAGAGTCAAATAAGCTAAGGTTCACTGAAGTTTCTACACTCTCCTGTCAGCAAAGACATTGGGATGGTGTGTCTGTGGCTTTGTGTACAAATGTAGGTCAAGTGACCGCAGAAACACAGGTCTGTGGTTTAAAGCTGGATCTCACGACTTATTACCCAATTCTACTCAGCATCATCCCACTAACTCAAGTGGATTATACTGCTATTGACTATTTCTTTCAAGCCCTCAGAAACTGTGGTAAAATTAAAGCTTATGCAATTTTGATGGCTCATAAGTGGTCCATGAAATGTCACTGAGTTGCTGGCCACCATAAACTGCTTTTATCACTTATTTTCATTCTAATTTGCATCATTTGCTGTGAGTAGTCAGAATTCTATTATCAGGCTTATACAAGATTGGTGTTCTCAGATTTTGACAAGTCAATCTCTACTTTAAAAACACTCAGAAGTTTTTCTTTTGTTTTTCGTTTTCTGCCAAAAAGAGATTTTAATTCCCCATGGTGGATGCTAGAATTTCTCAGAGCTTTTGATTACAGTCTTCTAGCTTCAAGGCAAAAATAAGCAGAAAAAATCTTACCAATGGTTTGTAGACCCCAACAGTCTGTGTGGGTGGACAGGTATACAGTTTGCTCCAATTTCCCGTGACTCTCCTGGATATGTAGCTCGACTCTGAATACTGGATAATTTTAAACATTTGGGGAAGGTTTTCTCTTTTCTAATTGCAAGGGATATAGATAATGTTTACAATTTGCCATCATTCAAAAATAGGTAAACAGTTTAAAAATTTCTATCCAGCTCAAAAAGTTTCTAGGTCAACTTTTGTTCCTCAGCAACAGGGACTGAGCACATAGGGCTGCCAGCTGGCTCTATGGCACTGGGAATAAGGGTGAAGCTGTGCCTTGGCATTAAAATGGGAAAAAAATATAACCCAAGGAAATCCATGGCATGGGCCATGATTCAACACTGGAAAGATAAACACAAAATGAAGTAAGGAAAAGACATACCAGTGCTGAGGGGATTGAATGTCTGGAACAAAACACCTCAGCCAAAGGGCAGGATTTGCAAATGGTCACCTGGAAACCTTCAGGCTGAAGTTTTCAAAAGAAGTGTTCAACGGGGAACTGGCTGCCCAGCTCACTGCTTTCCCACCTACTCAAGCTCTGGGTTTCTTTTGTGAAGGAAATGCTGTTCTCACTGGTAGCGTAGGGAATATTTTTCCCCAGAAACACCAGGTGAAATCCCTGCGTGGCTCTATGAGCTGTCAGCAGGAAGGCCCCTTCTGATCTGCAGATCTGATCTGCTTACATTATTGAATCACAGAAAGCTTTAGGTCATGGACTCAGTAAAGATCACTGAGTCCAAAGTCCAACCTAACAGCCCCAAACCCACCACTAAACCTTGTCCCTAAGTGCCAAATCTACACATATTTTAAATTTCCCCAGGGGTGGTGGCTCAACCCCTGCTGTGGGCAGCCCTTTTCAAGGCTCAACAACCCCGTTGGCAAAAGGACTCCTCCTAAAACCAGGTAGAAACGTTTCCTGGTGCGGCATGAGGCCATTGCTTTCTGTCCCACTGCTCCTCATTCAGGAAAAGAGACTGATGATAAATATAAGGTCTTTTTTCCTTTAGTCTGTCTCAATCTGTTTAAATGAATGTCACAAGCCATCTAAATTCTGGCTGTTCTTGAGGGTCCTACACAGGAGTGCTCCTTCAAAGAAGCATTTCCATTGCAGCAGGAGAAAAAATGAGTATAATTTCTGAAGCTCTCTCTGCCTACTCCCCTAGGACATGCCTTTTTTATTTGTATGGTGAGATTTTCTCACTGATTTTCCTAGGCTGTTTTTTTTTTAATTGTCATACTTTAATAATTCTCCTTTTTTTTCCTCTTTTAAATAAACATTTTAAAGAGTTCACGAGAAGAATACAGTCATGCCCTCAGATCTCTTAAGAATTTGCCTTCTTCTCAGAATGAATCCTTTGACTTCAGAGAGCTGTGTTTAAAAGTAAAATCGATGGGAGTTTTCTGTTCATTTTGGTTTTAGGATTTATCAGTCAAGTACATGGTGTGATATATCTACAAAGGGTTTACTTCCACATTTGTTTTGAGGTTGATATGATGGAATAAACCAAAAAAACCTCACGGCTAACAGCTGAAGTATTTTCTTCACATGACAGCTGAGTAATATTTTCTTTTTCTTTGCATGGAAAGATGGCAAAATTAAAACAGAGTAATATTGATAATCTGGACCAGATGTTTGAACACATTTGAAAAAGCCCAGCAAAATCATTTTATGATGCTTTTACATCTGTATTTTTGAGTAATTTCATGTATCTGCAGGCATCATAGAAGCCCTAGGACCCCTCTGTTTCTTTTTTCAGTGTTACAGTGTTCTGTCACCACGACTAACACCATCAAACTGCCAGTGAGCAGAGTTACTTTAGAAATAATGAAATGTCACTCCCATTACAGAACAATGTGGCATTTAATGATTTAATGGGACTATGCAAAGTTTATTTGCATTATTATTCCACTGCAATGATTTTTCCTGGCAGTCAAAGCTGCCAAAAATATCACTGAATGTTAATTTAGATGAACTTTAAAGGCAGCCACATAGGGAGTGACCTGAAATCAAAGCTCTTGGTCCTAGCCTTCAAACGAGGCTACCCTGGAGGGCATAATTAGAATCTTCCTTTAACCTCACAGGCTTCAAGTCTGAGAAGAGGACATTGCAAAAAGGACCCCCCACAATGAGCAGGAGCTGTGTCATTCTCGGAGGCAAAAATTAGAGTATCATAATTAGCTGGCAGAGGCAGCAATACCCCTGGATTTAGATATCATTAAAACAGTTAATTAAATATCAGAAATTATTACATGAAAATATTCCAGGAAAAAAAAAAAAAAGAAGATTCTATTTCTGAGGGTAATTTTAGCAAACTTTACTCATCTTTCAGTGTTAAGCTCTATCAAACATTAGCAATTCTAACTGTGTTGGTCCTTTAGCTAAAGTGAAGGCTGTCAGAGTGCATTACTACTGAGTTTCACAGCTGGCATGGTTTCTCACCTAAGAAACACAAATAAGTTTATTGGCATGTATATGATGATTGTACCTGAAAGGAAGAAACCAGTGACTTCTGAAGTCCTTGGTTTTGCCTGGCTCTCCAAGTACACGTACACTCCACAGGAGAAGTTTAAACCAGGGGCTTTTATCCTGTTTGCTTAAGAATTAAATGAGTTGGTTTTGTTTAGCCGTTTTGCTTTGTTTTTTTCTCAGATACCCATTTGTTGAATGAAAAATAAGGTCTCAAATAAGCATCAAAAAAAGAATGGGTTAATTTGTGAGAAAAAGTGATAATTTTTTTGATTTGGAGGTTTTTATCCTTGTAATTTCATAAGTATTTTGATAGTTTTGCTAGATAGAAATATTTTACTATTTAGCTAATGAAATTTAAATCCTGACCAAATTTAAAAAAAAACCCAAAACAACCAATGAAACAAAAAACCAACAACAAAAAACTCCTTGAAAGAAAGACAGTAAAGTAGTATAAGAGGAGAAATGGAAGAAAAGAGAGGGAAAGAAGGACATTTTCTTTTGAAAAGAATTGGTTTTGCTTGGAAGAGAATAACCACACTGTTCTACTCTGTCAATAAATGCAAACCAATATACTGCTATGGTTCTGCTCCAGTCCCATTGTGATAACACTGCTTTGTGTTATCTGTAACACAGAAAGCACAAAAGAGTATTTAAATCATGTGTGAGGATGCCAATCAATCACAATCCAATAAATCTTCAGGTCCGAGGAGCTGCCTTCTCTTTTTAATACAATGCGTGAATAGAAAACACAAACACAGATTTACTAAGGGTTTCTTTTATTTCTTGAAGTTAGAAACCAATTAGTACCAGCTTTAGCTAAAAACAAGCAAACAAACAAAACCCCAAACCTAACGAAACAAACAAGCCAAAGAAAACAAGACAGGGTTTTATATCTCCCTAGAAGGCAGAAACTAGGTATTAAGAACATGAATCTGAAAATGGCATGTCGACATTATTGTAAAAAAAGGACAAAAAAGAGAAGGGTGAAGTTGTGCATAAAAGTGAAAAGAGAAAGTACCCACTGCGGACAGATGTCAAATTTTTTTAAAGCAACCTCTCAATACCTTGGTTGGAAGGCTAATTAACCTAACAGCAGGATCCAGGCTGAAATCAGCTCTTAACTCACTGTGATCATTAGGATCACAGTTTTCTCAGGGCCTATGGAAAACAGCTCATGCAACTTAATTCAGCTGCCCCATGTTTATGCATAATGACAGTGTCTTTAATTATTTGTTTGAACAGTATTTTTCTGACTGGAACCTTGGTGAACAAGTGGCTTTTGGACAAGGATTGGAAGAAATCCTTAGCAGCAGAGCCTCTACCATGCCGGCTGCAATAGGGAAGACACAGCAAACGCAGCAGGGAACTTCAGGAAAAGCTGATTTTGTGAATGGGGAGTGGGATTTTTTTCTTCTCCCTTCTCATGTGGCAGCAACAACTGCCTTCAGCCAATCTGTCTCTGGGTGACTGTAGTTTTCCTCTGCATCTTCATAGAGGTCCACCTAAAACTGTTGCTTCTCCCAGGGGATTTTTTTGGCTCAAACTGTAGAATTAGTATACTTTTCTTTGATCTAGCTACTGAGCTAAGAAATATATTATGTGAAGAGCCCCGAGTTACACCTGGGCAGCAACTAAGTACTCATAGCTTGGTGTGTGCCTGGGATATCTACAGTCATATTGTGAGAAATTAGTGGATTTGCTCACATTGCTGAAATCAGAATTTGCAACTAAAAATGGTATTGTGAATAATTTTTTTTAAAATACGCTTTATTGTGCTGAGGATTTGAAATAGATTACTACTTTTCCATGATAATTAGCATTGCAATAGATCTTATAGACTGGTTCTTAACTTTTGTGTTACTGACTCTGATGCAATCAGGAGTGGTAAATAAATTTGTGGTGACATCAATAGCGATCAGACCCCATCCCAGTGTGTGATGTTACATATAATATATAATATATTGCAGTTAGATATCATGCTACCATAGCTTGCCCTCAGTTGTAACACTGTTATTATATCAGAGCTGTGTAATTCGGACAAGCACTTTTCTACTGAGAAGAATCAGATTTTACTGTGGAGACGAAGGATTCCTGGGTAGAGCTATTAAATGACAAAGTGAGGAATTAAATGAATTTGCAGTCCAAACTCACTTCACCTAAATTTAGCCATTTAAAAATTAGGTCTTCGTAGTAGGAGTCAAGGTAGGCCATGGTGGGAGATCTGTGCTTCCAAAGAGTGATTCATTTCAACTATTTCAGACACTTCTCTTGAGGGAGGATGAATTGTGCTCTGTAAATGCACTTCCACATGCCCTCAGCATAGCTGGGCCTGGATGACTAGATTGCATTAATCACCTATGTTATCATAGCTGAATTTAGATTAAATGATGCGTAAGTGTATTCTCAATCTACTTCAGTGCTCAGGCACTGCAGGGCCTCTAAGAGACTGTCATCTTTAACAGGATGACACCTATTGTTTTCCCAAAATTATTAAGACCCAGTACCTCAAAAAAATAAGTATAACTAACAAATTCCCCTGGTTTTCCATTCTATTTTTTGTAATTAGCAATTATTTTTTCTACAGGTCTGCTTGCAAAGGAATGGTGTTGTCTTTTATATACAGAAACACTGGAAAGAATGTATTTTGATTGAAAAATAAAAGAGAAAAAGAAAAAGAAATAGCAAATAAGTGACAGGTCTATGTAACTAAATATTTCTATCAAGGTTTTCTGAGAGATTATTGCCTTAAATTGGAAAGGAGAGGGCATGACAAATTAAGCAATCATGAAGAAACCCTGAGTATTTTGAAAACAAAAAACCCTCCATATGGAAAAAAAAAATTCATCCTGCCATGTAAAATTCACTTCTAATTTCAGGATGTCTCAAGCTTATAGTAAGAGGCTGTTGAGATGAGTTTTTTCACATTAACTGGTAGGAAGTAAAGCCAAACCATAAACTGCAAGTTGTTTTACTTGTGTGCTGACACTTTTACCTTGAGGAAAGCTTTCTTCTTCACAGAAACAACAAAAACTGGTCCATAAAGCATAGAAATGAAAATCTTCCAAGGCCAAATCTTCTTACCTCTGGGAAACAAATTTGAAACTAACGAGCAAACAAAGCCCCCAGCTACTTCTGCATTTGTATCCTGGTTAACGAAGAGTGTATCACGAGCATCGACAGCTGCTCTGTTTCTGAACACAACAGACAAATGAAAAGGCACTTTAGCAGCAAATGGGACTCAGTCTATCTCCACTGAGGTCAGTGCTGTTTCTTAAATTTGTTAGCTGAAAGACTGGCTGAGAGGTAACATCTTTTCTAGCCTGCATGCAAAAGCTTTCATGAAATATTGTGAATGCTTTTGATAACCCACTGACATATGCCTATTATGCTCTGCAGTGGTATTAACCTCGGAGAGATGCTAAAATGTGACCCCAAACTAGAATTTGACATATAAAGTGAACTGTAATTGGGCTGCTAAAGTACAGTTCCCTGACATCTGACTTCTAAGAATTTTAAAAGAACAATCAAGTGCCAAGTAGTATTGCTTCTTCTCAAGTAATTGGAACCCATAGAGGGTGTCGTTTGCTGACAGAAAATCTCCCTTCTGTGCAGCCAAGTACAAGGGCTGTACTTGCCACATTTTGAAGATGGAAAGCTTAATCTGGCATGGGGGCTTATGCTTGCCCCTTGCACTAAAACAGGCTGCCTGGGTAGGCTCTGACCTATTATCCTCACATTTTTACTTCCTCGCAGTTTGCTGAGTGTTTGGCAGTCAAAGCTGAAACATATCAAAGAACGAAGATTACTTTAGTGTTCTAACATAAATTGTAAGTTACTACGGTGCTTCAGTTTTGTACAGAAACCATTCATGTCTATTTGAAATGTACTCAAATGAGTTAAAAAAGGAAAAAACATATGTTTCAGATCATTTAATGAACTGATCTACCTATTAAGACAGTCATCCGGCAAATATTAGTTTATCCTCACAACACACGACCGAAAAACTTGTAGATTATCAGCCTCATTTCACACAGAGAGCCTGACCTGTTGGGATACAGGCTCAGTCCAGCTGCTCAGATGTGACCATTTAATGCCATCTGAGATGCTGTCTGACCTCTAGTTACTACTCCAGGTGAGTGTGTACCCCCCATAGGTGTTGCATCAAACCAGCCTCACACAGATATTCTTGAACAACTCAAATGCAACACCTGAACCAAACTGTAAAGGATTTTATAACTGATGTCTGTAACTGATATGTAAATGACATAACTGCATTTCAACAAAGACTCCCTTGTGCTTAGCCATTACCTGCATCACATTGTTCTTAACACACTCCAAAAATCTCCTGGAGACCAACCCTGGCCTCCTCCTGCTCTTCCTTCTACCCTGCAGAGCCCTGTAGTCATTCCTGCTGTGTCAAAGGTTTCCTTCACCAGTACCATTGGTGATGGGGGTTCATGGGCTGGATAGGCCCCTGGCAACTCCTCCATGACATCCAGGCACCTTGAGTTTTGAGTATGTGCTTTTTCTCTGTACTGGGCAACGAAACAAATAGATAAATAAATATTGCTGCTGTTTCCTGCTGGATATTCCATGGGGTTGACCGGGACATGGATATCCTTGCCAACAAGAGGACTTTCTGCTCTGTTTGGTCTTGGTGTTGCTGGTCTCGCTGTTCCTTTATTCCCTGAGTAGCAACCAGTGAATGTCAGAAGTGAAAGACAGGCATATTTATGCCATTTCAGTTACAGCAGAAGAAATAACTGGTTGTGACTGCTGCCTGTTTGTGCCACACTAACAGGTAAATCACCCCATACCCGAGCTCAGAATTGTCCTCGGGCCCTCACTCTGGGAGTGGGAAGAGATAAAATGAACATTCTTGAAAAAGAAAGAAAAAAAGTCACCTTGTCACCGTCCATCACTCTTTCTCATGACACTCAGTACCGTACTACTTTAGCATACCTGCCTCTGAGGAGGAAAAATCATCTTTGGGAAATGTTGTATGGTGACAACTTCGTATTTTTGGTACTGCCACGCGAGGGTGTAAAAAATTAGAGAGACTTGGTGTGTGTCTCCTGCCCAGGCTGTGTGGGGAGATAGCCATATCATTCCTTCAGCAGAACAATCACATCAAGTGAGCCTGATTGCTCTCAGCAAGTCACTGACAGGATGTAAGGGAGGCAAAGTTGTAGGGAAAGGAAATATCCACTCCCTGAGATGCTCAGCCAACACTTAGTTATGAGTAACTCATATGAGTCTTTTTGCTGTTGTTTCCTCTTTGCGAATCAACCCGAAATGGATTGAAATTTTCTGCACTAGTTAATTAAGAATAATAATCTTAGCATTGTGTTTTTATAATTCCTGTGCTGTACCTGATTCACAATCAGTCGATTATAGCTGTTATTCTGCATTTTAATTACTCAGCTAATTTTGCATTCCTAAAATATTGATGATCCATTGATGCTCATTACAGTTTTAATCTTTACTTTCTACAAATATTCTTCAATATTTGTCCACAACTACATTATTGAACAATTTTACAAGGAAATTTGGTAAAATATTAATGTAAAAATACACAGAAGACATACCTTCACTGAAAATTCTGGCTATAGTCTTAGCTGTATACAGAACAGTATTCTAGAAGAAGATTCAAAATACAGGATTTTAAAAGTTTGGAAACGCCAGATTAGTGACAATATAAGAATTATATGTCTGGTCTTCCACTGCATCTTTCCTTCAGCCCTTTCTTGTTAATTTTCAAGGTTTGGTGTGGTTTGGAAATTATTGTTGTTGTTGCTATTACTTTCCTTTTTTTTTTTCCTATCACAAGCAATATTTATTACATTTGAAAACAATTAGAAAATTCATCAGGTCACATTCTTTTTATTTTGTTAATTTTTTACTTATGGCTATCAAAACCATGCAACCATTGGGAAAAAAATATTAACTACTAGTCCTAGAAATATTGACATATTTAGATATAATTGAGAATAGAAAATTTAGCAGAAATTAATAAATTAATGCATGAGGGAAAAATATCACATTTTGTATATGATACATCTCTACCAATGTGTAGACTTATTTTCCTTAGAAATATTACTAAAACGTGATTATGAAGAAGAAGAAAGGATTGTGTAGAAATATAAAATTTAAAGTAAAAAAAAAGTTTAAAAATGTATGGAACTTTTGGCAATTCAGCTGCAACAATTCCTGTACAAAAGGTTTCCAAGAATACGACATACAGAATAATTTCCACCAAATTGTCCAGCTATATGTCCATTTCTAAGTGCAAACTGGATTTGCAGAACAAGTATTTTCTATAGCAAATTGAAACTTCATGTGTCAATCTGTGCACTGCACATGAAATTGCCTCTGCTTTTTGGTGTAGTATCCAAAAACATTCATTTTAGATGTCACAGGGAAAACTTTTTTTACGTGTGTTTTGGAATGGATTAAATTATAGCACAGTTAACTACATAATTTTTGCAACCATCTACATGCAAAAAAATACAAGAGGATAAGTTTATATGTCTGTACTTCTATAAAAAGGTTGTCAGCTGCTGCCATCAAAAAAGAAAGCAAAAATCATAGGAATACGAGAGCAGCAAATGCGTTACGTTGTCATGACAACTGCCACTTCTGGTCTGGAGAGCTGAGAGAGAAAACTTTGTGCAGGGCAAAGTTAGAGTTAAACCAATCTGCCTCAAATACTTCCAAGGAAAGATGAAAGGAATTTATTTCACACTGAAAAATGCTAAGAAACACAAGAGTACAAAGGAAAAAGTCACTGTCCTGTAGTACTTATGGGGTGTTTGAAGGGAAAGCCAAGAATGTTGTTAAGAAGGAAACCTGAATCCAAGTTTCCATCATTCTAGTTCACTTGAAAACAGAATAATTTCCGTGATTTTTAAGCTTAAGTAAGTCATGGACACAGTGATGACATCTTTATGTAACAAGTTGTTTTTTTAAGGATGAATACCCTTCTTGTGTTTCCACAGCTCGGTTTTGTTATGAGCATAATTTATGGAATAAAAGGGACATCCAGGAAAAGAAACAGCTTCTGTGTCTCGAGTTTATCATTGGACTAATTTCACTTCAGCACACGAATGAGGAGTTAAAAGGTTTGGCCCCATAGTTCTCAAAGTCAAAAAACTGACCCAGACTCAACAATATCTTATTGATCATTTCACATGCCATGAAAGAAACTTAAAAGAGGATAAATTCTGAGGTATAAGGATTTTTTTCCCTTCAGTCACGGAACATATTAAAATTATTCATCCTCGATAAGCTTAGATTGTAAAGCAAGAGAAGCAGAGACAAAACTCAAAGATTAGGTAGATGTCAGGAAACCATGTGAGGATAATATATGCCACAATCAAAGCTGGAGCTTCATGGTTTTGTGTCAGTTATTCCTGAAAATGGGGAAAACTAACAAGAAAATACAAATAAAAATTATACAGAATAAGACAACATACTTTAAAATACTCTGTAATGGTTTGCATGGTTTCCTCACTGCTGAGCCAGATTATTTTACAAAGAGTAGCAAACTGAATGCACAATCTCTATCCCTTAATTTGCTCTTACTCCCAAAAATAGTGTTACACAGATCTTTATTTTGCTTGTACAATTCATACATCTTACATGAAATTCCATATACTACTTCAGTCTGTGCTTCAAACAAAACATTTCCCTGTGCTGAAGCTAGTCTGAGTTGGTGAGGGAAGTAGAAATCTAAGGCTATTAATAATTAAGCAGACGACCTCTGGAAGCAGGAGGGGGTCAGGAAATCACTGAAATGTGGTTTAGGATCCAGAAGACAATTAGAACTTTGATAATCATAATAAAAAAATCATAAGCAGCAAGGTCTATAAAAGGCTTTGCAGATACTTCCAAAGTGAAAAGGAGAAAAAAATAAAAACAGATTCATTACTTAATAGAACAGGAAATTAAGTAAGGCATGATGCAAGCTCATGTTCTTAGTGAACTCCCTGATTCAATTTTTACACAAAGACACTCAGAGGCAGCCAGATGCTTAATGCAATTACATTAACAGTGCACAGGTGTGCAGATCAGAGTAGGAGAAAGAAGAGAGAATTTCAGCGTATTACAGAATTTATGGCAGGGGCTATTCTTGTGTTCAGGGCCTGATGAAAATCATGGAGAGGGCTAGTTAAATTCTTAACTTAGAATTTTATTGTTGTTGTTAATGAAAGAGAAGAAGGTCCCAAGAGACGGGAAAAATGTGGGAGCTTTTATTAAAAAAAAAACCATATAGAAACAGACAAAGCCTGAGAATGAAGATGATTCAGATTCATTTCATTAATAGGAAAAAGACTTAAATGTTTAAAATATAATAATAATATATAAGCATGTAGGAGAGAATAAGGAAAAATTAAAAGAGTTTGTTTGAGAAGTAAATTCTCCAAGCAAATAAATGTTCATTTTAGCATGGTTACTGGTACAGACATAAACACAGGTGCTGTATTGTCTTAAATTCTGTAAGGCCTCTGGTACCATCTCACAGAAATAGGAGGTATAGGTTGGATAAGGAAAAATATTTCAGGTGAAAATTTCATAAAATGTGCACATAATTTGCTGAAAAGAAAATCTGCTTATATCTGAATGTAAGGGTTCCTGTCAAAAAAAAAAAAAAAAAAAAAAAAACAAAAAAAAAAAAAAAAAACATTC
>VZRQ01002586.1:355013-665067 GCA_013397975.1 Machaerirhynchus nigripectus
AAATAAAACACAAAATAGTCTCTTCTATGCCCAAATTTGTGCCATTATTTCCATTAAGATTTCAGATGATGAAAATGATAATAGATTTATAAAATACACAGATGACTCGTAAGAACAGACCCAAAATTTTTAGAAGACAGGAACAGATCAAAATAATCTCAGTAATTTGGGAAATAATCTAAAAGCAAGAAGAGAAAAATAGATAAAATTGAAAGTAAAGTCTGTGAGAAGAGCAAAAAAAGAAAAGCATAACTAAAGAAGAGGGAACTCAAGGCTCATTGGAAGTATTGCAGGAAAAGTATGGTGAATTTTAATGAATTGGAAAATCAGAATGAAACAGTTACAAAAATTCCCAAGTCTCTGGGATATCTAGAAAGCAGAGTTACCAGGCACAAAAAATAACTTTTTCCTTAAACTTAGGTGAGACTTTGCCTAGAATAATGTCCAGTTTGGAAACATGGTTTTGGTGATCACTTGAGAAATGAAATTCAAAGGACTGATATTTTAAAGATCTGGTTGAAGTCCAGAAAAAGGAAGTGTCATATCTGTGTGTAATCCCTTTTCCCCTATGGTTACTCAGCTAAGAGAAGAATGAACTGGCTCAATTTTCAGAATCATTTTCCATCAGAAAGAAAAAAATATATTTGTCTGTCAGCACAAATAAGTTCTGGAAAAGGGGAGTTTAGGAGGGAGGCTTTGGAATCACCTTTACAAAATTTAATAATAACAACAATAATAACAAATTACTAATCATGACAAGGATGTTTCTGTGAGCCTGTCACACTCATGGGAGCAGAGAGAAAATGACCTGGACGGCTCTCCCCAGGTAGTGAATCTCTGCTTCCAGGTTTGCCAAGCCCCTGCCCTGTTTCACAGTGGTGAACAGGAATTTCCAATTCTCAGATGTGTGAGCAGAGGCTTCACACCAAAGGGCAGGGAGTAATAGTTCTCCGTGTCATTGTGGTGGCACTGGGCACAGAATGTCACTTGCTCATAAGTGTAGATGAGATATTTTCATTATTAAGACTGCCAAAACAGGTGCAACAAGTATTAGTTGGGGGTTCAGACTTACTGAGTTCTTGGAACAGGTTAAAGCTCTGATTCATGAAGCTTCTTAAGCAGCTTGTGACTTGTGGGTTTGAGTCATATCTCAAACTGAGTGTGTTTTATTATAAGTACATGTGTAGAATGTAATTACTTCCATTAGGGTCTGGTACATCCCAAAATTCATGGTAGAACTTTCTCGCCTTTTGCACACAAAATCAGAAGAGGTATAACTTCAGAAAACACATTTCAAGAAATACTTGTTGTCAGGGAGCTGGACTGGATTGCCAGGAGTATCCCTACACACACCTCAGGCCTTGCCTCTGCCTGTGTGCTGCACACACCTTATTCTGATAGCCCATGTCAGCTCCTGCAGCAAGGCCATTATCCTGCTGCGTCTTTCCCTGCTCTTGTCTGTATGGGAACACCTCTGCCTACCAACTCCACTTCCCTGCACCCCAGTTCTACGCACACATCTTTTCCTTCCTGTTATTAGAATTTAAAAAAAAACCTCTTGTGACTCTACAGTAACACCCCCTCCCCAAAGATTCCTGTGTACAACATAATGACAAATATTTTTAAAACTCCAGGAAAAAATAACAACCTGTTCTCACAGATTCCAAGTGAAACAGTTTCACTTCTCCCAGGTACTGGGTTTCATTTTTCACTTCTTTAGTTCTTGCTTAATCATTTGCCCCTTTTGGTTTGGTAGGGTTTGATATCTACTTTTTGTAAAGACAAGAGACATTGAGAATATATTTATTCTGTTAGACAGGAGGCATTGAAAATAACACAGGTTTATGACACTGAATGTGGTGCAAGGAACCAAAGCACAAATCTGCTTAAAGAACCAGAAAGTTTTATTAATATTTTTTAACACAAAATGAAATTCCATCTTCAAGTTATATCCTGTGGGATCAATGATAATTACATTTGCTTTGCAAGGATAAACACCTCATCTTATTGAACATGCCTTCCCTTTCATCTTTACTGCATGGAATAGATTGAGTATCCCTGTGTATTGCTTTGGGAGGTACCTGCCAGTAAATAAGAGAGTCAGTGAGAACACATAAAGCTCACTGATGATTATGTCATAAAACACAACCCACTTCCAAAATGCATAGAATAACTAGGTTTCTAAATAAATGATTTTTTTTTTTTTAAAGAAAGAAAGACACGATTTATTGCTCATGATGTGGAAGTACAGGAAAGGATAACAGTTCTCTGATTCACTCTGAATGCACATACCTATTAAATAACCCGATGAATGTAAAAAGCAGCCATGTAGTTTTCAGTCCATTACAAAAATAGAATAAATTAAAGATTTCTAAAGGGTGACGTGAAAGAATAAAGTATTCAAATGTATGGCTCATAAGGACATTAACACAAACAATCCTTAAACCCAGCTCTTTTTGGAAAGAGAAATACATCAGCATTCAGAAATTTCTGACATGGAGACGTCATAGGAACAGAGGGATTGACAGTACTTTTCCCTGGAGTGATGGATTCTTGATGATTAGAGAGACCAGGAGAATTAGACAGTGATTTGACAGGTCTATCATTAGATTTTAGGACATAAATAGTATGATGCACTATTTGAGTTGTGTCATTATCAAAAGATGAATAAAGAAATGTGAAAACTTTTACTTTATTCAGGCCAAAATCAGAAGGCAATGCAAAATGAGGAGCTATTGTTCTAAACATTCATTTTCAGAGATTCATCACCCACAGCTCACATAGATTGATTGAGTTCAGCAAACAGCTTTTATCAGAATAATTTTGCCTTTAACACTGTTTGTTAAATATATGGAGAAGGTCCACAAGAAAAATTAACAATCCCAGAGTAAAAGCAATTACATCAGAGTTCTATAAATTCTCAGAGTGAATGTTCTGTAGGCAGAAAGTATATTTATGGCTTGGAGTGGAATGACATCTATTTGGTGCTGTGAAACGTGCTTTTATATGTTTAAGCAATTTTGTGTGGGAATTAGGTACCTCAAAAGTGCATGTTTTTAATTATATTATGCAGTGGATACACGTAAATGGGGGGGTGTGGTTTCTTGCAGGATTATTTTTGATAATGAATTATTACATAGTATGTTGTGATGATATCATGTAATGAAAAAAGCCCTTGAGGAGATTTTTTTGGTAATGAATAATTTGCTATATTACTTTTTATTTAAGATTAGGAAAGTAAGGTAAACTTTAATATTTAGGTGATAACATTATAGGAACACTATATCTCCAAACTAGAATTCAGCTTGCAAATTAGAATTGGACTTAAACTGAGAGTTTTAGTAAATAAAAGGTTGCATTGGTTTTAGGTATCAGAAGGTTCTGGAGACAAAATGCAATGCTGTTCTCATTTTTTTTATAATTATCTTCATAGCTTTGCACAGATTTTAAAGCCCAGTCTAAAAATCCATTCCCTTAAGGAATTGTGGGTCAACATTCATCAACACCATATTAACTGGTGGTCTTGTCAAAGAAGAATTGAAAATATATTTTAATGCATGGCAACCAAGCACAAGAGGATCAGTTAAAGCAGTTCACTATCTGAATTCTGTAAATGATTAAAAAAAAACCGCTCTGCATAACTTTTTCTCACTTCTCAGAGCTTAATTTAGCTGTGTTTCAATATCAGAAGTCTTTACTCCCTAGCAATAATACACACACACACAAAGTTTTGAAAGAGAAAATTTTGCACTGTGTCCTCTGTTGCTTGAGTGGGATAAGAAGAATTCTTCCAATACATATTGCATGACAGTGAATTCTCATTTAGTTCTTCCCCAGAGCCAGAAATCAATTGAAGTCTTTGGATTTATGCTAGTTTATATTGGTTTAGATTCAGAGTTTTGATGTAGAGACTTCTGACTGTAGGAATGCATAATGATCCTGAATTTATTAGCATATGCTGGGTTCTTAAATGTGTTTTTAAGGTACCAAGGTACTTTTAGACATCCAAAAGTTGAAGAGGAAAGAGTAAATTTAAACATGAACTGAACTGTAATATGTCCAACTTAAGTTTTGATTTAAGGGTCATTCATCTTGTTTCTTGAAAAGAAAGGAGAAGAGTCTGCAGGACAAATCCAACAGAATTTAAGAAAACTGCCTTACCATTAAGTAACTCAGTGCCAGCTTCTTGTCCAAAAGAACACAGCAGTGTGAAATGGAAAGCTCTGGTTTTTCATGTAAGGAAATATTGTATGGTTTGTTTCCATTATTGTTCCAATTCAGTCAGTCTTTATTAGAAAGCAACCCCACTGATATCTGAGGGAAATTATATAATGACTTCTTTATATGCCACCTCTTAAATGCTAAAAGTAATTATCATGTCTTTTCCCAAAGATCTCTACCATTGTTTAGCAAAGATCCTGAGAAGTCACGGCCTTATCACAGAGTGAACTGTTCTTTGTGAACAGCATACCTATTATCTGTGAGAAAAAAGGTGTAATTGTCCTCTTGCCATGGCTTGCTGGCAACCACTGCACAGCACAATCTCTGAAGGAGTTACTTCAGGGGTACCACCTCACTTTGCTTTCAAAAAAGAGAAAGATAAAGACAGAGATGGGGTAAACTCCATCTAACCTGTGCCATTCAGGCACATTCAAACCCCTCCTAACTATAAAAACAACATCTTCATTCAAGTCAAAAGGTTTTCTTATTATAAATACAATTCTGCTTCAATACCATTTCCTCTGTTGAGCTGACTGTTGTACCTCTAAATGGAGCCTGTGCCTCATGTGACACATTCAGGGAAGATGTTTCTCTCAGCAAGGAAAGGCACCACTCCTACACTTCTGGGTGATAGCACTGGCATTCAGAGCACTTCAGTTAAAGGCATGACAAAGATGTTTGGAGCAAACTCTCACGTGCATCTTGGGTGTTCTCAACCATTAACTCTTTCTGTTGCCACTGTAAAGAATACAGCTAAAAAAAAGTTTTTACAGTCTAAGGCATAAAATAGCTTCATATCACAAGGAACAGGACATCAAATTGGGATGGGGACGCTTCTATTAACATATCTATTGGCACTTCCTCCCTTGTCAGCACTGTGATGTATCTGACTTCTTTCAGTGACAGCTAAGCATAACTGGTTTAAAATGTCCTGAGTTTTACACCTATGAAAACAGGTTAAGGAGAGGCACAACGGGTCAGTCTTAAAAAAATAGGGTCAGATGTTTCAAAGAACACAATCTCTTATTTTTCATTGCCAGACTGCTTATCAGGCACACAAGGAAATCACCAGGAAGAGAGAAAAAAGATAAGCTGAAGTAAAAACAAGGGTAAAGGACCACTCTTCTGTGGCAGGATTTCTAGCAGATTTAGAGTTGTGGTACTACCAAGCCAGTGTAGAAAATGGATTTCCACTCAAGACATGAGAAATACTGCTCTCTTACCAAAAGTCTGGCCACTAAATAAAAATGTTCTTGGTTTTATTTTTTAAATGAAAGACCTTAATACTGCAATTGTGACCAACATCCTGCATGTTTGTCTGGTTTACTGAAATAACTGATTCTAAAATTGTTTTCTTCTCTCTCTGCTGCATCTGACCTTTTTGAAATGAAAACTGGCCCCCTTGCTGGGCTCAGAGTTACGTCATTCCTGAGGAAGATCTTTGTGTTTGTTGTTCCTCGTTCTATTAAGTGGTGTGCAACACAAGGTGGTGTTAGTGATGGTTTTTGTTTTCCAAAGGATATGATCTAATGAAGATCTAAAAGGGTTACTAAAGCAGTAACCCTTTAAACTGTTTATAAATGTGTTGAAGGAACTGGATTTTTAAAATTTTATTTTTGCAAACTTCTTAATAACGAAGATTTTTTTTTTTATATGCGAGACCAAGGTGTGCAGTGGTCCTGGTCTATTTTATTTGAATGACTGAACTTCCTGGGCAGATAATTCGCTGTCTTAAATGCTTTAAAGTGGAGGAGTACCACCATCTTACAAAGAAATTAACTGCAGGAATTGTAGCATCTTCTGGTGAGCAAAACATTCAGCTTCGAGAAACCATTTTAATGATGATTTACTGCTTGTTGGTGCCAGTTAAAGGTTACAAGGCTAATTCTTTAATAGCTATAAAGCAGTGTTCACATTGCTTGACTTTAGTCATCTAAGTCAGGTACCTGAATAAGGAGTCTAATATCCACAAGATGCCCTTGAGCAAGGTGAGTGAAAGCAATTTAGAAGCCCCTGGAGAGTAATTCAGAGGGCATGAAGTTGAGGCATTCCACACTTAGGTGGAATTAAGCAAGAGTGGATATGCCATCCTTGTGACTTGCTGGGGAGCAGCCTAAAGTACTGCAACTCTTGTTTTCCCCACAGTGAGTGTAGCAAAATTTATGGAGTCCTCTGCCCTTTTTTATGGATTATTTGTACCAGACCTAATTAAATGCCTGGGAGAAGATAAAGAAATTAGACAGAAAATTACAAGTTCAGTAAAGAATCTAAAAATTTTGTTTAATTAGAAAAAAAACATGTAAATAAATTAAAAAAAAAAAGGCAAGTTAAAAAAGTGCTTCAGGGGGATCCAGTCATAAATAGCATTATCCTGAAAGTGTAAGCTTTTAATATTGCATGAATTACAGATTATGGAATGTAACAGGCAAAAGATTTCCAGACATTTCCCTGCTGGTGTATAATCTTCTATCACTCATCGTCACCTTGTGCTCTCATCATCTTCTGCAGCACAGAATTGGCTTCAGCCCATGACAGTGCATTCAGTGCTTTTTTTTTACCTCAAGATTCGGCATTGTTGTAATCAAAATGTAACAGAAAAATCGTGGTTTAAGTGAGACATATTTTAGCTGTAGTTGATATCAACACAGCTGTAACATTTTCCCCATTTTACAAAAATCCAATATATTAACCACTAGTGAGAAAGTCTAAACTTTCACGGTGCTCAGCAAATTTATGCCACTTGCAAAATAACTTGACCAACAGAATGAAAGGTTAGCATGTCCAAACTTCTGAATTTTCTGGTTTAGATCACAGCTGGTGTTAACTGAAATGGGTTCTTTAGCATTGAGTCAGTTTATATCACTGAGGGATCCCCTCATGCTTCTTTTGGGTCTTCTCCTTCTGTTTCTTTTACTCCAACAGAGTTTTCACCATAATTTTTCATCCTTACAAGAATAGTCTAACAAACCTTTGTTTGCTCACCTAATGTAAATTCAATTGCTCTTTTGATCTGTCCTACTAGGCTATGCCAGAAATGCACAGTGATGACTTTAAGTCTGAAATTTCCTGTCTGCTTGGACAAAAAATATACCAAAAATGCTGAAGCCACTTAGATCAAACAATCCAAACAATCTTTTAATAAGCACCTACTCACTTACAGACAATTGAGTTCCATTTCCTTCTCTTCCCCTCTCCAGCTACTTCAAAGGACAATAAAGTGGTAGCGTGGGCTGTTATTTTCTGGGTTTGCCTTCCTTTAACGTATCTCATTTTTATCAATCCATCTGAAAGCTGGGTATCATCTAGCCAGAGCACTAGCTTGTTTCATGGACAACTGTATGGTCTGATGAATGAGGGGAATTCATTAGAGGGACACAGGCAACTTAAAAATTACAATTCTATGACTCCAAAATTCAGTTCAACTATTTTATGATTATTCTGGTACTGGTTCAGTAACTGTGATGCTGAAAGCGGGGAGAAAATATGTGAATTCAGCTTCTGTTCACTCTCAGCACCTCCAATTCCTCAGTCAGTTCCTTGCCCTCCTCTCTGGGGAGCAACCTCTGTCAGGTGCCATCTGTGTGTGCACTGTGGTTTGACCTTCAGCTGGAACCTTCAGCTTGTGTTGTACAGCTGCTCCTGTACCTACAAGTGCTGTCATACAACTTTCTTCTTGCTAATTGCTTCATAGAACAGCTCACAGACAAAAGAAATTTGAGGAAGAAGTCTTCTAAATGGATAAGTTATCTCTTTTGGATTGCCATGTGTGTTTTAGGCACCAAACCTTTCAGTATTTTTACGGGGGTAAGAGGTACTGGAAGGTCCATCGGTGCTGCAACTGCACCTAAAATGATCTTTAGAAGAGAGAAACACCACTGTACTACAATTAAAATTTATATCTGTAGCTGTATTTCAAAACAGGTGTTTGTTCAGCTTATTAGATCTGCTTGTATTCTTTTCCAAATTCCCAAAGAGAAAATGTATTTGTCTAAGGAGAGATAAAAGTCTCTTAAACAATACGAACATGCAATCAAACAAAATTGACTTGCTGAGTGACAGAGTAATAATAATCTGGATATTTTGTTTGATCAATAATGTTCTACTTTTTGTAACACAACTTACGTGAAGAGAAAAGGACTTTTCTTGTTCTTGTAGGCTTTTAGTATTTATCTGTCACCAGATAATGTGATGAAGCACATGCTTTTTGCTCTATTTAAGATACAGTTAACTCCTTATCCATTTGGCCACCTATGGGATTTTACACTTTTGTGTCACTAAGATGAGGAACAGAAGTGGCCAGTCTGGTAAACTGGTATTGTCCAGCCTTAAACACTTTTGTTTTTTGAAATGTGATAGTAGCACCCTCCAAGTTACTGTGCCCAGATGTGGCAACAGCACCAGGCTGCTGCAGTGTGGATTTTGGAAAAAAAAAATTCACAGTGCCAAAGGCATTCTGCAGCCTGTACAGAGCAGGTTGAAGTTCATTGCCAGTTTTCTGCTTCTGGCATCCACACCCTGCATAGCTAATTATTTAGCTCACAGGTTTATAAAGAGTGGAACAGGCCATTAACTTGGCTGAACATGACCTATCACAGAGTGTGCTGCTTGGGAGTATCCCTACATCCATCTGTGCTGCATAACAAGTCATATTTCTTCCTCTGGTTTAGCATTCTGACAGACATCAGTGGCTTTTACAGTTGTTTAGTTGTCCACGACTCCCTGCTGGTGTCCATAAGGATTGGCATCCCCTTGTGCAGAGCTGCTTTGGTGTGAGACACTGCCTTTTTTACAGACACTGCCCACTGCTGCCTTCCAGCAGCTGTTATGCTGCAATTTCTTCAGAAAGAGGAGAAATCACAGTGCTTGATTTCTGGAGCTGCAATTGAGAATCTGCCTGATAAGATTTAATGTCTAAACACTAAGGAGCATTTCCTGATGCTTTCTGAGCATCCCAGCTTCTTTAGACAGCTCTACTTTGTTAATCTAGACTCTGTACGGTGTTTATTTCTTCCTGATCTGGATGAAAAAATTGAAAGTCAGTTGTCCATCGCAATAATTAAGTAATTTTTAGGATCTTTCAAACTGCTTTTGAGTTTTGTTCAGCTAAGAGAGGGACATTTCCTTACCTGTTTCTATGTCGGTTTTGGTCAGATCATATGGAGATATTCAAAAGAAAACAGAAGTATTTTGTTGGATTAGTCACACAATTACTTCTAAAAAAGAAAGCTAAGAGTCATTCCTGGTCTGTGCAGCTCCATTACACATGAAACAAACATGCTTTGTTAAAGAGCAGGTCAAAGAAAAGGGCATTTCTAATTTCATATCCTACTTTTGGGAAAATTCTGCTGGCGAGCGGAAAGATGGAGCATAAAGGTTTTCTACATCAAAAAGTACTATTGTTTGACCCAGTCTAGTGAGTTTTGAACTTTGAAGTGACAAATTTTTTGCTTTACTGAACTGCACAGAAATTAAAATTGTAATGACTTTTAAATTCCCCGGAAGAGTGAGTAAATGTAAAATGTAAAATTCAGAGTAATTACTAATGTGTGTAATTAAATAAAAAATGTGTACAGGATAATGAAGCTGAGAATAAATATTGCGGCTTCTTTTTTTCTTTTTCCTTCCATTTGTTTGTTTGCTTTTTTTCCAAGCTGTCCTTTGTTCGGGAAAAAGAGAAAGAAAGGAAGAATCGACAGCATGTGATAAACTGCACTATCTGATCTCCACTGTCATCTCTGGGGAGCACTTTACATGGAGGAAATGATCCAAAAGATGTCAAATCTTCTGAATTTTTTCACGACTCTCAGTGATCTTTAGATAAGGACCCAAGGTTATGCAAAGTGCTTCCCCTGTTACAATGAGGATTTTAGGTAGGAAGACTCCAGGTAGAAATCCTTTTGAAATTACCATCAGTACTATCATTTAATTCTGTGGGAAAAAAATTGAGACCTGAAATGAGGATGGTATGTGCAATAAAAAAAGATCATTTATGTGTGCTCTTTTGATGTTCCTGTAGCTGACTCTTTTTTTCTGGAGGAGCATTGAGGTAACATATTTAACCACCACCTTTTTGCCTTGTCTTTAAGAACACATTTCTATCATTTCTGCCCAACTAATTTCAGTTGTCACCAGTGCCAAGAGAGTACAACTGATAAACAGCAGAGAGATAATAACAGTCTTTCCAGGCAGTCCTCAGGAGGTCTGGTTTGACTTCTTTCAAACATATGGGTGAGCAATTAAACAGGAAGCTGCCTAAAACTGAGCAAGGGTATGTCCTTGTCTGAGCTCTAGTTTTACTTTAACACAAAGGAAATCAGGCAATGGAGGTGCCAGGGAGCAGCGTGTGGGGAGGGGGTGAATCAAAGGTGAGCTCCCACAGGCTGGGCTCTCCCTGAGGGGCACATCCACGCAGCAAGGGGGGATCCAGGACCAGGGGATACCCAGGAGATGGGGATAAAGACCACCACTTCATAGCAGAGCTCTGGGAGGGTGAGATAGCCCCTGAAGCCGGGGGCTGCAGGAAGGACCGGTCTAGGTGAGCCTGCAGTTATGGCTTTTTGGTACCCTCAGGGCCTTGATGGGGGTCTCTGAAAGCCTCTCCACAGGACGTGTGCCCCACACTAAATGACAATGTAGAGAGTAAAGTGGGTGTTAATGTGACTTACAGGACCTTGCCACACATCCTTAGAAGGAATCCCTACTTTAACGAGGAATGGGACTGTAGGGAGCTTTGGTGGCCATAGCAGCTTCAGGGGAAACAGACATATCTACCTTCAAAACAGTCCTGCTGACCTGGCCCCCCTGGAAACCATGACACTAGTGATTAGAAAAAACAGGTGCATACAGAGACCATGCAAAAATCTGGGATGTTGAAGGACATCAAGGCATGTGGTGAGATAGGTGCAGTGTGGGCAGAGGGACAGGGAAAAAGAGAACACAGATGGGAACCTGTGCTGGGTGGGATAAAAGAGAAGTGATGAGAATAGGACAGGGTCACCTGGAGCACCAGTGACCTTCTGTGTGTGGAGCTGGGCTGGGTGACCTGTGTTGTGAATCAAGGACCTTTCCTTGCTTGACCATTCCTTGATACAGCCCCAGAGGGCCAGCATCACAGTCCTGTGTGTTCTGCCTCAGGAAAAAGAGACACTGCTCCTTCCAGGCCATATGAGCTTTACCATCCTGCGTGGTAGGAGGCTGGAGGCAGCTATCCAAGGGACTGGCTGCTCCCAGGGACTGACAGAAATGGTGATGAAGTCATGAAACTGTGACTGTTTTTCTCGTGTGAATGTTGTGTGCAGAACCCAGAGGACACTGCTTGTCCTCAGGCTGTGGTGCTTTGCATTCCTGCTGGAGTAAGACACTTGGCCATGTGCAACAAGCCAGGTGTAACCATAAATCCTGACAGGTGAAGAAATCCAGTGTGGGTTATGGATTTCAGGGGAAGGCATAACAATGCTGCTTTCCAGAGTTCATTAAGAAAAATACCTTTAAAACAAAAACAAACAAACTGACCAACCAACCCAAAGAAAATGACCAAAAGAAACCCCACCAAAAGAAACCAAAAAAACCTCCAAAACATAAAAAACCCAAGAAAAAAAAAACCAAAAAAAAACCCAAAAAACCCAAACCAAAGCAGAATGAGTTCACCAGAAAGGCGCACAGGACACCTGAGGCGATGACAGACACACACTTAATTATGACTTCACTTAATCCCCAGGGCTAGCAAATCCCAGGCACCCGTCTATACCTCTGATAGATGGGAATGAGCATCCCAGCAGGGCAGCCTGGCATTTTCTTTTGAATAAAAGGAAGCGGGTTCAGGAGGGAGGCGTAGCTCTGTGCGTCATCCTCTGACAGAGCAGAGATGAAAACTGTGGTTAAAAAATGCTTTCTTAGGCCAGGTATAGAAAAACAAGAGATAGTCATCAAATCATTGTGGAAAACGAGGATTTTATGGATTTCCAAGTTTGGAAAACTTGGAAATTTAAAAGAGAATAACATTTAAGAGGGTCTTTTTAGAATCTTTTGGTAAAAAGAGCTTCATCTTTAATAGAAGCAGCTGGTATTTTCACATTAAATGCATATGTATGCATATACTTATATTTTCACACATTATCTGAAATGGCAAAGGTTGACCAGGGACATTAAGAGGGACAGTCATTAATTTACTGGAGTGAAGATAGGCTTGTGAACCAAAGGGCCATTTCAATTTCAAAAAGTTCTTCCTTTTGGAAAAAAAACCAAATTAATCTAAAATTGTTTTGTTGTTTTAAAATTATTTTCTACATAGAAACAACTATGACTTGCAGTTTTCTTTCCTTTGAATCTATTCTAAAATAGACAATAACTTTGAAGGACATTAAGATCCAGAACAGCACACTTTCCCTGGCCTCAAATTGTATTTTTCATCCTGTCTGTCAACAAAAAAATTAAACTGTTTTTAATTTCCCTGCCTCAAGGAAATCATTCAGGATTGACAGCAACCAAACACATTAACCATTGTTAGAACTTAAATCTAGGTGGAGTTTAATGACATTTTCATCCTATCTCCCTAACAGTTGTTTTGAAGTTTACATTGTTGGATTTTGCATGCCTTTTAAAGACAGAAAATTCAATACAATTTATATCAATCATTCCAGTGTGATAGTAAACAGAAGGGAAAAAAGAATGCTGCAAATACTTCTAAGAAGCAAAGTATTAAAACAAAAAAAAATTTAATTATTCATCAGTTTAGAAGATCTTGATTTAGGCAAATGATTTTCCTCTTTTAAAAGTTTACCAAGATTATTCACTTAGACTTATTAATCTCTCCTGTACTTAAAGAAAATTAATTCCTTAACTGTTTAGGTATGATTCCTTACAAAATTTCACAATTAACTCCTGCACACATTATTACTCTTCATTTATCATACTTGAAGCTAATTAATATGTGTGTTTGTTAAGGCCCTTAGAGGAACAAGGTATATGAAAGAACTGGGGGTTTTTATCAATGAATCAGATGAGACAAAATGATAAATTAATGAATGATCTGCTTCAGGTTTTTATTTCAATCACATCATGGTGAATAGCAGTATTGAATAACTGAGTGTAAAATTGAAATAACAACTTGGTCTTCTACAGCAGCAACTTATTTTTTTAAGTAATACCTCCTAGAACTATGCACAGAAAAAAAATGAAGGGAAAAAAGTTGGGTAAATCCAGAGCAGTTTCTTCTAACTGAAATGTTTTGGTTTATTGAAAAAGTGTTTTATATGTGTGTGTGGGGGGGGGTGTTATGTGAAAACAGTTGTTTCAAGAAAAAGACTCAATCTTTCATACACTGGCCAAACATTTCCAAAGGAAAAAAAAAATTGAAAATTAATGTTTGAATCAATATTACAAGAAAATACTTTGATAGTTACTAAACAGACGAGATCTTCCTTTTTATGTCACCTTTACTGAAATTCAGAGGAGTTTATTTATTAAATTTATATATATATATATTTATTTCCAATTTCTTTGAATGTTTTGTTGGTAAATTCAACTCTTAAAAACTCCTTTAATTTTTATTTTCGCCATCAGAATATTTTTTTCTTAAAATTTGCCCTCATTTGGTTTAAAAATGAACCCAAATGAACACTAAACAACCAACTTTTGTTGTTGTAAAATTTGTTTTTATCTATCCTAGCTACAGAGAACAGGTTAAATACACGAATTATAAAATGTCCACAAGCAGAATAAGAAAAGGAAAGACAACAACTGCACTGTCTTTTCAATCTTCTATCTAGAAACCACTGCTTGGAACTTTGGATATTTGAGTCACGGTTTGAGGGTTTGACCCTGAGTGGCAGCAACGTGGAGAGCAGCCATCAGCAGCAGTGGATGTGCCCTGCCACTCTGCAAGGACAATTCTCATCTTCCTCTGAAAGCTCAGGGAAAACATTTCTGCTGAGAAGAACTCTTCCCAAGTTTTATTTAAAATACAGCGCCTAACCATCTCTCTGACAGCATTTTCACTTTTCATCTGAATTTCTAGGTCAGACTTACTGACAGAAAAGAGATCCTCTACAATTTCCTTTTGTTTCAGGTGCAGATCAGCATGTCTGAGTGCCTGCTGTTTGCCCACGTAAAGAGTTTCCAGCGCATGCTACGCCAGTCAGAAACCGTGTCAATCTTCCAGGCTGATTTACTGAGCAAGGCTCTCAGCTGCATCCCAGCCTCATCTGCATGCATAAAAAGGCCAAAGCAGCACACAGAGACTTCCAAACCCCATAATTTATTCAGGACTGTCACCTCTGCAGCACTGGCAGCGTGGGAGATAAGCTCCCAGAAGTGCCTCTCCAGGCCTGCCCCAGGGGTTGTGCCAGAGTAGGAGGTGTGCTGTGGGGCACAGCCCCAGCTCAGGATGCTGACACCATTTCAGAAGCACCGTGGTGAGCTCATGGGCACAGCAGTAATGTCAGACAGGCCTGAGGGGCTGGACAAGGAGGAAAAAACAGACATGGAAACTCCAGCTACCGGAGCAACCCAGAAGTGGCAGTGCACAGAAGTAGCAGAAAATCACCGCTCCACCGCAGTACTCGGAACTTCAAAAGACGTCTCTCAGAATCACATTGATTCTGATGAGGTACGGAGAAGAATTTTTTTCCCCAGAGGACAGAACTTTGCTATGTATGCAGCTGCTGAAGAGAATACAAGTCCAGAACAGCAGCAGAGCAGCCTAGGATTTTTGTCTCCAGTGGGAGTTTCTCTGACTTGTGCAGTCTTCATAAAACATGTCTGCTATTAAAAAAATTATCAGTCGTATTTAAGAACCCAATCACAAACAAACTGGAAAAGACAAGCAGCAATGGGTAATGTCATGTTTCTATCATATATCTGTGTTCCAATTCCACAGGTCTCTCAAGTTTACATCATATACAGCTAATTGAGTTCTCTTTGAAATAGGTCAGTGGCATAAGTGTTGAACGTTTAACTTCTGTCCAAATTCATAGCAACTCCTTATTATGCAAACTGGATTCATTAACAGACTAGTATTTCTTGTGTGAAAATCATCGATACAACTTCTCCCTTTCTTCCAAGAACTGATTCAGTGGATATGTTAAGTTTTCTTAGAAAACCCTTAGAAAAGGGTTTAAAGGAATCTCTTGCTCTTTTCAGGAAACAAAAGGTACATGAGTTGTAATTGCTTCATCCTGAGTTGTTCAGTCAGTTCAAAATGCAGTTTAAAATATTAAAGGCAAACCCTTCTGTTAATCAGTTATGATTAGGTACTTTTTGCTTAGTCTCTAATTTAATCAGACATAAATAGACAGCACCTCCTGCATAAATATACTTATCTTTTTAGTGTCATTTTAGGTTTGTTAGGTAAAGAAGAAATCATTCACTACCATCCCAAGAGAAGCCAGTTTCTCACGGGAGTTCACCAGCAGAGGCCTCCAGCTTTGACCAAGGCAATCACCACCCAGTAAAAAGGAGTTCCACAGGCACTTGCAGGTGTGAATATTGCTGGACCACACAGAGTTGCCCCTGGGAAGTGACAGGGTCACTCATGTCACAGCAGCAGAGCAGGTCCCCTGAGGACATTAAGCACTCAGGTAAGACATTGAAGGAGCACAACACCCCCCGGGGCAGCAGCCAAGGAAGCCTGAGGAGCTGGAGCCGGATTTTCAGAGGGAAGGAGCTGCTTTCTCCTCTGAGCTGTGGAGACTTCACCAGCTCCCATGGCAGCTGCCCAGCAGCTCTGCAGGGCAGTTACAGAGACAAAGGATGGATGCATGAGTGCAGTCTCAGAGAAATGTCATTTGAAGTCAAACCTTGGTAATAAGAGCCATAAAGTGTGTACTCCATGGCTGATTTTATTATTTTGCTAGTGAGACTCATTAAAAAAACATCATTCAGAAGTGACTTTTATGAGAAATTTTATGTGAAAATGGAGATTAATTTTGAAGTTAATATTGTGATGCTAACTTTGTGATACTGGAGTGAAAATAAGAATTCTGGCGTTTCTATATTGACTTACAATGATGCAGTCTTTCTGGAAGCATGACACTTTAGGAAGACTTGAAGTTTTCTGACGCTTATTGGTGTTACTTTAATTGCATGTGGGATTCATTTAATATGCTTGAGGGGACGTGGGGTGACAGATAAAGGGTTGAGCATGTAGCACTTAATAAGGTTCAAAAGATTTTTTAAGCTTTTTGTCACAACCTGTTGGACTAGAAACCCATTTCCCATTTTCAAAGAAATGTTTATTCTTGCATAGGCATTTGATTTGGGTACTGTGACTTTATGGAAAATATTAAATGTTTGGCAGTTGTTTTAAAATCTGATTCAACAACAGTGGCATTATCATGAGATTAGGAAATAGTTTAGCTGTGTTTCCAAGTCTTTTGCAACATGATCAGTGGCACAAATATCCATGCACTCCATCTGAAGAAGAACAGAGAAAGAGACATGAATAAAATACAGTGACAGAAACAGCAATACTCGGATCCATCGGGGATTTGTGACCTACTGGGCCCACTGTTTAGTACCAGTGATTTAGTCATCTCTTGCCAGTGACAAACTCACTTACTGACCTCACAGCGATACTGTGAAAAATTCCAGGCTTTCTTGAAGATTCAGAGAAGTTTCTGGAGCTCCATATGAATGCTTTCAAGATGTATCTAAATAATTTGCTGCTGAAAAAGTTTCATCAGAAGACAAAGAAATAGGGGAGGTTCCCTTCTCTGGCCCAGTGTGGTGGATAATGCAGGCACAGAGAGAGCTGTATGATTTCTGCAGTGCCCCATGGAAAAAGAACTAGCTCAGGAATCTTCCAGCAAGAGTGGCAAGATTGTGAACTACACAGACATCATGCAGTTTAATCTTTATTAATTTCCTTCCTCAAACTTACGGAGAAAGGGAAAAGCAAACAAGACCTCTTACAGCAGGAATAAGACAACACCAAGAACCTCAGGTCTGACCTAGCTTTGACTTTACGTAATGGCAGTGGCTCATTCTGTGAAGGAAGAAGTTTATGTTTAATACTTTGATTTTAAAATCCCTGGCCCTATGAACCCTTAGAGTGGCTATATTTCAATTTGGATAGAAGAGGCTACTATGGTAACCCTCTTTGTGTTGCTAGGGCAACCATTTAATAACAATTAGCTCCTTTGAAACTAATTCACCTTTAATAGACAGTTAAAGACTACACCCAGCTCTTCCAAAAGGTGTGAACTTTCTGTGGGAAGGAGCCACACTACCATTTATAACTATTAATAAAACAACCTATTTCCCCTTTTGTTTGTTGCTTTTTTTTTAGACAAGGAAACACAATTGCTCCTCTTCCCACATATACTTATGCAACTTGCATCCCATGTACAGTCTCCACGATATTTTTATGCTTGGAAAAGATGCACTCAACATTATGAAATTTTAACAGGGCTTCACCAGTTCAGATCTCTCAAATTAGTGTGCCTGCATGTCCTCACAGCACTCTACTCTGGCAGAAAACTGCATGCAAGGACTGTTTTTCCACCATGCTCAGCAAGAAGCAATGAGTTTATTACTGTGCACGGGCGTGTGTTACACTGCACAGCTCACTGGAGGCAGCCTCGGGATGACATGGCCATGAGATGGTTGTTCCACTCTCTGCATGAAAAACCTTTTCCTGATGTCCAGCCCAAACCTCCCCTGACACAGCTTCACACCATTCCCTCCAGTCACCAGAGAGAAGAGGGTCTGCCCCTCCTCTTCCCCTCATGAGGAAGTTGTAACTGCAGTGGAGTCTCCCCTCAGTCTCCTCTTCTCCAGGGGGAACAAGCAAAGTGACCTCAGCCACTCCTCATTTGCCTTCCCATCTAGTGGAAGGGACTAATGGGGCTCCCTCCCACCCTAGGCTACAGGGAGCCCTCGGGCCCACGACAAAAATGGTCACTTGAAACAACTCTCAAAGTCAGGAACATTTTAATTCAGGTCTCTCTAAGCTGCAGAGCTCAGATGTGAACTTTGCAACAGGGGAAATGTCTCTCTGTGTATATTCAGTTAAATGACAATTCAAGAGTTGTGAAATTTGAGTCTGAATTCATACTTGCTCCCTAATTTATCCCCCAGGAATTCAGCTTTCATAGACAGTATTCCCTAATCACCTCACTGCTGAGCAGGGGGTGGAAGTGAAGGGTGAGGAAACCCTCCCACTCATGACATTTTACTGTTGGCCACCTAAGTTTAGTGGCTAATATTCAGCAACACACTTATAACCCTGAACTTTCTCCTTGGTGTTCTGGAGCATCAATATCTCCCTTTAAAAAACTTACCTGAGCTGCCACAGACAACCTTTCCTGATAAACAGTAATTCACCACAAAGCTGAAAAGTGGTTTTACACTGCCCTTCCCATAGTGTCCTGGAGATTTTGTGTGCAAGGTGGTTAACATTCCTTGTTTTCAGGAGTGAAGCTCAATCCCCACTCTGGGGCTTTGGTACCTGCAGGGACTCACAGGTTTCACAGGGACCTGACATTTCGTTTCAGCTAATCCTGAGTCCTGTGGAGAATTTCAGATTAAAATTTCATCTGCTCTGTGGTTTGAGGTTCTGTTTATCTGGTGTGACCTCAAATGATACTCTGGGCTGCATGAGAGTGCTTGGAAGCAACATTTCTCCCTCCTCTCCCCTCCCTACTCATCCACACTCAGACCACAGCCAAGGAGATGAAAGTCTGTTTATCAGTCGCTCCTTCCTGCAGCCACCTGAGGAGGGAGATGATGAGAATTGGGAAACCCTCTGAAACTGCTGTCCTTGTGGCTCAGATTAGCTGGGGGAGAGCAGAGAAAAGAAATTAAAACAGTGTAAAGGAAATAGGATTGAAAGGAGAAGCACAGCTGAGTCACAACTATTTCTCTGATGTGTTCAAACACTGCTGAGCCCTTCCCACCAAAAAGGTAAACACACTCCCAATCCCCACAATCTGAAATAGATAAAAAATGCAGAACTCTGTCCTTGTTGTAACATGAGGCTGACACAATTCGCCTTGCAGTCTGCTCTTTCATGCCTGTAGCTATTATTGAAGACATTCTTCAGAAATGTAACCAAAAAGAAAAATGAAAACGCAACAATTTTCTAATCACCATCAATTTCTCTGGCCTTTCATCTCTCATAAAATATTGGGTAACTTCTGGTAAAGAACCCTTTTCTCCCTCCCCTCTGGCACTTCTTTGAAAGTGGCACTGATGAATCTATCTGACTGAGGGCTGTAAAAGGAAAGCAGATGGCACACTTATCACCCAGAAACCAATCCCACAAACTTGTCCTTTGCAAGCGTCTCTGGTGAGGAAGCAACTTGCTAATGATGGCAATTAGCATCATTGAAATACCAGAAAGGCCAGAACCTTGCAGAAAACGTTTCTGATAAACTCTGGGATTGATGCTTCTGATGCCAACCAGGCAGTTAAAATCCATTAGTGTCTAATGTTAATTCATCACAATTTATCAGGTCCCATGGGGCTTTACTTTGGTGCGACAGTCGCTTGGTATTAAATGCTAAATCAAGGAGGAAAAATGGAGATCTTTGTGTTTTGTAGCAGCACAGGAGTCTCAGATTTTTGTTTATTACTCTTATTCTGTGGAGACATTCAACATCAAGCTGTCCTGTGTGTATTGTGGTTTGGTGAAAGTCACTCTTTCTCCTTTGAAGTAACTTTTTCCACCAAAGGAGGGGAGGAACAGTTCACAACAATTTGGCAGGATGAACCTTGTGCATACCAACTGATTTCAATATTGCTTTAGCCTGTAATTTTATTCTGTAATTGGAATCCTTGAGAAAGATACAATGGTAGGAACAGAGGTGCCTGGTTAAGAGCAGGACGGAGCTGTCAGGGAACAGCAGTTTGCAGGAGACTAATTTGTGAGTCCTTGCTGCAACCGACATAAACTGAGCATTTTTCCTCAACTTGATGTATAAAGGTTACTGACACAGAAAATAAATTTAAAGAATGCAACGTGTGCAACTAAATTTAATTATAAACCCAATTTTGGCTTTGTACAATTCACAAAAATGTTTTCTGTCACAATAGTGGTAAACAGATTTTTTTTTAAATTGAGGAACTCTGTCAGTTGCCTTGCAAACCGTCTCTCTTTTTCAGTGCATTTCTCAGCCTAAATGACTTTTCCCCTTGTAGGTAGCGTGGAAAGAAGCAAGATTAAGTCTTATTTTGACAAATGACCCTGGGTTTTGCTCCAGTATTTCTCAGCAGGATAAATCTGGAAAATCATAACTATAAAGACTGTCTCAAATTCTTCACAGTTTGAGTGGTGCAGGGCCTTAACAAGCTTCAAGGAGAATTCCAGCTTATTGATGAGAACTCATCTTCCATTTAAAAATGAATAAAAGTTTATATCTATGCAGCTTTATTACACAGATAAAACATAGATTCCACAACACTCGCTAGAAAAAAATATTTGTCCAATAAAATCAAGACAAATCAGGGAAATCTGTCGTGAATTTAACCGTGGTTCTGCTCCAAATGTTCATGTTAGAATTTTTATCTGCAGGTTGCTTTTGCAGTAATTTAGAGGATTCACAGACTCATTTTAACCTGAGAACATGGTGGAGTTTTTTTGTGAAGGTGGATATTTTATAGTTTCACGGTTCCTCACTTTTAAAAGTGAGCCCGGGAGAAAACAAATGCCCAGACACAAAGCAACGAGCAGATCTATGAACACACACAATTATAACCACTTACACGCATTTCCCATTTCTCTTGAGTGGTTCAGGCCTTGGTGCAGACCAGCAGCGTGTGGGGGGATTAAAGCAGAGCCTCATCTGTTCTCCTGCCAGACGCGGATCAGCGCCCACAGCGGCTCTGGGATCAGCCAGTGCCTGCGCAGATAAACCAGGAACTGCGGCCGAATTTCTGTCTGATCCCTCCACAAAGGTGGTACGCCAGTGAGACAGCGTCTCACACTGTCAGGTTTGCTCTGAAGATCAATAGAAGACCTCTGTTCACAGGGCAGTCAATCTGTTACCTTTTAAAGGCAGAAAATTCACTTAGCAAAGCATGAAGGACAGGAATACAATAGAAATTCATTTGCTTTGATCACAGCCAGATCTTGACATTTAGTTTCTGTTGTGAGGGTAATAATTCTGAATGGTTTGATGTTTTCCCCCTCCTGAGCTGTCACATTAAAAAGGCACTGTAAGTATATGAACAGAAATCATTCTAACTTGAAAAATATGAAACTCCAGGCATGTGCCCAGTCATCTTCTTCAGCCATGCTTGATGCAGCTTTGGTCTTGTTTATTTTTTTGGCTGGATGACCTCTTTAAAATGGTGTTTTCTACCAACAATTGAGTTAGCAAACTACACACCTGTCTAAATGTTTCCACAGCCTGTATCTTTTCACTAAAACCTCTTGAAGTTCTCATGTTGTTTTTTATACTCAGTCAGTAACAATAAATAATTTACAAATAAATACTTGCAGTTTGAACAATAGGACCAATTTCCTGGCTCCTATTTTTTCCTGTATTTTACTGGGGTAGAAGAGTAAGAAACTCAAAGTTACATGGGAAGAGAGAGTACATGGCAAAAAAAAAAAAGAAAATAAATTATCAGTGCTTGCCTTTACCTCTTCCTCCTGAAAGATCAGCTCAATTTAAATACCATTCCACTAATTCCTGAGGTGGCATTACCATTTAATATTGTCATGGTTGAAAACATGGTGCTATAGCTTCCTGCTCTGGTTCATAAATGTTTGCCCTATTACTAAGCAGATGGCCCTTAAAGTTCTGAGACAATAAGTAGGAGATACCAATTATTTTTTTTCATCCTGAGTATAAATCCAATGTCTTAAATACAAAATAACAATATTATTTTCATAATCTTTGCTTTTTAATAGCAATATTCCTTCAGAACACGATCCAACAGTTTCCTGATGCTCTGTGGAATGTATTTTTTAACTCTTTCCTGTAAGAAGGACCTCATGAACAGCAAATAAGGAAATTTTAAAACTTTTTATTTGTCTTGGGCTTTTGTTTTACTGGAATTTGCCATTTTACAGCCTCCCATCTCAGGTGTTAGTTTGAATGATACCAATAGGTACCTAAAAAGTAAAAGTCACTTGAGTTTGGTTGTGCTCACAATTTGATGGCTTGCTGTTCTCAATGAATGCATCTCCCAGAGCTGTACCACAGAATTTTAAAAGGTATCTAGAAATCTGGAGTACTTCAGACTTCCCCAAAGGTGATTTCATTCACTTTTTCCAGATTTAAGGGCAACCTAGGTAGTGTAGCTAGTTTTCCCTGTGCACTTGCTTAGCCTCAGAGATGCTCTGTGCTTACCCTCAGTGCCAGTTCAGATTATGTCATGGTATTCTATCTGGTTTATTTTACTGCATAGCTAGGCTCTTCCAATCCCTTTATGTCTCTTTCCCTTTCCAGAATGTCCTCTCAGCCTTCCCATGGTGAAGCTCCCTTTGATTTTTTACTGTTTTGTATTCCCAAAATTTCACATGGCAAGAACCACACATTTTCTTTTCTTCCCCCTCAGCTTTCTATGTACTGTTTAGTATATTATGATTTTATTTCCTTTCTCTCAGGTGCCTGGGTTCACTTCTTTCCAGCATCTAAAGGCTACACACCTTTTATTTTTTCTCTCAAGATTTGGAGCCCTGGACCTGAAGAAACTCCTTAACAAGCTGCTCTCTGGGAACTTTTCAGCTGGAAAAACCCCAGGCTACCGATTGGTCCTATTTACACTAAAGGCTTCAGTTCAGCTGTAGCTGTTTAACCAAACCTCTTGTAGCTGAGAAACTGAGTATTTCTATATTAACCCCTCTGTGGTTAGCAAATACAAATGAACGCCACTGATGTGAATAGTGATGAATATAACTTGGCTCATAGATGATGCTGCACCTACAGTTTACTGTCTCTGTGCAGTTTAAAAGTTTGGTTTTTTTCCATTCCTTCATATTAGGGGCAGGCTGTGAGCATTGGAGTTCAGCCTGGAGAAGAGAGGTTTCCAGGGGGGACCTTAACCTAAAGGGGGCCTGCAGGAAAGAGGGGGATGTACTTTTTATCAAGGAGTGCAGTGACAGGATAAGGAAAAATGGCTTTAAAATGAAAGAGGGAAGGTTTATATTAATTACTAGGAAGAAATTCTTCACTGTGAGGGTGATGAGGCACTGGAACAGGTTGCCCAGAGATGCTGTGAATGCCCCACCTCCGGATGGGGCTTTGAGCAACCTGGTCTGGTGAAAGGTGTCCCTGTCCTTGGCAGGGGTGTTGGAACTGGATCATATTAAAGGTTTATTTCAACTCAAACCATTATATGATGCTGTGATTGTGCTTTTCTTTCTGGTTTTTCTCCCCAGATCAATAGCCTCATTAGCACTCTAAAATCACCTGAGATATAGAACTGGAAAATTGTCATAGCATGTAAAATTTGCCATGTCCAAACCATTCAGTTGTCTGATGAAGTGGAAAATGATGAAGAATCATAACTCTGGTCTCACTTTTATTTGTAAGAGGATGATGTAAGAAGAGGATGCTGACCTTGGATGTTTAGTAGTGCAGACTATGGGAATCTCATATAGCACAAGCATGAACAGGAAAGCTCACAAAACCTTGCAGCAGCTTGTTCACAGTGTGTATTGATGATGAGTTTCAAAATCATGAAGTAAATACTTTGTCTTTCACGTCCTGCTTGGCTGATTAGCCCATTGTTTCTCATCATATGTTGTCAGACTATGGTTTTGAATAGATATATTCACATCTATAAAATAAAAAATACACGCAAAAAAATCCCAGACAGTGTTTGTCCCAGCTGTCTGCTGCAGTCTCAGCTCATCTTCCTGCTTTGATTCCAAGAACATCTGGCAGAAACTGATTGTCAGCAGCTTGTGAAGTAAATAACACCAAAAACCATTGGAAACTATCACAAGAAAATATAGATGAAAATGGCTGATTGAATGACTACAGTAAAAATGGATGGGGGAAAGAACTGTGAAGCCACTGAACTATAAAAAGGAAGAAAACAAATATTAGGTTTGCAGGTGTTCAGGTCCAAGATGAATAAGTGCTGCTAATAGCTTCTTTCTCCATCTCTGTGTGCTGTGCTGGCACACCAGAGACAGCAGACATTACAACAACCTAGTTTCCAGATTTGTTCAGCTACCTTATTTCAAGATCAAGTCCTGAAGTCAGAACTGAATGAGACCAAGTAAGGAAAACATTGGATGCTGGCAGCAAACATTTTATCTTGTCCCCTGTAGTTCCTGTAAGAGATATATGGAATTATAACCCCAAGAGTACTTCTCCTCTGTTTCCTGGTAAATCTTATTGCTCTATTTAACTGGGAAAAAAAAAAAAAAAAGGAACACTGAGTGAAAGAGGCAACAAAAAGAGATCAATGAGGAAAGGAAATTTTCCAGGCATAACAACAAAAAAAAGCTGGTAACAGAACAATAGAATAAATTAAAAGAACATTTCATAAACATGGAAATAAATGGTTTTTATCTTGTGAAGGAGTAACACTGCACATAATGAATTCCAAGAAGAATGCAAAACACTTTAGAATGGGTGAGAACTAATTTTCTAAGTGACTTACTTGTCTCCAATGTTCTTTTTTATTCCGTTTATTGTCGCAGCAGAGATTCTGTTGCTGCACTGAAGCACAGATCAGCTGTAGTCAAACAGCAGTCTTTTAGATGGAAATGGATTCACTTCCTTTTATTTTTGTCTGTTTTTTGTTCTTCTGTTATGAAAATGAGTTTTCCTACTTTATGTATTTTCCAGTTCACTTACTGCTTTGCTAAAATATTGTTGCTGGCTTGTTTGGTTCTGTATTTTTTATCCCTAATCTTCCCCTCCTCTGTTATTTCATGTAAAAATCAATGGCCAAATCCTATTATTCCCATTATTCTGCACGTTCAGTTTCCTGTTTGCACTACCAATTCCATGATACAAATTGTTGTTATTGCTAAATGAAAACGAGACACCTTTATCACATTGAACTGTCTAATAACAACAGTGTTCAGCAATTTTTACTGCTTGCTCTCAGAGGGTTAGGGGCTGCAATATTGCTGTGGCTCCACCAGGTGGGAAGGTACACACTCTCTCCCTTGACCCCTCTAACATAAAAAAAAGATAATAATAATAATAATTTTGACTTACTGCCATAAGTAATGGACTTCATTGTGGATTTCCCACAGAAAGAGCTTCCAAGTATGGGACTTGTGCAAATAACGTCACAGCACTCACCAACAGTGACTGCCATGTGTCAAGACATTGTTTCACCTGACTGGTATGTTCTTCAGGTATATAGGAAGCACTTTTACAGAAAATCCAGTTGCACTTTGGAGACTTTTAAATCATTGGCACTGAATTCATAATTTCTGTGGAGTACAGTTTTGACATGGCAAAAAAGTACTAATACAGATTGATCCCTTGATAGGGAGAAAGGGATTTTTCTGAAGTGAATCCCAATCTAATTCTCAAGTGAGAAGAAAGTATGGGTTGTAAAATAGAGAGGAAAAAACCCAACAATCTCACAAACAAGTTGAATATTACTAAACGACTGCAGAAAAATTAAATTAGGTTCTGGTAACAGTATAAAGTGGTTTCACAGTCTAATGACAATAGCAGTATTTAAGCTCATCTTCATAGTTTATTGGTTCCTGTATGAACACTGCAAGTACATTTCTTAGAACTGAGCTGAAGTCTTTGATGAGAGACTTCACAAATACTTGAATTTAACAGATTTTTTTTTCAATATGTATGTAACATGGCCTTAAGACAAATCAGAGGATTTAGAGCTGTACACGCTACCCATGGAGTAGTTGTTATTCATTTAATTGATTTTAATCTAAATGAGAGGCTGGTAGAGCAAAGTGACCTGGGAGCCACTCTCAAAATGTATTTCATAAGTGCTTTCTGTTGGTTCATCACTTGTTCACAACTCACATTATTTTCCCATTAAAAGAGAATGTTCTTGACTTTCCAAGGAAAAGGTAGTGCAAGAATTAATAAGATGTCAGTAAAACCTTTTTACGTCTGAAAGCTTTGTATTAAGTATTCTTTTGAGGATGAGAAACTTCCATTTCAACCTTCAGCTCAAAGACATTAGACTAAAAACAGCCACAAAAAAGAATTTCCTTCCCCAGCTCTCTGTTGAGGACAACCTCTTGATAAAATTTCCTAGAAGAAGATTTCATCAAGAGAAATTGTACTTCCACACTTGGAATGCAGTTTGACAGATCTATTCACAGTTGTTGACAACGGGTGTCTATGCCATTGCATGTCTGAGGGAATGAGCAGACTAGTTCTCTTTTTTGGCTACTAGAAACATACATAACAAACATTCCTGTATATTTTTAATTGCTAACTTTGTTAATATAACTGCAGTATGGTATCTGCTGTATTTCAGAACACCCTCTGAAGCACTCTGTGTTCCTGGATCTTTCTCACTGTGTAAAGGCATTACATTCTGTCAGTAATTTCAGTCATAAAGATCTCAAATTTGAAAAGTAAAGTTGAAGTGTGACTGGACTCAATTTTTTCCCCCTTTAGCTATATCTTCTGGTATCACTAAAAGGTTCATATAAAAAGAAAGAATTTGAAGTGTACCCAGGGTTTTGATTCATTCTGATATCTCTGCCACTGCACAGCCAGGGACCTTCAGACAATTCCAGAAGGAATAAAGTATTCCTTGCTGTTGTTGTAGCATCTCAGGTGGGGAAAAAAAATAGTCAGCAATTATTTTAATAAGTTTTTACGCCTGGTAAAAAAGGTGAGGAACCATCAGTGGAGGATGAGATCAAGCTACCAAGTAGCTCATCATCACTGCTTACCCTAGTGCTGCCTCAGTTTCCTCTGACTGCTTACTTGATGTGGCTAGGAGAAAAAAAACCCAAAAAACAAACAACTGCAAAATCACATGTGAGGCATTGAAAATATCCTGGCAAAAGCCAGTGTTTCCCACATTTCCCCCAGCCTTGTTGCATCTGATCTTTTAAAACCATATTTAACTATCGATGAGACTCTGCAATTTTGAGGGTTTAAAGCTGCTGCCCAATAGATTGTTTCTGGAACAGCTTCATAAATAAATGATTTCATGGTCACTGCACACTGCTGGTAGTGTATCATCAGCTGCACCTACAGCCAACTCTTCACAGTTTACTAACAATATATCCAATATGTCCTGATGATACTGGTTGTATTAAAGCCACCTACCTGGAGAACCATAGCATAACATGACAGGTCTGTGGAAAAAAAATCAGGGTTCAAGCTAGATAAAGGGTGCAGGCAAGTACTGAGGATTATTCTAGCAAAAATCATTGCCAAACAAGCAACTAGTTCCAGTGCTGAAAAGGTCACTGGCAAATGAAATGTTCTTTAAAGGATTATGCAATTCCTCATATGGGTTTTAATACCAATTTACTGAGCACTGCCTGCAGGTTCACAGAGCTTTAGATCAGATTTTCAAGTTAGTAATGGATAGAGATCTATGTCACTTGTGCAGCCAGGAACTGCTTGAAGTGGAAAGGGGGAAAGCAACATGAAATGAATACAGTGGGCATTTATCTCCACGGAACCAACGCTTTCAGCACAGCCCATCAGAAAGCATTACATTCGGGTTGTCCTCAGCACACAACGCAATCAATGTGGACCTGACCTTTCCCATTCCTTGGACGGTTTGTGGTGTTCTAAGGGACGGAGATAAATAAAGAGATGCCCTCAAAAGATGGTAAATGGCTGCCCTCTGTCTCTTCTGAAGGTAAAAAAGAACTTTCCCTTTAACATTTCATCGCCTATCAATTTGTAAAGGGAAAAAACCCAAAGATAGCACATCTTACTTAATTAAGAGTCCAGTCTACCGGTCAAATAGCTTACTCAATCCAGAAAAGCAGAATGCAACCTTTGGATTAAATTGCATGTAGTACATAGAAAACCATACTGTATCTCAAATTAGAAGAGCTGGTTGCATTTGAAAACAATTTAGATGTTAAAAAGGAAAAAAAATGTTCTTGGGTTTTAATTAAAAGTACCTAAAAGGTCATTTACAGAACTTCTTGCAGAGACTGTAAATGAAACTTTAGAATTTAAATGAGAAACTTTTTATTCCCTGCTGTAAATGGGAATATCCTCACTGGCTATAAACTTATTGTTTCAAGGTATGGCTTGAGCCTCAAGCTCTTTATCTATGCAGGTCAATCATATGTTAGATTCTTGGAAAGATATTTAATTATAAATTAAGTTAGTGCTGGGCCTCAAAACCCCCTCCTGTCTACAGCCCTTTTCTTAAAACATTTTATTATTGCTGAAACTGATTCTCCTGCGCACTAAACATCAGTTTTGCATATATATTCCATAGTTTTTGTTCCCCACAGTGTTTTCTCCATTCACACCCAGCTGGCTTTTCCCTAGTTAATGTCATGGATTTGTGTTCTCTAGTCTCAAATTTCACAGGGGTTTTTTATTTTGCTACTTTCTGTTCTGTGTTCCAAGATGTTTGAATTTAGTGGATTTTCATTTTTATTAAAAGAATAAAAATCTCCCTTTCACTCTTCCCTTAGAAATGCAAGTCTAGATATTTGACATTTTGGCAATGTCTCTTTCCGTCAATAAATTCCCTCTGACACCTGGCACGGCTTTAAACTCTTTCTCCTTGATCTATTGTTACTGATGTGCTTCAAAAATATCTAATTAGGTACTTAAAATGTATTAATATCTTCTTTTTGTCCTTCCTCCTAAACTTGTTCTGTGGTTGTTCCCTGGTCACATCTCCACTTTCCTTCCTCCCCAGGATTTGTGCTGCAGTCTTCACAGTCTGGCGCAGTGGCTCCGAAGTGGAGTCACCACAGGCTGAAATATGGATGTTTCTTCAGTGCTGAGCATTTTCCCTGCCCATGTCTCTGCACGACAGGCATTGGAGCCTGCAGCTTTAGTTTTGACTTTGCAGACTATATTTAAACACTGGTATGATTTACAAAATTTCGGAATGCCCACGGCTACCGGGGACTTCAAAGTCACTCCTGGCCTAGCTGCAAACTTGGCACTGGGACAGTGTTGGAGTCCAAGGCATGCCCCTGGCAGCCCTGGCAGGTCAGGGAGCCCCGGAGCCCCTGCAAGGGGGTCCCAGACCCTGGCCAGAAGCCAAGAATGAAGGAGTTTTTGATCTTAGTCCATGGGAAAAAATTACCAACACTGCGAGAAACATTGCAAAACACGAGAGTTTAAAATAAGTAGTGGTTTAGTGTGTTGCAAGGTAAAAAAGTAGATTTTAGGATTTTTAGAGTAAAGATAAAACACTTAAGATGGAGGATTTTGGGCGTTACCCTGTTCTTCTTCTTCTTCTTCTTCTTCTTCTTCTTCTCCTCCATCTTCTCTGGTGATGGTGGCACAAAATGATTGGTAGAATGAAAAAGAGGTAGAAATTAAGTGTCTAGATTAGGTGCAAACTAATTGGTATAAAATGGTAAATAATAAATACGTTGTGAAGAATGGTTGGATCATGGAAAGGGTACAAAAGGGACGGGACAGCCCAGGACTGGGCAGTTCCCGCTCAGACACGGTTGGCATCAGACTTGCGGCCGGAGCTGAGAGCTGGCTAGAGATAAGAAGAAATAAACAACTTGAAACAACATCTGCAGGCGTTTTCTCATCTGTTCGGGCTCGAAGGTAAAGCTTCACAGAGGCCAAAAAGATAAAAGACTTGTGTGGAGTCCTAACTCCCACAGGACAGGGGATGGGGATGTCCAGATAACAAATACACAAACGTTGCTTTTGGAGCCACACATCCCAGCCAGCACCTGCTGGGTTCCCAGTCATCCAAGGAGCCATGTGACTATGGACTTCCAAATCCTAACCTCACATTTCCAGCCCTTATCTCCAGGCCTGCAGGTGAAACTTGCAGAATGCTGGATGACTTGGGATCCTCATTGCAGTCCACACTTCTGCCTGGTGATTGCTGGATCAGCACAAGCTGCTGTTTCTTTCTCCTTCAAGTGAGATTGTAGTGCTTCTTGTTTGTCTGATTAAGAGGTGAAAATTACTGAATGGTCAGACAATGCTTCTAATGCTGCCTTAAAGGTCCCTTCAGAGACGAAACTGAGCCTTGCTTGCCTTCTTATCAGTCTCTGCTAGACCATAAATTGAGAGGAGTTTTCACACTGTGTGTAAAGAAAACCTTGAATTAAAGTTCACAAGCTTGGGGGACACATTTTTTAATCATGAACTAGTTTTTAACATAAGCTAATTATCTATTAATCAATATTAACTTTTATGTTCTGGGTTTGTGTTGGAAGAAATCCAAATCTCTCTTTTGTATGATTTTCACATTTTTTGCTCAGCTGGTTGCACTGAAAATATTCCATTACCTACAAAAAGAAGTTTGCATTTGTGTAGTCCTTACAAGTTTAGAATACAAGAGACTATGAAACACTCATTAATTTCTTTGCACAATAATTCTGAAGGCTGTGAACTATTACTGCATATACTTTTATGATAAGAAATCAGAGACCAAATTACTTCCTACAGAGCTGGCAGAAGGGCCAAACAAAAGCTATTTTGTGAGAATTTTTGTGAGTGTTTATACAACCACTTACAGATCAATCTCTATGCTTTTTTTTTAAATTTTAAGAAGACTGTAACACTAAAATTAATTTTTTTTGTTTTAAAAATCATTAATATTTGTTTAATTAGGATAACTCTAGAATGTACTTAATAGTAATTTCATGCTTTCATAAAATGCTTCCAATTATTACAATAAAAAATTCGCCCCAAACCTATGTCTGCTCTTTTTGTGACATTTTGCTCTCGTTGTTCTACTTTTATGTTTTTTGCAGATTACAGAAGTCCTGGAACAAAAGTTCTGGTATCCTTTTATCAAGCTAAACATGCAAAAGTAGCTTAATACTCTGGAAGTTCCTGGGTACAATTTCTGTGCCATGGTAGGGGTGTCTTTCTACTTCTAGAAACTGTAAAAGGACTCTAGAAAATCAATTTAAAGAGTGAACATTTAACTGTGCATGGGTAAAGTCAGGGAAGACAGAACCTTCCAAGGTGACAGACTGTGAAATGTGGCTGCAGAATAGATGCTGGTATTGAGAATGAGATTTTCCCAGTGCTGAAAGACAACCTCAGAGATACAGATGCCACTGGAATCTCAGGCAAATGTCTGAAATAAAAATCTCAAAAATAAGCACCAATCTCTCCTGCTCTTTGTCTTTGGACATGCCCAGAAATTTGTTATTTAGGCATTATAGGTTCAGCCTAAGGAATCTTGTAATAAAATATCTATTTGTGAAGTATTTCCAGGTAGACTGTGATCTTTTAACCCTATTTTTGTTTTTTTTTTCCCTCTCACTTCCAGTATTTATGAGCTCTGCACAAATGCCATATGGTGCTTCAAGAAAATGATGTGCAATATACCACACAGGACTGGAAAGGAGGAAGAGACAGTGGACAGTAATGGAAAGTGACTCTGAAAGGAGTCAACTACCTATGGGAAACATATGAGAATAATTTGAAATAACTTTGGACATTTATTGGTTCTGAAAATGCCGAGGCAGTGAAGGATAGTGGCCAAACTTGGGGGAGGTTGAGAAGATATGCAGATCACTTCTGAAAACACAGATTGTCACCACGTTCCACATACAACAGGTGAGAGCCTGTCGCTGCAAACAGGAAAACACATTCTCACCTCAAGGAACTTGATCACCACTGTTTTCCTCCCATCTTCTCCCTTTTGAGTCACTTTTGTACCCACCTCAGTTACCATTAATATATTGTGAGTCACGTTTCATTCCAAATATAGACTCTTGAGCAGTGGATGTGAGATCAAGAAATACTGAGATGACAAACTCTTGCTAACGCAGCCTAGATTAGATATTTAATCTTAAAATATTGCTTTTCTCTGTGTTATATGTGAACTGCAGTAGAATAGGACAGAGTTGTGTTTTTATAAAGTAGCTTTTTCTTCCATTCCCCAGTGCTTTCTCTTAATACTGGCTTCCTGCTGGATTTTTCAATGCTTTTCTAAACTTAACTTTTGACCTTTGCAGCAGTTCTGGACTCATGGCTCTCACATCATGCTGAGTGCCTGTCTTGTAGGCAAGAATACACTCTGTAATATTTACCTACTGTCTTGTCACAAAGAGCCTTGGTCATAAGGACTCTTAAAGGTGTTGGTCTGCAGTGACCTCTTGACATTTGTTTTTGGCAGTCACTGGAGTATATTTCTTTTTGAGTACTTTTCACTAAAAATCTTCAGCAAGTAGCTCACCTAAGGTCTGGGAGGCCCCTACTGACCTGCCATCACCCATCTTTCCTTCCACTCTTTACAGTTCAGCTTTCTATAGATTCACTCTTCTTCCTGATTTCCTTTCTATTCTCCTTTCTCTCTTAACACAATTAGTTGTCAAGATTTTTCTTTCTCTCATACATAAATATTTTCTCTCCTGCCCCATTTTAGCTTGTGCTGGAATCAAACCCTTGTTCATCCCCACTGCCTTTTCCCTTTGGTCTTCTTTCTGGACTTAGGGCACTTGTGGAATGAATGCCACAAAACGTTTACTACACCTTTTCTATCCTTCTCCTCCAGTTAGCAAGTCTCCTTGCATTTAGCAGATTGTCTCAGCCCAACCATCAATCACCTTGTCACTGTCTCTGAGACTCTCCCCACTGCAGCCAGCATTTTACTCATTCTATAAACAGTCCACTCAGCCTCCCAAGGGGAACCTGATCAAAGGGAGGGCTTTTGAATTGCTTTTGTCTTCCTAGTCTAAAACTATTACATTTACCTGTTGAAAGCAGATGTTCCTTGACTGCCTTTTGCCCAACTCCTTTAACTGTTCCAATGACCTCACTGTGTAGCTTGTCTTCCTTGCACTCTTTTTATCTTCCCTCTTTTTGGCTTTCACTACAGAGCAGTGCTTCCTGGCATGTTTTTCCTCACAAATGCATCTTTGTCCTTTACCTCTGAGACATCCCTTTTCTACTACAGATGCAAGTGATCTATCTCTTGGGTTTGTAATCTAGGTTTAATCTTTAAATTAGAGTGCTTTTTAACACTGACATGTAAGACCTATTTTTAAATGTGACAGATTCTTTTTCAGTGGTGGTGGTGGGAGCTTGCAGAGCACTGCAAAGATAGAGTTTGATTGTCCCTTTAAATTCTTCCAGCTTTGCCCTCTCACAGTTCAGTTGCTGTGGCATCATGTTGTCTGTTCCTGTCAGAGGCACTTTTGTGCTGCCAGTATGCATGAAGCGGGCTGCTGCTAAGGTCATTTTCCTAGTCCATCACTTTGACTTTCACACTCTGCAACTGCTCTCACCTTCTGTGCTGTATCAAAGAGAGTACTTTTTTAATCTTCCAAGCTCTTCGGGTCTTATTGCAGTATCAAGTTGCCATTTCCCTCCTGCAGGTGGTCTGTGAGGCCAACTTTCATCACACCCATGTTATTTCTGAACTGCATGCATTCAGGCATCCACTGACACTTTCACCTATCTTGCATTTCTTACAGCCTTCCCTGGAACTCTGGTTATTCCTTTTAAAACCACTGCTTATCCACCATTCTTTGATGAGGTGCTCACAAAAGTGGAGACTGCTGGGATTTGGGTATATTCTGAGACCAGAAGCCAAGCACGCCCACAAATGTTGCCTCATTATTTTCCTTTACTCCTCTCATCTGTTTCTGTCCATCTGTTTTGTCATAAAGTTTAATGCTAGTTTCTCTGAACAGAAAACAGATTTATATGTTCACAGCATCAAACCTACAGCATTTGACACACACTGGGATCCTAAACTGTGACTAAAATTCAAAGATGAAGGCCACAGGATAATATAGACAAATAGAAGAAAAGTAGACGTAATTATTAGAAGAATTTTACCAATATTTTACTGATGATGCCAGTATTGATGATTTTTACTTTAAAATTATACGTGTAATTTTCATAGCAGTTTGGAAATATTGGTGTTGGGGGTTTTGTCACAACTAATCAACATTAATTTCTGTGCATGAATCCTGGCAGAATTTTGCCATCAATTGTTCATGAACATTTTCTCTAAAACAGTCTCTAATGTTGTGACACAACAAGTGTTAAAAGGACACATTAACATTCCTGCCAATAATGACAAGAGGGAGTTAATCCATATGTTGATATTCTGTCAGTCAAAAGCAAACTAAAAAATAAGTCTGTATTAAGGCAAAAAATGAAAAGAATGTTCCTTGTTTGTTGTGGGTTTTTTTTTTTTTTTTGTCTGTTTCTTTAGTTTTTTGGCTATTGTCTTCACCCATGGCTTTCTGTGGCTAGCTTGCATAAAAATAAATACCATGGCTCGTGGTAGACCTGTGGTGGTCTGCATGTCAGGAAGGTAAATTAAATTTGCTTCTCCTTCTCTGCAAGGTCTTTTTCTTGTTGCATAGTTTAACTCTCGGAAGCAGAAAGAACAACAGGTAACTTGGTGTCTTTCTGCCATTTTCTCAAAGCCCTTAGTGGAAATTCATACACCTCCTATACCATTTTTATACACAGTTACTTTCTCAGCTCAAATGTCAGGGGCAGAGGAGTGTTAGGGCCCTTGGCTGCAACACAAAACCAGCAGAGCAGAATTTTTAAAACCAAACTGTCCTACTGGTTATATAAAACACATTGTATTTTTAAAATTTTATTTTTATTTCTAATGTCAGGATTTGAAATTCTAGTTTTTCTGAAGCATCTCTCTCTCTCTCTCTCTCTCTCCCTCTCTCTTCATGGCTACTGTGTTCTCCTAAATTGCCTTACTGAATTTCAAGGGACACAATCACACCTTTAAAAGATTTGCTGAATTGAGAACACAGCTTTATTCAGGATGAGTTATGATAATCTTTCCTGTGTGTGCCCTGGTTAACAGGGTATTTTGATAAAATACTCTCCTGATGTATAACGTCAGAGCCCCTAATGTCCCTAACCTCTGAAACAATTTCTAGAGCAGATAATGGAAGTCAGTGTCTGCATGTCATTTGTGTCTTTGAAAGCATCCCCTGAAGCCCAGTGATACAGTGGAGTGCTGTTTGGATACTGAGTGCTCAGAAGAATAGTCAGTTAATGGTTTGACATTTTCTAATCTGGGTGCCTGAGATAAGTCATAAAAGAAAACCCAGTGAGCTCTCTATAATGGAAACTATCAAATAATTTTGTCTTTTGATACAACCAGGTGTTGTACAGAGCTGGATTCGGCACTGCAGTACTTGGGTAACTTTGGAAAGTGCTGATTGTTTCACCTTGATTTGTATAAGTGTACATATGAGTATATACGTATATATGAGGGTTCTAACAGAGAGTGAACATCTCTGCCAACTCCACTGTGCTAACTCAATCACACTGTTTAAGCATCTGTACTTCCTAATGGTGAGAAAATAGGGCACAGCCACTGCCATGAAAAAACCCTGATGAGATTAGCCTGACCACTTCTGGCTTATATAAAAAATATATTCTAATTTATTGAAAAAGTATCTATCTTTCTGTATGAATTCTTTGCAGGCCTCCTCGGACCTAAGATTTCCTGAGGAGAAAGTATGAATTGATCTTGATAGAAAGAACAAACAGAACAAACAAAAGATTCCCCTTCCCTTTTCAACCGGTGACTGTATTCCTCACTGATGGCCAGCATTTCAAACATAACAGAGGAAGCTGTAATAAATCCTAAACTGGGAATTTACAGGCAGATGTGATTGCGTGCAAAGTTTCATCTTAGCCTCCTCAGTCACTGGTAGGAGTTCTCCTTGATGACTTTTAATGTGTTAGACAGAAGCAAGAGAAATCCTGAACCCAATTCAGTGGCAAATTTCCCCCTGACATCAGTGAGGACAGATTTTCTCTCTGAGACCTCCCTCTCAGATATCACCACACTGCTCTGTCTGCTTCCCTTTAAGAAAGGAGGCCAATCATCTCTTCAGTGATCAGCAGTAGCAGAAAAGACCTCTGAGGTTAAGCAAGGAATTTTATGGAACACTTACTAATTTACCTCTTTCTACTGGACTCCTGATACAAGACCAAACAAGATCCATGCCACTTACTGGGTGGAAGGCAAGAAGTTTGTGTTGTGGCTGTTATTACAGGTAGCTTTTGACAGATATAAACAAGCATGCAATAGACAACAGATAGAAAAGTAACAAACAATACAGCCCTCTAATGGTAAAAATGAATGTTCACATTTCAAAGAATAAATAACAATTGCATGAGAGAAATATTTTTATAAATCACATAAAATGTACTGCCCATAATCCTTTCTCTGGTACTATGGAGATCCACTGGACTAAAGAAGATATTAAATCCAAAGAGCAGGTGATGATGAGTCCCAAAGCACAGAAAAACGTGTATCCCTGACCTTGAAAGGCAGCAGAAGTGAACGGGACAGGAGAAACAGGAAGGGTGCAATGCTTACTCTGTGACTGCTTTCCACAACCACAGGGCTCACAAACTTGCACTGTGCTTTGGGGGTTCCTTTGCCTGATTTAAAAAATCAGGCACTCCACTGGGGACTTTCATCTTTCCTAAGCTAAACTGGGATCTGACTTCGACCTGAATCCTACTTTTGAGTGCTGGTGAATGAGCCTAAAGCTGCTTTTGTCACTGAGTGCACTTATGGTAATGCCTTCAGTTTCCAAGGCAGTGATCCTGTGGTGCAATTAAAGCAGCAACTGAAACGGATGGATTTTATTCTCTTCATGAATGTAAAGAAAACACAGTTGAGTTCAATTAATTAAAATAGGAGCTAGTTGGTCGCAGGAGCTACACTGGGAGAGGTTCCTGGCTCTGTTCTTCATCCAGATCTCTGAGCTGTTTTTTTCTCAGGCATGCTTAATTCTTCCCTTGTGAATAGTCCAAGGGTGAGCAGAAAATGTGTGAGGAACTGGCTGAAAATATTTACTAATAAAGTTGTTTATGTTGAATTATTTCTGTTATGTGGGGGGAAGCCCTCAGGTTTAGGGATATACTTCTCCCTGGAGAGTTTTCTGCTTGTTTTATATTTCATGCCTTTGGGAAGGGACCACCCTTAAATGAAGGATTATAGCCAGTAATGAAGTCCTGGCTTTCTCACAATCAAAGCTGAGATCCTCATCACTATCCCAGTAACAATATTCTGTTCTCATGCCCCTATAGCAGTCTCAACAATCTGACAGGATGACATGGAAACACAGGTTCCTTCCTCTCTTTCCTCATATTAATGAATGAGGAGTTTAATGTAATTTCTGTTTAAATCCAGCCCTTCCACCAGAAAGCTTACAGCTCTGCTGGAGCTGGCCAACAGAGACTCGGTGTATCATATAAAGATAATACGTGAATTACATAAAAACCCCTTTCTCTCTTCCTGGCTGCTATGGCATTCACATCTTACATCATAAAAATAAGGCCTTCCTCTCCTTGTTTTTGTGGAACAGAGCACTGACCCCTCACTGATATAACTGGGTGCTGCTACTGTCAAGTTAAATACATGAATGAAGGGCTAAACTCTGCTCTTACAGCAATCAGTAAATGGAGATGTTTCAAATTTGGACACTGTTTTGGATACATTCCTACTTTCAGCTGAAGGTACAATTTACTTTCTATATGACATAAAGTGTTCCAGGGCTGATGTATCTTCCATAATGTTTGCTTAGGCTGCTCTTCGCATCAAGACATTTGTGTGACCCCTGGTTATTCTGGGTGCTGACACAATTAGAACTGCTCATAGAATCTCATAAGCATTACAGAAGCTCTGTTTTTAAACCATGATTAATAAGACATACAGGTTTCCATAAGAGACAATAGCTTTTGACTGGTTTGCACCTTTTCTAGAACGGAAAGAGACAGAAAATATTATTATCAGTTTAATTAGAAGTAACTCCAGAAATAACTCCATTAAAATTGCCTCAATGGCAATTCAGTGCATTTTTCAGCTACTCTGATTTCGAAACAGAGGACAGTCAGGCTTCTGCAAATCACTTACTGTCAAGATTTTTTTCCATGTTATAACTCAAAAGAAATTCAGGCCAAATATATCATACTTACAGAAGTGCGAAGTGAGTGATTTACTAACACTGACACTGTAGACCTGGAATTTGTCAACTTTGCCGCAGTATGTCCCATACATACATGCATACAGTGACAGGACAAGGGGGAATGGCTTCAAAGTGACAGAGAGTAAGTTTAGGCTAGTTATTAGTGAGAAATTCTTCATCCTGAGGGTGGTGAGGCACTGGAACAGGTTGTCCTGGGAAGTTGTTGCTGCCCCATCCCTGGAATTGTTCAAGGCCAGGTTGGATGAGGCTCTGAGCAACCTGGTCTAGTAAGGAAATAGAAAGATTAAACCTCTTCCAAATAATAGAGATTTAAATGATATGTCCAGGTCCTACCACTGACAGTGTAAGTAAACTTCTTTCTGAGCTTAGTAGGATAAAACTGATTAGTCCTAATTGAGTTTCCAGCAGACAGAGTCTTCTTAATTGATCTCTTGTGTAACAAGATACTTCAGTGAATGAAATTATCTCCTGTGTGTGCAAACATGTTTAATAGGAGCAACTGTGCTCACTGAAATGCTTAATGCTTTGAAATTCAGATGGTACCGTGGAATTAATTTTGCATATAGACACCAGTGGATCTTTGAGGCAGTCTTTCTTTTACAAGTGTGTGAGGACAGGTGGATACTGCTGGATCTGAACCAAAGATTTCTCATATCCAGCAAAATAGTGGGTGGTACAAGAGAAAAAAGTCCCCCACCTAAGGAAGACAGCTGAGACCTTAAAATAGTGTCTGCAAAAGGGTTCACTAGAATTAATACACACAAACAGAGGCCAAATCCCAAACCAGGCTTCTGCTATTTATCACTTTAGCCTTCCCTGTCAATAAGATGTCACAGAATCACTGCTATGAACCCAGGTCCATGTGAATGAACATTTTTCTCACCATCAGTTCAGGTCTGTTGAATGAAGAGGGAGTCTGATTCAAATCTAAGAGGGTGGAAAAGGAAAGGAAAGGTGTTTAATTGAGTCTGAGGCATCTATCCTCACTCTGAGAGAGGAAAACACACAGGAGGAAAACCAAAACCAAGAATCTGTGGAACTACAGGCTGGTGAATCTAACCTCAGTTTTTAGTAGGATATTGGAGTAAATTCTTGTGTAAACCATTCACAGGCACATGAAAAACAAGAAGTGATTGGGAGCAGACAGGATGGATTTAGCAATAGATATCACAGCTGATAAACTTGATTTGTTTTCCATGAGGAGGTGACTTGATCCATGCACAAGCAGACAGAGCAACAGATGTTGTTTACCCTGACTCCAGGAAGAGTGTCAGCATGGTATTCCATGAAGCTAAACTGAATAACTATATTTTGGATACATGGAGTATAAAGTGGAAAACTGCTGGATTTCCTTCTTTCTGGCCTAAAAGGCTTATGGTCAGAGGTTTAAAGTTCAACTGGCAGCTGGGTACCATGAGCATCTCTTGGAGGTTGGCATTGATACCATTTAAAATCGTCATTAATTACTGGCAGTCTCAAATACCCACCCAGTGGGCTGCCAAACAAGAGCAAACTGGGGCAGAGGTTCATATGCTGGATATCAGAGCTGCCATTCTGAGGGGTGAACAGGACTCTTGATAATTTCAACAAGGACAAAAGAAAGTCCTGCAATAACCACATAGAATAGGGTAAACTGGTGACTGGACAGTTAACAGAAACCATGAAGGAAAGGACTTGGTGGTTTTGGTGAACAACAAGCTGAACATTAATCACCAGTCTGCTCCTGTGGTACTGGAAACTGCAAACTGGATTTTAGTACTGGGATCAGAGACAGCAAGTGGAGGAAGAAATTAACCCCTTCTTGTTTCCGTGGTGCACTTCTTGTGCAACAGCTTATGCTGGTTAAAAGCTGTGGGAGTATTAAAAAAAATGGGACCTAGATGAATCAAAAAAGTGTTTTTCCAATTTAATGTCTCAATAGAGAAAGTACTTTTAATTTGAACACTTTTCTTCTTCATATATGAGATCCCTTTCTTTTATGTTTTGCATGGAGTAGACTAGTTAAGAGAGATTCTGACAAACAAGTTAAAATAGGATTTTGTCACAGAAGCCCAGAAAACAGGTCGTAAGGCTTGTGTGTTCACACAGAAATTCAGGAAATTTGCAAAAGCTTTGGTGCATCTGCTGTTTTGACGGGTGTTTGGGCAAGAGAACAGAATGCTCTTCTGACAGGAGAGCTTCTCAGCATGGGCATGAAAGGAGACATGAAAGCTGCCAAAATAAAACCCAGATTTATATACTTCATATCTTCCAGTGCTGTAAGGAAATGGTTCCTTTCAAAGTTTGAATCTCTCCAAGAAAAGCAGTTGATCCATAACCTACGCCATGATCAGCTCCTGGATCCCTGGATTGCATTTAATGGTTAGAAAAGTTAGTGGCAAAGTTCATCAGTACTCTGGCCATGGTCAGAGTTCCTCCTACAGAGGGTAACAATAGTATTTTTCCAGTACTATTTTCCCAGAGTAGTTTCTCAGTGGCTGATTTCAGATATGCTTGCTCCCAAGCAAATTTTGCAGTTTTCTTTCATCTGCCTGATTTTTCACTCCCTGACTGGACTTCTAGTCTACATAGGGTACATGTTGAAATAGACTTTGTTTTTTCTACCTTAATGTGGACCTTCAGTTCTAAGGGAAAAAAATATTACTCTGTCAACTCTTTCTGCTATGAATGTGCTGCATTTGCCACAAATGTTTTGGTGAAGCCAAGATCTCCTCTCCATACACAACTTTAAATGATATTAGAGGTAAACACTCTGTGTGAATGGTATTAGACAAGACACTCAACAGGACAAATAAAGGTTGGCTTAGCCTCGTGTTCTTTTAGACATTCAAGCAAAGGTACTGCTCATTAGTAGTTCCTTTCAAAGCTGTGCAGAGCTTTATGGTCTTGATGCACTAAATCAATGTCTGCAGGTACCTCTCTCTTTGCACTGACTCTAGAGAAGGAATTTAAACCCACGTCTGATGAATTCCAATTTTACCAGAAGAAATATGGGATAAAGTAGAGTATCTGAAAATTGTTGGTTTATATCTATGTCCTTATTATAAATTTTTTACTTCAGTAACTTCATATAATTTCTTCTTAAAATATCTCACTGTACGAATACTCCAAAAGAATCTGTTTGTCAAGATGTGCAAACACTGGAACTCAGTGTGGGGAAAAGAAGAGAAATATGGTCTAAAGAGTGATCTTGAACTTGTTGCTTGGTATTTTAAAGGCTCAATTGTTGTTGTCCTAAATTTCCTAAATGAAATGGAGCCATGCTTAGGATATCAAGAGTGGTGTTATGGTAGATTTCTAAACTCAGGAAATACTAAGTAGCACGAATTTTTTAATCCCTTTGAGAGTGGCACAACTTTTCCTCAGCACAAATTAATATTTAAATTTACCCATTTTTATTTTTCTTAAAAAAAAAGGAGGAGGGAGGGAGGGAGGGAGGGAGGGAGGGAGGAAGAAAGAAAGAAAGAAAGAAAGAAAGAAAGAAAGAAAGAAAGAAAAGAAAGAAAAGAAAGAAAGAAAGAGAAAAGAAAGCAAGATTAACACCTTTAAAAAAATTCTAGCAGAATAGATGGGCTGGACAGAAATTACATTTATTAAGCCAGTAGCCTCCAAACGGTTCCATATATTACTCCTGCTCCCAATCTGTTATTAAGATGATTCTTTTGAAATTAAAATCATTGAAATTGACATTAGAAAAACCAGCAGTTCAGAATAATAACCAGCAGCTAAGCTACTGGATTCTGAATAAGGATTTCTAATTCTCCATAAGCTCTTCTCAAATTCCTCTTAATATGGCCAAAGACATCCACAAATTGGAAAAGCTTCAGCCAGCAGAGTATGGCTTGTGTGCTTTGTGTGAGAAGGTGTCAGCACAGCTTCACAAAGGCCCCTCAAGGCTCTCCCAGCAGAGCCTGAAGTGACCAAAAGCAGTGGCTTCTCAGACACTCTTCTTTAATAGATAAATCCAATATTAGTTCATCGCCCTGCTCAGAGTGTTTGTGAATCCTCTCAAAAAAGCCCAGGATTTTTGTTATAAAGTGGATTTCTAGTGGAACCACATAGAAGAATAGCTGTAACATTTTGAATGAGAAAAAATATCTCCTCACATACACAAATAAAAACCAGTGGTTTCTACAGACCACTGGGGTTGTGAGTGTCATGGTTTAGCAGAGGAGCACAGGATGTGTTGCATTTTGGAGGTCTCCAAATGACCTTGCAGAGAGTAGTTTCAGTTCAACAACTGTGCAGCTCTATTGCCAAGGGAACTATTGTGCTAGTATTGTTACACAATTTAATTTATCACTCCAGATAAGGCATTATCTAGTAATGAACCCTGTTACACAGATATGGTCATTTATATTATAAATGGTGACAATAATTTCTGTCTGTGAGGCACTTGTACATCATGCAAGGTATTGCTCTCTCACAGGATTAAGCACGCTCTCTGTTCCAAATCACTGACCAATGTAATTTATGACATGGGGCTCCTTTTCTCTCTATTCAGCTCCTTCAAACCCCTTCATCTGTCCAGAAGACATTGGCATGCTTTCTTCTGTGCTCTTCCCTCTTAGCTTTTCTAATTTTTACTTTTAATTTGCATCAATTATTTCAATATAATGAAAAAGAGATGACAAAAAACAACTGGTGTGAAGCAAAGACATCTAATAATTTTCATGGAACAGAGCAATTGTAGTTCAGATTCTTTTTCTGTGGAAATGTTCTGTCATCAGATAACACCCTGAACTGTCACCTACTGCCCGGTGTGTTTGTGCTTTGTTTCAAAGCATTCACCGTGGAAAACGTAATTTTTCACGCAGGGCCTTGAACCTGCTAAGAGTTGTCTTGACAATGAGCTATCCAAAATTCCCCGTAGGGCAGGAAGCTAAACCCCTGTGCCAACAAAAGGAAAATGAGGAGAGTTATCATTTGTACTCCCACTGTTTAAATGGAAAAACTCACATACTTCAAAGGCAAAGCCAAAATTGAATCAGATGAGGAAGCACAACTCACGCAGGTTGGCAATTTTAACCACGTGTAACCAGTGTGAGATCTTGCACCTACAGAGGCCTTGAAACAATAGCTTAGGGTGGGATTAACCACTGCACTTATCTCTGCTTAGAAGTACATAAACACGAACAGTACAAACACATTTTTAGCTGTAACCCTCTCCCTGCATTCCTCTAAGAAGGGGTGCAGCTCTCTGTGGCCCAAGGCTTAGGTCCAATGCAGCCCAGCCACAAAATCTGGGGATAAATTTCAGAGAAAACTTTCATTATGAGAAACGGATCTAAGAAACCCCATAAGGTCATGCAAAGTAAAGGAGCTAAAACTATGAACTCATAGCAGCTTGAGGGTCTAAGAGAATAAACACCAACATGGAGACTTGGTGCGTGAAACTCTAAAAGAGAAAACAGGGAGCCACGAGAGAGCAAAATACCAATATCAAGGCTTGGTGCCCCTTCCCTGCCCACTGCCTGGCCTGCAAACACTCACAGACTTCTTACTCAGGGTTGTGAGCACAGGAATGTTTAGACTCAAAGTTGGGTAAGTGTAGTTGTTCCTTGCATGTGTTAGCTAGCAAATCACCTCTTTGGTATTTCAAGTTATCTGTGAAGCACTTGAATAAATGCCAAAGGCTGCCTGAACAAAATGATCCAGGGAGAGTTAAAACAGCACTGCTGAAAAGAGCTTTGACAATTCTAGTTTGTTTCTCCATTTGGAAAATGACTATCAGCTTCTGTTTTCTATTCTAAGCTCTGACTGGTTAGATGGGAGTAGAAAGCAAGAAAGAAAAAAAATCAACCCTGTCAACTAAAATACTTCACTCTAGCCATTTGTTTGGTTTTGCATCCTTCACTATGTAAAAGAAACCCCTAAAACTGGTAACTCCCCTTCCACCACATTTGCAGTCTTCTATATTTCTGACATACTCTTTGTAGTCCTTATCTGAATCGAAAACTCTTCAACTTGATATAGAGTTCATGGTTAAGAACAAAGATTCTAACGTGGAAATACATATTTGATAGAGCATTAGGAGAACTATAAATGAGGTGATACCCACAAAGGTGTTCTTCCAACCAGTGGAGAAAAATATGTGAATTGAACTGTCTTTGAAATTAATTTATCTTTGAAAATCCTATGAAATGGTGCAGAAAATAAAATTATTTTCCGCACAATTTCTATCTTTCTTTAATTCAAGGAACTGTGAGTTGAACAAAGCCAAATTTATTTAACCACTAGAAGCCCTTCAGAAAGATTGTAGCTAAGCTCTGTGGAACTTATTTAACATTCAGACTATTTTAATTATAAAAGCATTTATTTTATTTACTTTTTTTTCTTGGAAAAGAGAAATATGGCAGATGTAGATAGAGGTGGGAGAAAAAACATCTTATTTTGATGAACATTTAGGAAGTTCTAAGGCTGTATTGTGGAAGACAAGAGGAAATGCTACCTCATAAAATGAATGTGTAGTGCATAAAATGTAAATCATGCTTCCTTCAGTTTACTGCAGTAAATTCAAGATGGAGTGGATAATACTGGGGTAGAATATAAGATGGAACAGATGTATTTTAGGATAAAATTGTACACTGTCTGCTCTGCGAGCAGGCAATGCAAATGGAAATATTAAAATGTAATAATGCCTCTACTGAAAAATCAGGTGAGAGAAAAGCTGTCTACAGTGATTTTGTTCTCAGGTCTTTGTGTGGTCTGACATTTCTAGCCAGGCTAGCAGGCAGCAGCTGCACCACGTTGGGAGCTACGCTAACAAAGATTGCTCTCCTGTAGGGCTGAGCCATCAGGACAAGCTTCTGAACAGTTCTGGCATGAAACAGAGACCTTTGCTAGGATCTCTCTACAGCCTAGACAGAGAAGAAAGAAGCTGACACCATGCGAGCTCCCTTTAAACAGGTTTGAAATACTCTGTGCCCTCTATGTTGGGCTCTCACGCTGTAAACAACACACTTACATATTTGATTTTAACACCTCTGATATGCCAGGCATAGTTGAAACATCCCCAGCTCTGATAACAGGTTCCACACCTCACCTCAGCACCGTCGGTTTTCTCTCTCATGTTTCCTCCATGCCCAGGAGCCCTTATAATTCTGCCTTAGAACTAGGATGAAGCCTCTGCCTGTGTGAGAGCTGAGCAGAAGGGCAAATGCATCTTTGTGAACTCTGTGATAAAAAGGCACCTGGCAGTTTAACTCTACTGTGATTTCATTCAGCTCCCAGCAAAAGGCCTGCTAAGGGGTGGATGTGGGGTCTGACACAATCACTTGGAACATGCAATGGGTAAAATATAGACACACGAACAGGCAGAGACTTCATGGGAGGATCACCTTACTCAGAAGCCCATGACAGCATAGCAGCCTCTGGCTTTGACTGTCTCACCTGTCTGTGTAGGGTCTGACAAGATTTAAAGGAGTCTCTTTATATTTGGCTGATGCCCAGCAATAATTTCAGTGCATTAGTTCTGTTTGCAGTTCAGGTAACCCAATCCCACAGACAGCAACCCAGAAAACTTTTACATGATCTTTGTGAATGCCCTCTGACTGCTATAATGTGCTTTTCAGTGCTAAAAAACCCACACTGGTCCTACAAAGACTGCGCTTTTTTCCTGACTCCAGTGCTGCAGGGTTTATATACATTGAACCAAACATTTCTGAATTAGGAGCCTTTTAGAAATGAATGGAGAAGTGCATTTTAATTCTGTTCCTAACTTTGGATCTTTCTATTCCCCCAGAAAAATAACTGGGAATTACATGAGCAAGCTGTCCCTTGTATCCCAAGAAATACAGTTAAGGCTGTTTCACAAAGCTAAAGGTATCAACACAGCAGCATTCTTACATCACTTGCAAATAAGACATAATTACGTAATTTTGAGATTTAAAGCAAACCTAGAAGAAGTTAATAAGTTTTCTCCCCTTAGAAATAATTTTAGGGATTTTGAAACAAGAACTGAATATGACGTAACAGGGGTTTTATCACTAGTATAATATTCTGCATCACTCCTTATTGTCAGATGAGTATTTTGTACAAATTTCTCTGTTCAGACAGTGTGATATGCTGAAACTGTTTTAAGATGCTTTGTTGTCCTATTTTTAAATAGAGATGTACAGAGAAACCTCTTTTTGAAAACAATACGCCACGAATATAAAATCAATGTTTTCCTTGATTGCATGTCTACCCAGGAGAAAAGTTCTAGTTCATTTACTGGCTATTAGATTCAAAACAGAAATGACTGGATGAAATTCAGTGAGTCAGATGAAGTGGTAAGTCAGAATAGATAATGCTTATGGCTTAAAATCTATTCAATAGTTTAGAAGGAAAAAGCCCTAGTAATCTAGATAGATATGTAGCACACAGCTTGTTTTGTTTTTCTGAAGGGGAAGAGTGACAGCTCAAGACAAGAAAAACACTCTTTCCTCAGAGATCTGTTTTGCTTATCAAACTAACAGTACAATTCTACATATTTTCAAAGGCCGAGAACTGGAGCTGAAAATTTGGGCACTGATTCATCACGGTACCTAAGAATGAGCTCAGTCTTAAAATTGCTCTAATCAAAGACAACATTCCTGGTGCAGTAGCCTGATTTTGGAAGGTAAATTTAGCACTAATGAAAAGGTGCCAGAATGAAACATGAGAGCTGTCATCTCTTTCTGTGGAGCAAAAAAATGACATTGGAAGAAGCAAAGCAAGCTTTTTTGGGGCCTTTCTTGCCCGCCCCATCCTCATCACCGCTACCCCCAAGTGTTTAAACCTAATTTTATTCTTGATGCAGTGCTTGAGGTTCTCAGAAGCAATTTTAGTTCACACCAACAATGGTAATGCTGTATTGAACAAATTCTTTCTAAAAATGCAAAAGGTGGTTTGTTGCTCTAGCCAGTCCTCTTTCTTAACCAGCCAGTTCCCTGAACAGTTCAGCATCTTTGTTTCCTCTTCTTGCCACAAATTCGCTGCTTAGACTTGTTTTCCAAGGTTCCCATACTAGCAACACCTCAGCACGATGTCTGCTACGTTTTTCTCTCACTCAGAACATGTCAGGTTACTTGTCTGACTGACAGGTTTAATTATGAGTAGCTGGAGCATGACACAATCAAATACACAAAGGTGACAAAGAGAAATGAGGTCTGGGGTGGATTATTGGAGGCCTTTAGCACCCTCATAATCCTCCTAAGGTGTTAGGCTGTGAAAAAAAAGGTTTTTTTTTTGTAGAAAATTTTCAGAAGCATCATGGTTTCTTAACCAGGGAAGAGTTTTAATAAATAATAATGAGTAGCTTAACTGAGACCTTAACTTTTACTCGGCTGCAGTTCCCTGCCTTTGGCATTGATAAGCTTCTCATCAGTACCAAGCATCACCATGTCTTCAATGCAACACTGAAAACCACAGTTCTCCTTTGCATTATGATAAGGGAAAAAACTTTGGTGGGGGTTGGTTTGGAATAGTTTTGGTTTGTTTTTTTTTTTCCAGGGTGTTTTCTACAGTGTCCTACTGCATTGAAGAAGAATTCTGCAGCTTCCAGCAAGATCTTACCTGAATTTGATGAAGACATGCACTGCCATGAGTTATCATGCACCCACAGGACAGGACTGGGAATCACCCCACACTTCCCACATGGGACACAGGGAGCTGCCCCAAATTACAGTCCCTACCCTGAAACACTGCAGAATTTCTACAGCCTCCTCAGAAACCAGGATTCAGGGACAGGTGGAGTTAGAAATGAGAGCCAGACCCAATTTTTCTCTCCCAGCTTTCTGTCTCTGACTGTGCCTGGAAGATGCATAAAAGCAAGGAGTGAGTAGTTCTTCCTGAATATCGGCCTTGTTTGGGGAAATGAGGAGTTACAGGGTTTAGATGAATTTGTCTAACGTTCAAATGGGCTGATAATTTCCAGACCCATGATGTTTGAGAGAGGAAGTTCCAAAATTGCCAATTCACCATTGAAAAACCACTTCCTTTTGAATAAGTTTTGAGATTTAAATTTTGCTATTATGACTAATTTTGTGTCAGCAACAAATTTTATCATCTCACTAATTTTCTCTTCTTTCTGATCATTTATGAGCACGAGGAATAGCACAAGATCTACAAAGACTCTTGAGTGAAAATATCAATGGCAAGCCATTTATTTACACTTGCAATAGCTTTTCAAAAATTCAGTAATTGAATTGAAATTCAATAATGCTGTATTAACCAAGGCCCTTTTGTTGCTTGCTTGTTAGCTGTTCCAAAGGATCTGACAGATCTGTGGTGCACGACAAAAATGTTGATTTTTCCCCAATGTTTTGTACTTGTATATTAGAAACTATTCCTGTTTCACTATAATGTCTGCCAGTTTCCTGACTGCAGAAATCAGATTTACTGAGACATGTTTTCATGAAATCTCTCTTAAAAACTGGCTTAACTTTCTCTGTTTTTTTGATCAAACCTTACTGAATGCTTCAGTAAACAATTTTAACAGTTATTATCAATTGTATAAATTTGTTCTGAATATCTCTTCTGCCAATCTTTCCTTTTCTAAAAGGTTCTCAGACTTTTACCTGAATGCAGGACTCTCTTTCAAACTTCTCCACAGTCAAAACTGGGGTATAACATCAACATTTAATTTCTTCACTTTTTTCCCCCCTCTTTTACACCTGGATAATTTTCTATCTTGACTGACTTTCTCGTTCGCTCTCTGCTTTGATGTATTTTGAAAAATTCCTATTAAGTTTTTCTGCCTCCAGCAGGTTTGTTATCAAGGACATTACTGATGTGCCTCCTTGCCATTCTGTGTGTCATGTGCTGCTTTCTGTTCTTTTACATTTCTTATTTGGGCAACAGAGGGAACACAAATACTTATTTTCCCTCTGAATTCACCATTGCTTGGCAGTAGGATGAAGGGAACACACTGCACTGGATTCTTGGAAGAAATCCCTTCACAGTAAAAGTGGGGAGGTTTGGGAGAGAGTTCTTTGAAGAAAAAGTAGCTTCCTTGAGGGAAACTGCTACCCTGAAATGGTACAACTCCACAGTACTCACAGTGCTTCCACACACTGGGAAATATAATTTTTTTAAACTGTAGTTATAACCTTTGAGTACAGATATTAAATACTGCATGAAATATGAGCTGCTGAGTGACATTTGCCTAAAATGTCACCTTCTAAACTCCTGAATTAGAACTGAGTCCTTAAAGAAAGCACTTAAAACTCTCCATTAAACTGACAATCACACTGGTTACTAAATTTCCTAGTTCTTTCCATGAAAGGCGTTTTTTGTGGGTGGATTTTTGTGGATTTTTTGGGGAAAGTATGAATTAGTCAAACACTGATAGTCACTGAAAGAACTTCACCTGGACACAGCAGCAAGAGAAGGAACAGACCTAAAAGCAGGGGAGAAAGGTTTGTCTTGACTCTTCAGGCTTATCACAGCAGACACTGCATGGCTCCTGTCCAACGTGGTTATGGTCTTTTCAGTTTACTTTTCATTGCTGAATCTTCCTTTCTCAGTTTAATTTCTTTTACCTTTTGTATTTGTACTCATCTGCAGTGATGGACCAAGACCAGAGATCAAAGTCAAGTGAGAAACAAATCCTGTTGCCCACATTCAGGGCTTGCTGAAATTCTACTCTTTTTTCAGCTTCCAACATCATGTAATCCATATCTAATAAAATGCCAGGATAGCACTTCATATTTCTAAAACATTTGTAAGCACTTCATTCAATTTATAAAATATATTTAAACTTAGCTGTATGTGGAACTGATAGAAATTGAAGCACTTGACATTTAAATCACCTAGTGCCGATTATTTTATTGCACTGGGTTTCTGCCCATTTCAAAACCACAAATAATTACATGCACTTTTTTCTCCAAACTATACAAAACTCTTCAGATGTGTGTTCTGAGGAGTTCACAGGCTATAATCTCATTTCCAACAGGACCTGCAGAGCAGATGCCTACAAACAGCCTTGTGCAACAAGGGCCCTCTCTTCCTTCCCTGTACACTCGTTCCCTCAAGCTGATGCAAATCACAGCCTGTGAGGTCATGGCCATCTTTCCAAGGCTGATGGATCAGCTCCTGAATGGAACACTCAATATAAATCTGCCTGCTTCCATGATCCAAGCCATCCAGGGTGAATGCTGGAAATGCCACCTGCAGGGACTGATGGCTGTTCTGTAATCACTGCAAAACACAGGGCGTGCTGTTAACATGGACAATACCTCACCAGCTGATGAAGTGCTGCTAGGACGTGTCCTGGGAAACAGACAGGGGAAGGTGGCATTTATAAAACTGCTCCTTTGGCTTAGAAACCAGTTAAAATAATGAAGGGAAATTTCATCCAGGCAGGCAGCTCAGCGCCACGCTGCCACTGACTCGTGCCCCACACCCAATGGGATGAGGGACGCAAGAGGAAGAGCAAAAAATGAGAAGACTCATGGGGCAACACATGAGCTGCTATAAAGAAAATTAACCCTATCCCAGCAAAAAACCTTTACAATATCCCCCCCCCCCCCCCCTTATTCTATGTCATTGGACAGTGTGGGACCCGATGTGAAGTGATCAAGAAGGTGCAATTAGGATTACAGGGATTTAGAAAGATCAACGGCTGTTCTGATAACACTGTTGTGCTCTGACTCTTTCTACAGTATCTGACAAACCAATTTTCAAACAGTAAGTCCCACATTTAGGGAAACACCTGAAAAAGTTTTGCAAAGTGCTCTGCTGATGACTAAACCTGCTGATAGACTCAGAGCCTTTGAAGAAGAGTTGGAATCAAACTCCCCTCTGGTGCATTTTCATTTTGCAGTCACAGAAGGTTCTTCCTATAGTTGAGCCCATATGGGATGCAGTAAAATTGTTTTCCTTTTCTACATGGGCCAAATAATTTCATTTCAACAAGGAGACTGTCTGCAGCAGTACCCTACCTGGTGAAGTTGCAATGTCTGTTATTAATTCAAAGCACTCTGGTTTCACCTCTTTTCTATTTTTACTTATTTTTGTCTAATATTGGCTCTTTCATTAATATATTCATATAAACTTAGTTCTTGAATCTTCATCCAAACTCACAGTTGTTGACTGCCTTAAATCCAAAACGAGTAGTAGGGTTCTGAACATTTAAAACTGTTACTTTGGTACTGGCAGTACAATGACATCATACACAGATTATTCACTATTGGCCCTGAAGGAGAGAAAAAGGAAGAAGAGGGAAAGAAATATTAATTTAATTTGAAAACTAATTTTGGACTCTTTGTAATGCGAAGATTTGAAGAGATGGCCTGAATTTTATAGACAATTTAAATTTAAAACAAGCACAAAGTTTTTACTTTTGAAAAGCAAAGATTTTCATGAGAGTTCTGAATGTCTTCTTCAGAGTGCTTTGAATATATTTGGACTTGTTTATTTTCTCTAGAGGACCTAATTCCTAAACTGCAAAGGAAAAGCAAATTATAAATATTCATCTTCTCTATTACTCATATAAACATTAGCTGGATCTCTGTCCAATTATTTTTTTTAAAATACATCTTCCCAGAAAGGGCAAGGATCTCTTATTCGAAGACACAGGTGCAGAACTTTAAAACTGTGAGATGCAAATACTGGCAGAAGGAGAAATTGGATAATACTTATTTTATTACTCGCCTCCTATGACACAGCATAAATCAATCTTTCCAAAAAAACAAGCAGAAAAGAAGGCCTGGAGAAAGAAAACTGTTTACAAAATGAAATGCAGGTTCTTGGCATTTCCTCAAAGTGTTGCTAACACTTGCTGCTCTCACTTTTGCCACGCACAAATACTCACACAACCTTCCGTAACCCGCCTGTACCCTGGTGGCTGTCCTGGCAGCCAGCTCCCCCAGAACCCACTCATCCGTATTGCTCCCCTTCTGCTCAGCCTTATGCTTCCCAGCACTGCTGGCAGCGGCCAGCACCACACCAGCTGAGCCCCCAAACACAGATTTAAGTGGCACTGGATGAGCTGGGGCTCCTGGACCCGCTCGTGGCAGCTGCTCTGGCATCTGCTCTCCTGAGTCACACGGTGGCAGTGCTCAGTGCCTCTCACTGGTGAGCTTCATCCAGCCCTGGCTACCCAAATGGTTAATTGCTCCTTTTATTTACCCCAAAAGGAGAGTATTTAGCTTATCCTTTGGCTTTTCTTAGGTCAATTTCTTAGCAACAATGATGAATGTATTCCACTATAATACAATTGCAGTGAAGTCTCATGGACAGCTTTTAAAATATCATCTCTTTTGGCACAGAAAATTAATTCAGACACACCGTCAAAATGTTTGCTTTACATCCAAGACTCCTAATAGCAGCATCTTGCAACAAACAAAGGAATATCTCAGCAATATGGTCACAAGGAAAAACAGATTCACCACTGCTAATTTGGTTGATACAGAATTTACTTGCAGCTCACTCTACTGGGCAGCTTGAAGAACCATCCAAAGGAATGCCCAGGTTTTTTATCTTTATTTAATTAGTTTATCTATATTTATATATTTCTCTTCCTTTATCTATTTTTTGGTGCTACTGTAAATTAAGGCTATCATTGTTTCATAGAGTAAATTTGGGGATTTAGGCACTTTGAGATGCCTACACAGTTAATTGCACATCACCCTAGTATGAAACACCCTAGTAATCCTCTAGGATTACTAATCCTCTACTAGTTATACTTTGAAATCTCTCAGGTCCTGTCCTGGTGTCTTGTGAAAAGTAAGGCTTGAAAAAACCCTTGTAAGGTAGATTTCATTACAACTTTTAAATAGTGATATAAAGTGGACTGCAAAGAGATCAAGTTCCTTGCTCGGTGCTGTGCTGGGAATCAGTGATGGACTCTGAAATGTACCCAAAATGACCTACAGCAGGTTCCTTTCCATTAACTGACAGACTGTATTTTCTCAGATACTGAATTACGAGATGCAAAGGTCTTTTCTTTTCCACTATGGAATACAAATGATCAGTAATTGGAATTAGGCTGACATTTTTATTTTTGCTTTGTGAAGCTGTATAATGTTTTGCAATTAGGCAATTTCCTGATAGGAAACTTCTGGATCTTAAGGTTTTGCAAAGGTTTGGAGCATCATGGAGCATGGGCCTATTCTATTGTTTTAGCTCTTATTTTGGGGAAAAAAAAGAAAACAAACAAGTAAACACACACAAAAAAAGGAGAAATTTTTAGCTTGGGCTCATTTATTTTGCCTCCGTACTTTAAAGATCTGGATGGGAAGATGAAAATTGAAATCTTCAAACACGTTCTTTTTCAAAGGTAGCAATTATGAACAAATTGGTTGGAGAAAGGAAGAGAGAATGGCCATTCATTATAAGGATTGCAGAAGGAGAAACTGCTCCCCAGAAAAAGGTGTAGGCAACCGTTTATTTCTTTCAGTCATTGTTAATAAAATGGAAGTACCGTTTTACAAAACTGCGGGAGAAGTACTGTCAGAAATCTCTCTTCAGTTGAGACATCAATTTAATGTATTCGATTTTTCATTCACATCTCATTCTTTTCTTCTATTAGCATCAACACTGTTTTTAGATCCAGACTGCCATGGTGTGGTGTTTGTGTCTGGGACAGAGTTAATTTTCTTCACAGTAGTTAGTACTGGCTATGTTTTGGGTTTGTGCTGGAAACACTGTTTATACGACAGAAGTATGGAAAGCTACTGCTGAGCTGGGCTTACCCAGGGTCAAGGCCTCTTCTGCCTCTCCCCCCACAGGGAGTGGGCTGGGGGTGCACAAAAAGCTGCGAGGAGGCAGAGCCAGAACAGCTGATCCCAAATAACCCAAGGGATATTCCAGACCATGTGCTGTCATGTTCACCAGGCAAAGCTGGGGAAGGAGGAGGAAGTGGGGGGATGTTGGGAGTGATGGAGTTTGTCTTCCCAAGTCACCATTAAGTATGAAGGCACCCTGCTTTCCTGGGGATGGCTGAACTCCTGCCTGCCCATGGGAAATGGGGAATGGATTCCTTGTTTTGCTTTACCTGCGTGCATGACTTTTGCTTTACCTGTTAAACTGCCTTTATCTCAGTCCACAAGTTATTTCACTTTAATTCTTCTGATTCTCTCTCCCGTCCCAGCAGGGGAAGTGAGTGACCAGCTGCATGGGGCTTAGGTGCCAGCTGGGGTTAAACCACAGCACTCAGCAAGCAGTTCTTGTCAGGGAAAAAGCTCCTACAAAATGAGGTGCAAAGTCTAGAGTTGTCTCAGCAAAGAGACAACATCAGCACGACATCTCAGGACACCCTGGTGCTATGATGGTGACAAATCCCTTTCCCCTCATTCTGTTCAAGCAAAATAGTGGAAAACGACCTTAGCACTGAAGCTCTTCAGCCTCTTTAAGTGTTTGTTTCATATCCTTTGATGTATTTGTCAACCAGCTTCTGTTACACAATGTAACAAAGAGTAGGAGCCTGGTTTTGCACAGCAGACTCACTCTGCCTTGCAGTTCCAGTGACTGTGATCTGGAATTCAAAAGCTCTTCACGTGCCTGCCATCTGATATCTCCTGATATTTCCCAGCTGACTGACAGCTTTATCAGACCTTCAACACACTGGTGACTTCCAATCACTATGAGAAGAATGACCAACACATCTGGAAACAGCATTAGGATGATTCCCAGGTACATTCTCACTAGGTGATGCCCGTCCTTGACCACAAGTGTTGTCTCTTGGTGTTTGCCAGCCCTCCACTGGGCAGGAAGTGTGTTGGATCAACTAATGCATGCTCAGCATCCTCTCTTAGTATTTTATCACTTCATTGTTCACAGGCAGTGAACCTCAGTGAGCAAGTTCAGTCTTTCGCATGCGATGCATGATGCATTTGGGTATAACACGGAATCCTACATATTTCCCACATATACTCACTCAGTGTGAAAGCCCCTTTAAGGCAAACATGTATTGGTATTAAGGAAGTTTAATACATTAGAAAAAGCCAAACAAAACCCCTGAATTTGAACGGGGTGTTTTAGAATGAAAAACAGGTTTCTGAGAATTGAGTAATTGTCTTTCAAAAGGTTTTAGACCCTTAGGAGTTCAAATCTCCCTGATTTGCAATGAATATTATGGTTTCACATGTAGTGGATGATTTTAGAAATTAGGATAAATGTCCCAAATTACCGGAGCACTTTCATAAAGTTTCCACTAAATCACTGTGCTAAACACTGCTCACAAATCAGACCAGGATTATGTTTTACATGCTTGCTTCTCTTTGACAAGAAAAAGATTTCACCTTTCTTTTCACTGCAATAATCATAATGTGTTAGTACAACTTAAAGGGTTACAGGCTTTTATTTTCATAATCAGCCCATGGTTTAAGTGAATTACAAAGCAGAAAAGTACTTTTAACAATTCAGTTCACAGAACCCCCATAGTTATCCTATGTGGCATTTTAAACCTAATATTAAAGCAAATAGTCTAGCCATAGTAAAAGAAAGATTATGGATGTTGTAGTACATGAATTATTGAGAAAAATTGTTCCAGCCAAGATAAAACAGAGAGCACTAAAAATCATCCCCTTATTTTACTTCTATCTGTTAAGTCAGCTTAGATCAAATGAGGTGATTTTAGGCTTTGATCAAAGATTTGTTCAAGATATAAATCTTGCTGAAATATTAACAAAAGCCTGTCTAGTCTTTCAAGCTGGATAACACAGAAGGCATTACAAACAATGAGGATTTCACACTTAGCTCCTGTGTAGCTCTGGGGCAAACACGGCAGCCCTTTGGCTGATCACAGCATTTAAACTTCTCAGTCATGCTGGTACCCTGGCCAAAATCTCAGTGGGCTGTAACAAGAAACACCAGGCTTGCCAGTGTTGTTAAAGTGCCACAGCAAAAACTCCAGCAAAACCAGACCTTTCTGATCTCAAAATTAGGTTACTTATTTGGAGCCTATAACTTTTATGCATCTTTTCCATGTAATATATAAATTTCACAGTCTTCCTGGGAGAAACTCTGCTACCCAGTAAAGGTAGGAAAGCCTGTACATGGCCATTAACTGCTTGTGCCTCAGTTTGCCCATCTGGAAAATTAATATTAGCAACAACTGCTTTCCAGCTCTGATTTTACTAAAGTTTTTATAATACAGACCTTGAGATGAAGAGGTTCAAAAAAGCAATAGATATTATTACACTTTTCCCCGTCTGCCATTTATTTAGGTTTTCTGATGGCAGATCCCCGACAAGGGCAAGTAGGCAGAGCAAAACAGAACAGTCAAGACGAGCCAAAGAGTCATGAAAAGAAGGCAGGTCTGAAATAATAAATCTCTAACATACCTAAGGAAAAAGACTTAGGCATGGAGTTACTTTGTTTAAATCAGAACTTTCCAAGCTCAAATTTTTCCCTGCACTGCAATCCCAGTACAGTCCTGCCTGTGCCTCTTGCCTGGCTAACACAGCTGTAACCCTGTGCCCCTGTGGCTACACCACTTTCGGCGTTGGCATCTCCCCTACAACCTCGTGGCACAGGCAACACCAGCACCTGCCCCGCTGGGTACCTCAGCTCTGCCAGCTAAGGTCAAGTGACACTGGGCATTCTCCTCTCAAATAAACACTTGTGTAAGCCCTTGCTGGGAACTGCATAACAGGGAAATGTTTTTGCCAGACGGCAGAGGATGGTTCGGATCTTGTTTGCGTGGTTCCATCAGTATTTATATATTTTTGCCTTTCACCTGAATGCCATGCTTTGACATAGCTCGATAGACACTGGCAGCCTGTGCCCTGCCTCGTCCCCACACCCAGCAAGGCGATGTTCTCAAGTGCAAGGCATAAAGTTCCTGCCAGCTTAAGGACGCAGATCTCTGTCTGACTGAAATGTCAGATACTATATTAAAAAGGTAGCAGATTGTGATGGTAATGAAGTGCTGCAGCCTGTCGCTATGTTACCAACTGCTCTGAACTGACATGTCAGAAGGAAGAGCAAGGAAAATGCCCAGAATCCCTGTTTGGATCTCCTTCCCACATCTACCACCAACTGAACTATTTTAAATATTTACAGATATAGCCAGCATGTTTCTTTATAAACAAGGCCTAAAATGATAAACAGATAAATATGTTACCCCAGAGAGCTTACTGTCTAAAATCATCCTCCTGCCTCTGCAGTTTGCCTCAGATTGCATCCTTCACCCTTCACAGAGAAGCATCGATTAGGGAACGGGCACTTCTCTGCTCATTCTCTGTCCCTTAAAGAGGTCAAACTCACCCTGCCCCAGCACCGTGTTTAAAACTAGATTGAAACAGTGATGCCATGATGATTTTNACTGGCTGGGGGACAAGGTGAGACCTGTGGATGCTCTTTAGAGTAGGGGAGGGATATTCTCCAGCACTCAGCCTGCAGATTTTACCTATTATTGCCTTATTTATACAGTGTTAGCATCATTGTGCTGGGCAATGAGCATTGCTGGATAACAAAACTGGCTGAAGCTGGCCTGGGGGAGTGGGGACAGAAGGAAGGAGGGTGATGTACAAGGGCACAGCCAACCCCTTGCTTTCATCCTGCATGGAGCAGCACAGAGCTCCCAGCAAGCTTAATTCCTCCCCTTTCCTCAGCAAACCCACTTACTGGGCAAAGCAGACAACACTCCCAACCAAACCACTTCTGGTCCCATGGAAATTTTGCATAAATAAAGAGAACAACGCAGAGTCCTTATCACGATGCCAGGGATCCACTGTGACCTGCCTGGAGATTTTGATATGAGGTGGGTCTTCATCACAGGCCATGTTTGCTCAGGAGAGATTGTGTTGGGGGGGCACCACATGGGGATGTGTCTCTGTGCTCATAGGTGCCAGTGCCATTTTCAAAACTCGCTCCTCAGTCAAGCAAACTGCTTGGAGTCATTTTTTTCCTCCTGCCCATTACACAGAAGTGGAATTCTTGATTATTTTACCAGCTGTGGCTGAATTTCATGTTCCATAGAATGGTAGGTTTTCCCAACACTATGTAAAGTGATCTGTTCTTTTAAAACCTACAACATTTACATTAGAAATAGGTTCATTTTCTGCTAAAAGATCTAATATATCATTATCTTAATTCAGCAGTAAAATATTTTAAACTGGTTTTGGGTGAAAGTAAATTTGTGCTAAAAATACACAGCAGATACATTTTCAAGAGCCAAGAACACAGTTATGGAAGTAATTTTGTTGTTTGTGACAATCACATCCAAATAGCAGCGGCTGCTAGACATTAAACTCCAATAAAGAATTTTTTCTAGATGATATGAAGGTAAGCATGACAAGGAGAGTGTCTGGATTTGTGCAGGGTACAGCCCCAGAGATCCAAGTGCCAGATGAAATGAAGGAAACAATGTGCTATTATGTGCTGCTTCTTGACATAGTACTCCATAGGTAATGGAAAAAAGAATAAATAGGGAAAAAAAAGACAAACCAAAACCACCTAAACCCCACAACACCAGGTATTTCTGGGTGTGTTTGAAAAGAAATTGCTCAGGACATCACTGAAGCTGTGTACACCCAGGAGGGTCCAACTATTGTCCCTCTCCTCCTGGTGGTGAGGGCACATGGTGGCAACTGCAGTACTAAAAAGGAGGGGAAAATAGGCATTTCACCAAATTTCTGATTAGCGGTGCATGAAAGCTTTGTCTATCACACTTGATCAACTCTTTTTACCCTCATTTGCGACATTTGCCATCACTTCTCATTGCTCCTGCCACGCAACTCAGAGGAAAATTGCCAGAACTTATGCAGGCAATGCCAGGCCGCACTAATATCTTACAGGTGTTGTATTTGCTCCTCTCAGCTTTATTTTCTGCTCTCCTTCTTGCACCCACACTCGTGAATGGGCAGAATCCAGACATACCTGAGACAAATATCTGAGGAAACATCTTCAGGCTCTGCTTAGCAACAGCTGCCATCAACCTATTTGAATAGGGTAATTTTAGATAAAAAGGAAAGAGAGAGACTGTCAGGACCAGCTCCAGTGCTCTACAGCAGCTTCCAGCAGTTCTGTAAAAGGCTGGGATTTGGTAGAACAGGACAGAGCTCCAGGGGAATGTGTGTGCTTTCTTAGACTAATACTAAAGACAAGGAATTGTTAGTCCAAAAAGGCTGTAGAAAAACCTCACTGCTTGAGGTTTTCCAGATGTCTACCAGGTATATTTCAGGCATGAGGTGCCAATATGAGCCTGATGATTAAATGAAGTCCCTTCCAGCCCTGTTTCCTACGACTGTATAATTCTGACATATATTTTAATACATTTCCTGCTTCCTACAAAAGAGGAAATGCTGCTGTACAGTTTCTTTAAAAATATTTGGAGGTATGTTTTTATTGACAGCAAGGTCCCTGGAGTGCACGATGTCAGGTGCACTCACTCAAATATAAATAATAAAATAGTTTTTTTCTCTTCTATTAATTCCACTTAGCCCTAACTTCCCTTCCTGCAGACAGATTCCTGATTAACATAATTGGAGTGGAGTATTTTGTTTTCCCCTTTTCAGTAGAATGTTTTGTTGTTTTTCTCCCGCTATGGGAATTCAGCGCCTGAGCTTAACAACATCAGCCTGGTAGATTGAAATGTGCCTTTTAACTTTGTCTTAAGACAAAAAACCTAGAGGAAAAATGTGAAAGAAAAACAACTCTAAATGAAAAGTGCAAGATAACTACTACTCCACAGATGCTGTTTGGAGTGGATCATTGGCAGAATATAGTCAAGGTCTGTCTGCATCAGCAAGACTTGTAATGAAATAAATTGTCAGGGCCTTCAGACAGTTTGTTGTAATGAGGAGAAGTCTTCTGTGGTCAAGGCTCTTGACTCTAGCTGTTTTTATCCATTTAGTGGCAGGGTGTGTGTTATAGATGAACCATTATTGGCAGGTGGCAGGCAGGCACATGTGCACTCTGTTGGACACCCAGGAGCCTCAGTAAATTGTGAATCCATAAGACCAAATTAAGCATTGTCTAGGTAAATTTTGGCCACAGGGAAATCTGGTAAAACACCAGTCTCTCACATCCACAGGCTTGACAAATACTGTGTACACAGGAGCTGATACCTTTGTTTTCTCTGTTTTTCTGAGCCTGAGATGCCCTCTGCCTTATTACAATTCCTGGGGGCATTCTGAGATACCAGTAAAAGAGAAGAAGCCTCATGGATGTATCCACATTTCCACATTTCTCTTTATGCTGGGAAAGTAACAGAATTAATTTTCTAGCTCATAATCAATAACTGCACCACTACAGTGGAAGAAAGAGCATTTAAATGACTGTATGACTGTAATTTCATAAATGCACTATCTCTTAGATATCAACTTACATCATGTGCTTTAGTTTCACAAAGGCAGTGCAGTAGGATAGAGGCATCTGTGAGCCTTTCCCACTGTGCCCAGGCTCTGCACAGAGACTTTGTTCTTTTCCAGTTCTCAGAAGTGCAGTTCGTACTCTATGCAAAAAAGAGGAGAACACTCCTTGGTGTTTTTAGCTTCTCAAGTGCTTCCTTGACTGGCTTGCTGCTCTTGTGGTAAGAGAAAAATTTTACTTATATAGTTAAAAAGTTGTCCGTCTCTTCCCTCTGCTTTTGAAGCATCCAAAACATATACTGGGGAGGAACATTACAGAGAGTTACAAAGAGATAAAATGGAGAGGCAATCAAACAGATCCAAAGATGGCATGGATGAGTGAGAAAAAGCTGGTCCATTTAAGTTGCTGGTAATACCCTCATCTGTCTCTCTCTCTGGAGCTAGAACTTTTCTCCTGGGTTTTCTGAGTTGAAAACACAACACTTAGATCCAAACTCTTTTGTGTGGGCCACTGGATGATAATAAGCCCATTGAGATGGATTGCAGACAGACAGTGAGCCTGCCAGTCATTGGTTCAGAATGGAAACCAAGAGGTTGTTTTTTGTCTTGAGAGTACAGACGGGCAAACTGCAATGAACTGAGTTGGAATTTAGCAGATCCCTATGGAAAAAACAGCCTGCCAAGGGAGGAAAACTGAGTGGCTTCAAGTAGGCTCAGCCCCGTACTGCCAAGCTTGCATCCATATCCAACCCCAGACTCAGCCACATGCTGCAAAAAGAAGAGTATCACCTGTACCACCAGGAACACACAGACTTAAATGGCTGAAAGTCCCCAGTCTTCCTCTGACAGCCCAATGGTGGTTTTTGAAATCAGCGTTTCTGGTGATCTAACTAAGTAGTATATCCAGTAGATATGAGGACCAAATTTACCCTCTGAACATTTCATTTCAGTGCACTGGCACAGGTTGCCCAGAGAAGCTGTGGATGCCCCATCCCTGGAAGTGTTCAAGGACAGGTTGGATGGAGCTCTGAGCAACCTCTTCTAGTGAAATGTGTCCCTGCCCATGGCAAGGGAGGGTTGGAACTAGATGACTTTTAGGGTCTCTTCCAACCCAAACCATTCTATGATTTTATGATCTGTTTATAATATTTCATCTCAAAAATTTCTTAAAGATTAACAGCGATCTCTTCAAGGAGAAAAGAAGTTTCTGAGAAGTTACACTGAGACTAACACCCACAGTAATATGGAACCATTATACTACCATTTCTTATGAAAACATAAACAAATATACAAAGAAATTGTATAAAAGGGGATTTCAAGTGGAAGTACTGCTATCAAATTTCTAATCAGTTCTGATTCTTAAAATAACCAAGGATCAGAACAGCATCACAACAGATTAAGTACATGACAAATATAACAGGGAAAATAAAACAAATCTGCTTTATTTCTCTTGGTGGGTAGTATTCTGTACTTGATAAGTTATTATTTTTTTTTATAATAGCCAATATGAATTTAATTTTCAGGGTCTGTGATAAGGCAAATGTACCTTTTAAAAAATAAAAAATTGATCCCATTGTTCCCTTGGGATAATTATAGGCAGGATAACTTCAGCTTGCTTAAATGGGTTCACTGAAAGAATAAACAGCAGCATTTATAAAAGAAGCCATTCTACCAAAAGGCTGGTGCTGCCCTCTACTATATTAAAGTATTTTGTAAAATCGTGATAAACAGTAATCAAATATTATTATAAAAACTAGACAAGTTGCATGTTTGTTTATCAAAAAGAGTCTATTTCAGATTCTACCAGAATCCTGGCAGAAACACCGCTAGAGCCATTTAGGAGCATATAAACAAATTAGTAATTTGGAAGACAAGCTCAGATCAATACATGTTAGATCAGTAGGGTCTCTTAAAAAAAAAAAAATAGATGGAAGGCACAACAGAGATGGGCCTCTTAATGGATTGCAAAGGTGAAAGTGATTAGAGGTAAGATTATTCTGCACTCTGATAAGATGTGCTCAACGCCTTCCTTACAAGGTGATTACCACAATGGGATAGTACAGAATTATTACTTCCAGTTATTTCTAGAATATCTGCCAGTATAAGAGCTTGTGTATAGATGTGTGAGCATCTACATGCCGAACATCACCCCCCACACACTTTAAATAAGATCATGTTGCAGAAAATGTTGGATTCAGTCTACAGATTCCTGGATTGTATTGAATGTGGTACTGTCAGGGAGATGGGTGACCTTGCATCAAACTCTGTTACTCCTCTATACCTCAATTTCCTCATTTGCAAAACGATGCCAATCACACTGACTTAGTCATGGACTGTATGGAGATCTGCTGATGAAAAATATTTCATGTTAATGGACTGAAAATCACTTACAGATGTTTCTCACTAGTGTGAGCTGGTTAGAATAATAGCCATGAGTTCGATTTCACTGTGTCAGCGTCAGGGTTTTACCTCCTACTCAGCACGCTGCTTTTCACTGAACTTTTCTTTCCTATGGCATCGTGTTACAATTTAGGAGTTTTATCAGGTCGCAGCACTTGCACAAAGAACACAGAAAGGTTTCATTACCCCAAAGACCTCAGGGATCCATAAGGGGAGTTTCCAGAGCGTTTGTGTCAGCTACATTTGTAGCCTTTAGCACTGTTGCTTTCTCCACAACATTTCCAGTATTCCATACTTTCATGCCATTACTGTTTTTCCCTGTGAGTCTCAGAAACACAAGGGGAAGGAAGAGAGAAATGAAACTCTCCCTCTGGATCTAAGAACCTGTTCACTGATTCCTTTTCACAGTCCCAGTCTAGCTGGCCCTGAACAGCTACCTGCCTGGCTGGCCTCATGACCTTCACGCCCATCAAAAGCTTTATTGCAGGATGGTCATTTGGCACCTTTTTAAATGTTTCCCTACAAAGCAAAAAAGAATCTGAATAACACCTGACAGCCAATATATGCATAGCCTTTAGGCACAAAAACATTTTCAAGTTCTGCTACTAATAACACAACAATGGCCAATAACTTTTCTTATTTGCAAGATATTGAATGGAAAAAGAGTGAGATGAGAACACATGCATGAAAAGGACCTTCTTTCCAACACACAATTTCCCCAAGTATTTAGGATTTTGCAGCTTTTGCACTCACTCCATGCCATTATTTTACCAGAGAATCGAAGGAACTGGACATAGATTGTTTTCCTGTTCAGGATGAGACGTGTGGGTCCCTCAGAATAGTTTTTCCTGCTTCCACTCTAAGTGCAACATTACATGGGTTTGCTGGAAGAAAGAAATGAAGGACCATAAAAAGAACCAATTCCACGACAGCATTACTGTCTTCTGCACAAAGAAAGTATTGTAGTGGCACATTGCAATGTCGTATCTAGTTTATTGTTTTCTTTGAAGAAACATATTCAAATACTAGGGAGGAACATGCTTATTTTACCTTGTCTGCAGCCTGGGTTTTGCAGCAAAGGCTCTTCTCAGAGTTTCTGAGCTTTGGGCTTTAACCCGTGCCAAGGAGTAAAGGAGGTGGAAACAGAGGTAGAAATGTCAGGACAAACTGTCTGGGATCCTTGGGCAGAGGGTATTAAGATGATGGTGGGGAAAAAATGCTTAACTGGTAATAAAGTCAAGGATAATTTACAAACAGCAACAAAATTGTTTCTCCAGATAAAACTTACTCACATAATTCAATTCTTTTTCTTCTGTTTCTATGGGCCTTTTTATTTGAGGTGGAATGGGACTTTGAAAATCATTCAGCTTGTCCTGAGGTATTCACCTCATAAATAATATACTGCATGCAAAATAATTATATAGTATACAAAAAAACTGGGGTGTACTAGGATTGAGGAGACCTTTTCAGTTGTGCTTTTTCCCTTTGTGCAATTCTGCTCCTACATAGTCCCCTAAGCTTTCACTTCATGCTTACAACTGTTTTTCTCAGCAGGCACCCTTCCTCACACAAAGAAGCCTCAAGCCTCTCTGGAGACTGTTTAAGCATTCCTGCCAGAGGTCCAGGCCATCAGCTCAATAGCCCATTCCAAATGATCCTGTTTTATATGTTGCTGCACATCAAGAGCCTTACCAGGGCCACGTGGCATGACACAGCTGTGCTTTTCCAGCTGTTTTAGACAGAAGGAAAATGAAATTTTTGAAACACCAAAACATGATTTTAAAATGACAAAAAAAGATACACATCTGGAAAAATCTAAATAAGAGGACAGTGCCTAGTGAGGCCTCATTGACTCCAGGGTATACTTATGCAAAGGGTTCTGGCTGCTAAAACGGCTCAGAAGACGCACTTCATTCAGTGCACCCTGCAACACACTGAAGTGTGTTTTTTCTTTCTATAACTGCTTCTTACCAAGGGTTCTCTGCTAGCACAGGTCTGTTGCTCAGGGATCACACCTCCTCATATCCCTGAGCAATGCCAGCACAAATTTTTACTGTAGGAGCTCATCTGATATCAGGTCTTTTAGGGGCCAGTTCAAGAAGACATGAAGGGAGAGCAGTTTGATTCCCTTTCTCCTTTTATATCTTTAAGATATGACAGTGCACTGTGCAAAATTCCCTGAGTACAGAGCCAGCTCCAACTATAGCTTAACACTTTAAATCTTTGGGTTTTTTTACTTTAAGCTTTGACATAATTCTTTTCATGCCTCAGCAGATGTAACTATAATAATTAGAGGCAACTGCTGGAATGAGCTGCAAGGATAATTGCCTGGGCACCTTGTGTACAGAGACAGGAGAGAGGTACCATTAAGTTATCTTAGGCTGTGCCTGCTAGAGGTTGTTGTGCCCTATGGTGCTACTGCAGCCTTGAGATCCTGGTCCCCCAGACCTGGCCTGACCTCTTTTGGTCTGCATGCTGGGATTTTCTTTCCCTTGAAATCCATCTGAGAACAATAAGAGAAAGAGGAGTGTTCCCAGTTCCAGAGTCACCACATGAAAACGTCAAAAAGGAGATGATCCATGAGTTTCTTTCTCACCATAAAACTAAAACTGTCTTTGCTTTTTGCCAGTAGCAACCTGCAGTTTTCTGTTCTTTACACATAGTTGGTATATGCTAAAAAGTGGCAGAGGTACATATCTAGCCAGCTTTCCTCTTCATCATCTGGTGGATTCTATGTACAAGTAGATATCTTTTAAAATAAGGGACAATAAGGAGAAAATAATATTATCTTTCCGTTTCGCTAAACACTCTGCTAAACAGAATCAATAACCTCAAAACAATATGTGTTTACCCGTGGACTTCCACAGAAACTCACCCTCATAGAGTGGATTTTTATGAAGCTTTTGACACTTACGTGAATATTAAACTAATAGGGTACGGGAAACTGTCCTGTACTAAGGTTGTGTTACAGGTGAACAGCAAACTGAGACATAGATTTGTTACAATGTTTCAAATTAGCCACTGTTTCTTCCAGCAACTTCATTCAGGCTCTCGGAAATGTTTCCCTTTACTACAACAGGGAAGTATCTGAATAGCTGAGGGTTAAATTTACATTGCATAGTGGGTTAAGTTAAATTCTCAGTGGGGAAGGAATGGTTACTAAGGCAACAGGAGCATGCATTCAATACCTGTTATTCAAGTCTGTAACCTCATGCTCATTACCTATCACATTGTTTTTTAATATTCACTCTAAAATGGATGTTGCCAGAACCATCTTACTTCAACCTAAGTAGCAAGACATGAACTACTGTGAAAAGAACTTGCAACTACTATATTTCTTGAGAAGTAGAGATCTTTTTATCTGAAGAACAACTTTTGCTTCCACGGAATCAGAAATATCAAAAAAGCATATGCAAACACAATTCTGAAGGAGTTATGCACTGGAAAACAGCAGGACCTACTGTGATCTCCTGAAAAAACCTGTGAAATTAGCAAAACAAGAAAAGACTGAAATACCCACTACCCCTTAGGAGATACTGAGCACTGACAGGTCAGACCTGCCTGCAGGAGAAGATTAAGAGCATCTGGCCATACGTGTTGTTGAAGACCATGAGCAACATGAAGTGTTTGAGGTGAAAGTGGAGCCCTCGTGTCTCTCTACATTTTTCACATGTGACAAATGAGAATGATATATTCATTATGAGAATATATTATTAGAATGAGAATGTATATGCTAGTTTTGGTCTGTGGTAGTCAACAGAGGTCAGGAATATTTTGATAAGAACTGGCAAGATCTAGTACACATTGTATAATACAAGAGCACTTCACAAAGCTCTTAGGACAGGTTTGTGTAACCTCCTACAAGATCACAGAATCAAATACAGATAGCAATTCATCCCTAAACTTACTCAAAACTCTCCCATTCAGAAATTAAATGTCAACAGAAATGGAAGCTTCAATATGAACAAAAAAAATTACACTTTTAAAACACTTCCCTGAGTGAAAACTCTTTTCCTTCATAATCATCAGATCATGTTGTTTCATTTAATTTAGATTTTTACACCGCACTGATACAAATATGTGATATTATACAAGGCGTACATGACAGACATGAACATGGTGTTTTGTTTTATTTTAATAGTGTATAAATTTGACAGTGCATTTAACAATGTCTGCTCATGGAAAGTATGAGCTTGCCTTGCTGTTTCTTGACACAGTACCAAAAAGAAGTTACGGTCAGCTGGATCATCTCAGTTTTCTGCTTCAGTAACCTTTCAGAAGGCAAGGCATTACATCAGTGCTTTTGTAAAATTAGGCCTTAAATGCCCAGCGCTTTTCATATTTTGGAATTAGGCCTCTATCACATTTCCTCATCCAGAGAATTTACACCTATGCAGCGTCAATGTTCCCAAGTATAACAGACATATCTATCATCCATCTAAAAGAATTATGCTAGTGAAGTAAAGGATCTCACTGTTTGCATCTAAATGAGCCTATGAAAGAGGGAGCACTCAGTTACTGAAAAAGAAGGAAATTGCCTGTTCTGAAATACATATTGCAGACAAGTACAAAGCACAGCTTTGATTTTACATTCATCAATCTGGTAAAAATATATATATTTTTTTGCTTAAGCTAAAATCTCAGAGCCTATAATACCCTTTAGCTGTATGAAATCACAGTGATTTGTATGCTCCCTATAACACCACATTGGCTTAAACAGAAGAATCATTCAAACAATTCAAAATATCATTGCAGGAAAAATTATGTACCTAGTATGAGTTCCAGACTTTTTCTTTTGCTTTTATTAAATTCTTGTAAATTTTCCATTCTTTAAGGGCAGCTGTCACATGATGCATGGGGTTTAGTAGCATTTGAAACTCTAAATCCTTATTGGGCTTCTTTAAATTACTTAGCCCAAACCCCGAAGCCAGGAGAAGGTTTGAGATGCTCTGGAGCTGTAATTCCTCAATAGAAGCACTCACAGGCACAGCAGTCAGGGGCAGGGCTGCCAAAGAGCATTCACAGAAGTTGTGCTTCCCAGATTTACTTTAATGGCTTGTCTTGTACAGTGAAGGAAACTTGGGAAGTGGCAGCACAAAATTTCTTGGTAACTCGGTAACTGGGAACATTTGAACGCTGCTTGCTTGCCAGTGAGTATGACAGCCATCAAAGAGAACCAGAATGTGAGTGAATACCAAATAACTGTAATCAAGTAAGTGGGGTTTCTCAATTCTATGTGATGTGTGCAGGTTATTATTTGCACTGAAGACTAAAAAGAAATATGAACAGGGCTCAGCAGAGAGCACCAGTGTGGATTTCCTTGTGTCAGAGATTAATTGAATATATAGAGCCACAGGCCTGCAAAGGCATGACGTCTGTGACTTGTCCCATGAAGTCACCTGAACTTCTCACTGCATACCTGGAAGTCTCTTAAAGACAAGAGTCCTGGGGCTTTTTTTTAAAAAAAAATCTCTTCTTTTTGACATTACTACTATAAGGAGAACAGATCACCCTTCAACTGATCCCTATATTCATTCAGATTACTTTAATTAACTGAAGAAATGATGTCTAAGAAAGTAACACCAGGCAGAACAAGGTTTGGTTTGGGGTTTTTTGGGGGGTTGGGGGTTGGTTTTGTTTTGCTTTCATAAAAAGCAGAAAAAAAATATCTCATGATAGAAAGAGAAGAGCTAATTAAAATCTAAACAGATAATATTTTTGAAGGGCTGCTTTTTAAAGTGCAACATCACAATTAGATTATTCCACCAAGTTTAATGAATTAGGTCAGTTAAACCAATGTCTTTCTGTCTCTTATGAAATCTAGTGAAAATCTGGAGTGACTTTTGGAAGGAAAAAAAGTGTTTGAAATAATTTTTAATAAATATTGCCTAATTCTGGAATAAAAAGATTGAAAGACGTTGATAATATTTTTGATAATTTGAAAATATTTCTTACATTCTTACTTGGGAAAAGAGCACCATCTACTGATCATCACTCTGAAATTCCCATATGATGTTTCCCTTGCATCTGTTTTACAACATCATAAACTTAAGTCCAGAAGCTCTGGATGACTCTTGAACACATGTGAAAGAAAGCTTTTGTATCTTCAGCCGTCAGCTAATACCACTGTGATGCTTTATTGCTTTAGTAGCCAGCAACAGAACCTTAGCAGCTGGAAGCAAACTCAGCTTCAGATCCAAGGCACAGAGGCCCCCAGTGAGTTTTCTCCCAGCTCTATCTCACAACTCAGGGGTGGTATTCAAGGCTGTACAGCCTGCTGGTGCACTCAGGGTCTTAACTGCAGCAAGACAGCTTAGCTATAAATAGGTTTTCTTTGCTCATTTCCCTGCACATTTGGTAGGGTTTGAGTTCTTAAAAAGCTCTAGTGCTGTTCTGAGAAACAATTTCAGAAAAATGGTGTGCTGGTGATTGCTGTCATCCTATGAGTGATGGGACTATTTCCCCAGTGTCTCACATCTGACATGATTGTGATGACTGCCTCTAAACCAGAATGTGAGGAGCTGAACCGGGAGCTCCCACAGCTGCATGCACAGCTACAGCTTGAAATGCCAGCTAAAACTGAGTGGCACTCGAGCCCTCTGTGGGTCTGGCACAGAGTGGAATTCATTACTTATCTATTATCTGCTCATGCAATTATGCCTCTCCGTGAATCACTGAAGAATTATATATTCCTCATATATTATCTACTTCTCATATATTGCCCTTGTCAGGCCACAGCCCAGCAGCTAGAGCTGAAAGGTATCATTACTCAATATTTTCTTGCTTGACTCAGCCCTCAGTTCTTGAATACCTAATCCCAGGGACATGTGATCATGGGAACATCTCAGTTGGCTGGGGGAGGAGTTGTTTAAAGAACATTTCTAGATGTTGTAGCTCCAGGGTAGAAACTTAAAATCATGACTCATTGCATTCAAGATACTTCATTACCCTGCCTATATATAAATTATCAGTCTTTTGGGTTTGAGGGTTTTTTTCATTATACACTGGAACTTATATTGAACAGATTTCTATTTCTCCTGGCAGGGCAGATGGTTATTTTTTTTATTTTTGCACGCAAAAACGGAAAATCTCTTTCCTCCATTAAAAGACAAAAGAAACATTTAAAGATGGATATGGCACAGCCTCTCTGACCAACCCACACCATCATCTGACTGACCTCACAATGAAACAGTTGAAAGCTGAGTCCAAGTCAAATATAAGTTGCCTATATGTTTAAATATACTGAAGGAGTGGAGAAAAAGGAATAAAGCAGAGCCATTTACATGGGGGAAACCAGAGGCACTTAGGTGTGTGGTCAGATATTGTGCAGGTAAGTTACAGCCATCTGCAGGCTTATATATATCACTGTGTGAGATAATTTCAAGGTATATGATGAATTCATAGATAGGGCTTGCAGATGTCCTTTTGTTGAAGTGCAGAATTAAGTTGCAATGCTAGGAAGGAATGAATGGCTAAGTGGGTCAGGAAATGCAGTTTCATGCAGCTACAAGAAAAAAAAAGTGTGGTTGAATTATCTTTTTTTTTTTCATTCGAAGTATTTCAAATTCCCACGGTTGTTTTTTTTGTAGGAGCATCCCATTGTTATTATTTTGCACATAAAAAAGTTTTGCTTGTATTTTGTGTTTTCTACCTATTCCTCAAGTCCCCCTGAGTCCCTCCCTTTGTGCCAAGTGACTTGTGGAGTTGCTCTAGAGAGGAACAAGCTTTAGATGTTGAAATTAGAACATTCATCATCAGACCACGTCATGAGAAAAAGGACCACTTTCTCGTTTTACTGGAAATGCAGAAACAATCTTCACTGAAGCTAGGCCTGGGTCCTGCATTGTTGTGCGCCCAACAGCGTGACAGACCTCCCAACTCCAGCTCATAATTCATGCTACCCTTCAGCCCTGCTGCTCAGAGACCTTCTGTAGGTTTCTCTCTTCTGGCTCTCCTGGGCCTCACATTCCTCATGCTCTAAAGTTTCCCTCTTTCTGGTAAGGAGCACTTTTAGGACAAGGGAGTGCTCTGGAGTACACTCTGGAGGCCTCTGGGCCCAGTACTGTCTGACATCTCCCTGTTCCAGCTGGTGCTCAGCCTGGTTCCTCCCGGGCAGTAGAGGGGAGCACGCACTCGCAGGCTGGCTGAGGGCCGGCACGAAGGGCTAAGCTGCTCTCTCTGCCCCTGACAAATCATTCACACGAAGCCAGGCAGACTCCAGTGTACAGAATCAGCTTTGGCTCTCAGAGTGCTCTGTGTAAAAGTTGACTTTGAGGGGGTAAATATGAACCGGCATAAACCAACTGTCTCTCCAAGTCATAACTACATTTGAAAATTTGGCCTTAAGCAATTTGACTCACATGGTGAGTCAGGGATGCCTTCTGTTTTTCTGTCAAAAATGTAGTAGGTTATTGATCCGAGATCTCCAGAGGGTCTTTGGGATACAGAATCTAAGAGGAGACAGAAGGCACTGGAAGTTACTATGGAAAAGATGTTTTCAACAACTTTAATTAACAATAAACTGCACCTCCACCAGGAAAGATTTGAGATGAAAGGCTATAAATTTTTTTTTCAGGTAGGCAATTATACTTGGTGTATTTAAAGGTCATAAGATCTATTAAATTTTTGACAAGCTGACTGCCCTGCAATTCTTATTCCTTATTACATATTGTTCCATACACATTGAGTGTATAATACATTCTGTATCTATTGTGTACTATAATAGTGCATGGCAAGACAAAAAAGTCCTGGATAATTACAACTTCTCAAAAACCTTGAAACCACATCAGAGACTACATAAAAGATATTTTTCAAAAGCAAATTAAGAAAATGGGCAGAACTAAAACCATAATACACAGACTAAACATAACAAAATTTTAACAGAAAATTTAATAGATGGTTTTCTGGCTCCATCTGGTGTTTATTTTACACAATTTCTAGGTCAAGGAAATCTGATATCCATTTCCCTTTCCAGCTACACATTGGAAATGTGGAATGGTATCAAAAAGACAGTTAAACCTAAATATCCTGAGGACTTACATTCAAAGTTGTATATTATTTATTGTGACAGTAAAAGAAGAATACTTTTTAAAATTAGTTTTTATATCCTGTGACTTAAATAAACTTCAGCTCTGAGAAAGGGCTTCTATGGCAAAATTATCATTTCTCCTTAGGATGCCAGTTAGAATGCCACAATACTACACCTCCCTAATAACTTCGCTTTGCTTCCATCTTCATGATGGCTAAATCACCCACACTACTGCTTATTTAAATACTACTGCTTTATTCAAATTAGCTCTCAAGCATTTGCAACACAATTATCGTAGGTTTTCACATCAAATATTTTATTGGTGCTGCTTTCAGATCAGATAATAACATATTTACTGCCTGTGCAGAAAAAGCACCTGCTTCACTTGGTTTGTAATAGTTTCTAGGAGGAGTTGTTCCATCACTGTCTCAGGGATTGAAGCAAGGCTAAATGTGTCTTTAGTTTCCTGGGCCCTTCTTGTTTCTTCTGGGCCCTTCTTGTAGATGAGTCTGACATTTGCCCTATTCCAGTCATTACAGATATCCTCTGATCTCCGTAACTTTTCAAATATTATAGACAGTGGCCCTGCAGCAATGTCAGCCTCTTCTTTCACACCGGGCAGATTTCATCCAGGCACATAGGCTTATGTGGATATAAGAATATAAACATATTTTTGCTAGCAGTTCTCACAATATCATGACAATACCCTCCTTTTTCTGCTGGGCCTAACATGCCTTGTCCTGGTATGTTCACAACCCAACAAATTTATTGTAAAAACAGCGTAAATTAAATGTTATCCTTTAAAAGAGATTCTCACCTTCTGTAGCGTGGACTACAGAGATACTCTGCACATGTACTATAAAACAATATTAAACCATCATGAATGCATCTTCAAATATGATTTAGCAATTGAGAATAATGTTGAGTAGCCAGTACTTCCTGACAAACAAGTTTTCTGCATAGCTCAGGGGCTTGGCTGTACTTGCAGAGCACCAGAGTGCAGTAGATAACACTGAGAAAGCCTTCCCTAGCAGCAAAAATATAGGGGTTTTTTGGTTTGGCTTCTCCCCGCCATGTCCCCATTTATAAAAGCATAATAGTTGCATTTATAACTACCAGACTGAGCTCTTCCTTCCAATATCCTATGCCATCCACAGTACCCACCCTCTACAGTCTCTAACCCAAAATGATTCAGCATTGGCTGATGCAAATGGAATAGTTTTACTTTAGAGGAAAATTTTTTTTTGGCAGTCCACTAAATGTCACAGAGGAAATTCATGGCATGTAGGAAAATAACTGTGTAGAGCAATGTTGAGCCAAGACTGTTTAACACATGTTGTATTCATTATAGTCTAAGCATATTAACAACATTTTTAATGAACCTTATCCCCCTGTGATGATACTGTGGAGGCATTATAATTAGTAAAAGGCTTGTTTGCTCCATCTGGTTTCTGACATGTGCTCAGGCTGGAGTCTCTAATCCTATCTCAGTGCTCTGGCCCTGCACACACAGAGAAGGCCTCATCATTAGGAAAATAGTTACTAGCAGCTGATTTGTTCTTGTTTCTGGAACCAAGCTCATTTGTGAGAGCCCTGGAAGAGTCAGTCATTCCAGAGGACAAAGTAGCCGAGCCCTGGCTCTTGTGCCACATCCATTCAAATCTCTGTGTTATTTCCAGGTGTCAGCTCTCACTCAGGGAGGGAAGAACAATGCAGCAGCTTTGGGACAACCTGAAAGTCAGGAGAAAGTGGTCTCAAGTGTGGATCCTTAACAGGGTATCACCAGAACAAAAGAAGGTGTTACTTAGTATCTTTCTGTGCCTTTTTTCCCTGAAGTGGGTAGGAGATACTTCTTTACTTCACCAAGGTACCTTCCCCAGAAAGGCAGAAGCTACATGTTTTGTATTAGATGGAGCATTTGAGCTTTCTGGGCATTGAGATATAACGTGAGTTAACTTGCGTTCAGGGTAGAGTTGCCTAATAGCTCAAAAATAGACATATCTCGTGTTTTGTAATTTTTTTTTTTGTCTGAAAAGTTATGGCGGAAAAAAAGACTTGAAATAAACTGCAATAAGGCCTGCAATCTCTTACTGACTCGCAGCAGGAGAAAACTTCCTAACTTATATTTACTGCCCAAATCTCAACGAACCAGGTGTAGCCATTTAAAGAAGCTGAACCCAAAGTGATTCACAAAGAACAACTACTCATGCATGCTAAAAAGAAAACAAAAAACCAACCCAAAAACAAACAAAAACCACCGCTCGGCACCCCCGTGCAGCCCCTCAGGGGCGGCCGGGAATGGCGCGGTCCCTGCCTCCCCTCACGCCGGGGCCGGGCCAGAAGCCGGGGTGGCGGGGCCGGGCCAGAGGCCGGGCGCGGCCCTTCCCCCGGCCGTGGCGGCGGGGGCNCCAGCCCGCGGTCCCTGTCAGCGGGGCGGCTGCGCCCCATCCTTGGGCGGCTTCCCCCTCGGGCGGCTTCCCTTCTCCCGCTCCTTCCACCCGCCGTTCCGGGCATGTCCCCCTTGTTCCCGCAGCACGGTGCCTTAAAGCCGCTCTGAAAATGGAGTTCCATGGCTTGTTTTTCCTCCAAGTCATGCTCTTAATTTGCCTTGGAGATTCTGCTTGCTCACGGCGATGCTCCCCTCGCTGCTCAAATTTCTTTGTGTAAGCATAAATACCTCCCTCTTTTGGTGAGAGCAGGGGCGTCAGCCCTTGCCATTTTGTACACTCTTGAAAGTGTACCGCTGGAGCTGTGGATTTTTATATACGGAAATTAAGGCAGAGGATCACGTTTCATTACTGCCTTTCATTAAATCCCATTAAGAACAGCAGAATTACTAGACTGAATACTAGACTTCAGCTTTCGTTGGGGCAAGATAATTTTGCTGGCTGATGAGTTTCATAGCTGGTGTTGATACAGAGCAAGAAGAGATGGCCTATGGTGGGAGTCTTGCCTGTTTTTATAGAATAAATAAATGAGGCCTATTTCTTATCCCAGCTTCATATAACAAGTGTGAAAGCCTCAGTCATTTCTGTAGCTGTTTATAATCTGCTCTCCACTCCAACGAAAACCTTCAGTAAGGCTGAATACGGTTAGCCCCTCTCAAAGTTTCTGTGTTTATCAACTCCACTGTTTGCTGCTAATGCCTTTTTTTTTGTTGCTAGATAAAAATACCTTATAATTATGACTTCTAATTAGTGCATGAAAGTTAGACAAAAGATACACTAATTCTGGGTTTCTTCCCTGTTTGGGTGTTTGACTCTTGCTCTGCCTGGTTAGGGCTGTCGCAGAGAGATAAAGGAATAATCTCACAAACCTTGTGTTTTTGCAATCCAGAGTTAAGCATTAAATAAGCATTTGTTTACAATGCATCTTGAACTGCTGGTTGCAAATTGGAAGACCTCGAACTCTCATCAGTCCTGTTGTTTTTAGTCAACATGCATATTTTCATTGGCTATGTGTTTTGCTTTCCATATAATTAAAGTCTTAGTGATTTTTTTTTTCCACCACTGCTTGAATTATAAAATAATTCTAAAAATAAATGTAACTGGGTGGATGCAGTGCTGGACTTTCCAATAAAGGAATACACTTGAAGGGAGTATTGATCTCAGCACTATCTCTACTGAGTACGGGTTATCTCACAACAGAATATGACATATATTGGAAAGGTTCTAGTCTAAAAGCCTAGAACACTGCTACCAAACAAGGGTCTGGTTTGTGTTTTCAGGTGGCTTCCCAGACACTGCTAAAGATACAGGAAATTCTCTGCTAGAGTGATGCTCTGCATTAGGAGGAATCACAGGTCTGGTTTTCATCAGTGCAGTATTTGTTAGTATCTCCCAGAGTACCTCCTTTGCTGACAGTTAAAACTACTAGAGTGTTTGATAACCAGGACAGTATACACAAGAATGATTCATCTTGTTCTTACATTGTTAAAGCTAAGCTTGAAAAAGTAATTTTAAACAAGGAATAAGACCAGAAATCTGTTTAAGAAAATGCTGAAGTAACTTGCAGTCAGAGTTCATTTGACAGCTCTCTGCCAATTTTAGTTTTCTATAGATAGATTTTCAGCAGTGCTGCTTATGGAGTCTGAATCACAGAAAAGATGAGCTGTGCTCTGTGCTGCTTTGGGCCTGGAAGAGATGTCTGGTCAGTAAGTGGTGGCAAAGTTGTTTTGTGGACAGTGGTTTTATTTTTCTTAAAATAGTTGTATTTTAACAGCAGTGACCATGAGCAATAACAATTTTCTTAAATAGAACTGGCCTCAGCTGTCACAAAGAGTGATTTGTCTACTAACAATGAATAAAAGTACAGTATTAGTGTGTCCACTTTCAAAATAGCTAAATGAGCTTTCATGGTATAGGGCATACTTATTTTGAAGTGTAACAATAAAAATAAAATGTAGGATACTGAGGAGTTGCTGAATGAAAATCTCATCTCCTGTCTTTGAAGAGAGGAATTTCTTTCACTCCAGAAGTGTTCTTTTGCTTGAGGATTTTCCTCGGCTGGCAAACAGGGTCTGGGCCAGAAACTGTGCGTGTGTTTTGCTCTTGCTCTGCTGCCAGAGTGCATTTTTATGGACACCCTTCATCAACTACAAGTTTGCACAGTTGTCAAAAGAGGTTATGCCCAGCTTCCAACCAACTGTACTGCCTTAGAGGAGCCCCTAGATCAGAGAGGATTTGGCTGAGAGCTAATCTCTTGGGGTCAGAAGGGTCTGTCTGGAAGATGCACAGCTGTTGCTGCAGAAGGGAAGCAGGTTTACATCAGTTTAAGTTGATGCTGTGAAGTTTTTTTTTTTAACTTCATGCTAAGACATGTATGTGCCTTTCCAGCACTGAGCATTGTTCTAGTGGGGTGTTGCTTTAGGCTTTCCCAACATGGACCAAGAGTTCTGTGATATGTAGGTCCCTGCTGCGGTCTCCCCCATTTTTATAGGAGTTACTGCCTTTGTGGGTGTGTAGAGAACCTTATGAGCATGAACACAGCTTGATCCAAATAGCCTTGGGGATGTGTATTGAATAACAAAACTGTGTGGTATTTTGGAAATGATGGCAAGGTGTTTCTGGTGAGGAAGATCAGTAAAATTGCACCTCTCTGGATGAAAGATGAGAAATTAAGTAGGAGTGGAGTTGAAACTCTTGAAGTGACTTGCAATATTCCTTTTTCTTTATTTTAGCCAATATGATTTTGATGGAAGGATGTTAACTCTTCTCCCTTTCTTCCTTTATAGCTTGGTTTTACTCTTGGCAACGTGGTTGGGATGTATCTGGCTCAGAACTATGATGTGAGTATCTTGGTATTCTCAGAGTTAAGCATATCCTGAACTGAAAATAAAAGGAAATTTTCCCTCAACTGGAATTGAATCAGTCTTTATTTTGATGGTTTATATTTTTTAAACAAAATGCAGATCATGCTGACTTTAGTTATAGGAGAACTCAGACGTCTTTTTTCAGGAAGAATTTCCTCACTGAAAGAGTGGTCAGGCATTGGAATGGGCTGCACAGGGAAGTGATGGAGTCACCATCCCTGGAGGTGTTCAGGAAATGACTGGACATGGCACTTAATGCTGTGGTCTAGTTGACAAAGTGGTGATTGGTCAAAGGTTGGACTCTGTGATCTTGAAGGTCTTTTCCAACCTTAATACCAAAAAAAAAATAGTGGAACCAAAACACCATCTACTCTGTGGTAGTGTAGTGCTTAAAGCCTAAACTTCTCTTCAGTCCTGGAGCCCAGGCATCTACAGGCAAAGACAGGAGAAACAGAAAGTGTTTATCAATTGCTCATGGATTTTTCCAGCACTAAAATACAGGTTTCCTGTCTTGGATAGCCTGGCTTCTTACAGTGTTCTCCACTCAATATAACTGTTAATAAAAACCCTTAGAGCATGTGAAATGTCTGTCATCTGGACCAATAATGAAAATAAGTTTTGCCAGCTTTTTTTGAAAATTTATTACTTTCTCCTACTTCAAAAAGTGTATTGACCTGCAGTCAATCTTTCTTTCTTTTTGCACAATGAGAAAAGAAGGGGGATTTTTCTTTCCTCAGTTCTCAGTTAAGAGTTTTCTGTGTGAGAGGACAGAAGATTTCAAGCTGAGCCTTGAAAACATGCTTCTAATTTCTGTAGTCAGCAGAATCCCTTGTAAGAGCAGTGCCACTTAGTTATTTGCTGGCTAGAGGAGTTAATAGCATTTAACATATAAATTTTTTTAATTCTTACGCAATCTGTATTAGCCTTAATAAAAAAAACCAAACAGAGTTGTTGGGGCTTTGGTGACATTTATGTTCTGCTTTCCTCTCATCTTCAGTATTGAAGTCATCTTGCTTAAAAACAATTCTTACATTTTGCTCTTTGTTTATGCACAAACTTTTTTGATTTTTCCTGTCAGTCAGTCCAGTGAAAGGACTAATGAAAGGGTAGTGTTTCTGTGCAATGTATGTTTTACTGCGTTACAAAAATGTAGTCATAAGAATATATTTGGATGTATCAATATGTATCACAAGCATTGTATGGTGCTTTTCTGGCAGCACTGATAAAGTACTGCCACAAGAGGGGGGACTTAGACTTTTGATTTGCAGGAAGTGGTTCCCTGGGAATGTAACACTGACTTGCAGGATGAACATGGAAATTTTATTGCTGGTGTTGAAGATGGTTGGTTTTAGATGACATTTAATATAAGCGTGTCATAATGAGGTCCTAATTCTGCAGCTGTACACACAATGTGCTTAGTAATAAGTATGTAGAGGGTTCTGCTGACATTAGTGGAGTTCTCTTGGTTTAGTTTAAATGTCAGGCGTGTTACAAGCTGGGCTCTTAATTTCATTTGCTCAAACAGAGTTTAGTTCTGAAAAGGAAGGTAAGAAGAATTTACGTTACTAATACTGTGAGCCTCAGACCATTCAGTAAGAGAACTGCATTCTGTTTGGATTAACTTTGCTCTGTGGTCAGGTTATGTATGAAGTGAAAACCCGTTCGTTTTTTTTTTTTTTCCACAGGTACCAGTGGAAAATTTGCTTTAATTTCATTTTAATCAGTTAGCTTGTAAAATCATACATTCTCACGTCCCACAGTTTTAGCTAGTAATAATCTTTTCTTTGCCATTAAGAGCTTCAGATTTTTTTTCTTTCAAGTTATCAAAATTTACTGTTGGATTATTTTATCAAAATTCTTTTGTTTGCAAGAGAAAGCTGAAGTTTGGAAGCTCACAAGCGGAAAATTGAATTTTCATTCAGGTGTGAAACTGCAAAAGGGTGCCAATTTGCAATGCAGTAGAATTCCCCTGTGAGGAATTTTGTTTCCCACAAGATGAACCAGGACACGTATTTCTTAATAAATTTCTTGAGAACATGTTTGATGCAGTTGAACATCTCTTTTCTCTTGGGTTATGACTAGTACAGCACAATCTAATTTCCCCTTTGAAAGCCTGTGTATTGTTGTTTAAATCTGCTTATTCTTGGCAGTTTGTCTTCTTTCAGTCAGGAAGCCAGACTGGAGATAGTAAATTTCCTGTAAGGTGTTCTTTCTTCCTTCCTCCTGTTCCCATCACCGCTGGCTGACTTCTAGCCTTAATAATCTAAATATTTCCTGAAGTCTCATGTGAGGTGCTTTCATCTTCTATTTGCTTGATACTGCTTAGATTTTAACCTATGTGTAAGGTAACTGATACCGGAAATATCTTTTAAAAACCAGTTTAAACTTTATAGAATTTCCTGCTGTGTGTATGGTATTGTTTTTCCTGATGAGACTCATGTAGCCCAGGATTTTTTGTTAATTTCTCTGGCGTTTGATTGTATTGTTTTGCTTTGTCTTTAAAGATTCCTAACATTGCCAAGAAGCTGGAAGATTTTAAGAAGGATGTGGAAGCCAAGAAGAAACCTCCTAGCGACAAGTCCTGAAAGAGCAATGCTCCCCAGGTCAACTCTGTGTGTGCACCAAGGATGCAATTTACCTTTCAGGCAACAAAGGTCAAGTAGGGGGTTGGCATGGGAGGTTCCTCCACTCTTAGTCTCCTAGAACTGGAATATCCTTCTTTTGAAAGGGCGGCCGTGAACTTCTCCTGGGACTGATTTTCAAGGGTTTCAGAATTTGGATTTGCAGCTGATGTGTGACTGGATGATATCATTTGTATTTTGCAGTATTTCTTTTCCTAATATTTTGTAACCTGTTTCTACCTGATCCAACTGGAGTGCTTTTGGTCCTGTTACAATGTGTACCTCACACTTGGTAATACCCTAGCTCTTAGAACAGCACAAAATAAATTAAATGCATCAAGAAGTAATTTTCAGGGTTTCTTGTCATTTGTTGTGAGCAGTGGTACTTCACTATCCTTAAGATCTGTGTTCCATTGTTGGAGATGGGAAAGTTCATTCATCAAAAGGCCATGTAAGAGAAACAAAGCACACCTTGAGAACTGGTTCCAGGCTCTGGCAGTCTCTGCCCCGCCTGCTGTTGAGCTCTGGTCTGCATTAGGCCCTGTGGTGGATGCAAGGCTGCAGATCCTACATCCCATGCTAGTCCCAGAAGCTGGAAAGGGCTGTTGCAGGCTTAACCCCAGCCAGCAACTCAGCCCCACACGGCCATGGGCTCACTGCTCCCACAAGGGTCAAAGTGAGAAAACCTGTGGGTTGAGACAAAGAGTTCAATAGGTAAAGCAGAAGCCACATGCACAAGTAAAGCAAAAAAAGCAGCCATTGAAGCCCCTGGTGTGTGAGAAAACATGCATTGTGTTGTAGAACTCTTCTGTTTGAAAGCATAATTCTGCAAAAATCCTGCTGTAAATTCTGAAAAAAAGTTGCAGTGATTTTAATAGATGTAAATTTTATGAATTCAAGAATCTATCAAATATTTTTTTCCCTTAAAATAGAAGAGTTCGATCAACTCTGTAACATGGCCTAAATGACAGAGTCCGCTTGACAGTCTTTTGCAGGACATGAAGAAAAGTGCCAGGAAGATATTCTTGCTTTTATTGAGAATGCCTGGTGATGGACTGCTACAGACAAGCACAGAGAATGACCTCCATTTGTTCAGGCTCTAGATTAAAGCATACCTAGAGTGCTTCTCTATTAATGTTTTAATTAGGCTAAGGATAGTGCCTTCAAAGTGGTTTGTTCTTTTACCATGTTTTCATTCTCATCATAGGAAATCTGTAGAGCACATGGTCTGTACTTCTCTCAGAAGAGACTAAATGAGAAGATGTGCTTTGATCTCTAATGGGTGTTTATTTAATGGGAGACACTCAGAAGGAAAATATTCTCCTTCTTAAGGAATATAAATATATATGAAGAATATTTCTCCTGTAATTTTAAATCCTTCCTTTCACTTCTGCCCTGATATGTGTAGCTCACATAAAAGCTTTCAGTCTCTGCAAAGGGTTACTTGTCAAGTTTAAAATCCAACTCAAGTCAGACAGTCTTAGCAGTGATACAACCAATTTTCTCTACAGTAAACACTCCAAGAAACTCCAACAGGGAGAAATGGTTGTAGCACCTAACATCAGCTAGCAGAAACCTTGTGGTAATAGCATGTGTGGAAGATACCCAGAATGTGCTTGGTGAAGGGAGTTCCCAACTAAAATAAAAATACATTGATCTTTCACTGAATTAGTACTGTATGCTCTGCTTCTTGAGAGAGCTTTCCATTACCTTTAATAGACTTCAGAGCTGACTGAAGGAATTTTCTTCCATGCACAAAAATGTTTCCGTAGAGTGATAGCACTGCACAGCTGTTTTGATGCATTCGTGAACATGATGAACTTAAGTTTCCCCCAACTGCCTCTCCCTCCACTCCCTTTCCTATTCTTGAACATTGTAAAATGCTGTCTCTAACATATTCATTTTTCTTTGCTTGCCATATAAAATTATATTAGTGCTTAAAACTGGATTATTTCTTTCTTCAACCATAGTATATGTTCTTCCCTTTCTTTACATGGGGATGAGAAGTGAAATAATGTTCAAAATCTCTGTGTTTGTTGCCAAACAGGCCAGTTACTCTAAAAGTGTTTTTGGAGCTGACTCTTTCAGCTAAGCATTCCAAGCAGATGTTAGGATTTATTTTTTTCTCCTATCATACTAGGAAGTGAAAAGCTGCAGCTGTAATGCTATGGAAACAATGTATGTCCATTAATATTAAAGACAGGATTTCTGAGGTGTTTCACACTGCTTGCAACACTTTCATTTTAGCTCAAGCTGGGTTTCTTCCTCCCACATAGTAAGCTGTAAATCTGGATAACATTATAACACAGCTGGTGTGGACTTTACAACTACTGTATAACACATTTTCCCTAGCCTGGGGTTATCCTAGGTGATACTAAAGTTTAACCTTACCTTTCAGAGGGCACAGGGTGAGCACAGATAATGACTGCTTGATGCAGGTCTTGCATCTGGGGGCTCAGAGTGCTTTGGATGCAGCGGTCATAGCAGGGCACAAAGGATGGATACTCCATGAAATACCTAGGAACAAGTTTCCCACTTAACATGGGCTCTGTGAATTTCTGCCCATTTCAAATGCCTATATGGGTAGCTAAAATTGCCAGCTAAAATATGCGGGCTTCCTTTGCTGAAAACAGCTGTATTCATTTTCATATGAGACATATCCTGGAGCTGAAGGCTCAAGGCAAAATGGGAGAAAAGGAATATATGAGCTACTAACAGACTTCTAAAATATTTACTGTGGATTGAGAGTATTATCCTGTGATGGAAAATGCTGCCCTAAGGCTCTTCTGCCATTGAACGCAGTCAAGGGTTAATACCCAAAATAAACAAAAAGCCAGATAGCAAAGCTAATTATTAGCTTACTGGGCACCAGAACTTAAAGTTGGCAGATGCACCTCACAGAACTTCACTAACATGAACGTTCAGTGGTTTTACGTCCCAGAACAACAGCCTGCTGCCTCATGATGTGTGCTCCATCCCTGGTGAAACTGAAACATTGCAAAGGAAGAAATGGGAATTTTTGGAATTAGTAACGTGTTGGTTTCATAAGCCTGGATTATATCTATGTTTGCAGAAACAAGATTGTGCATTGATACTCATTTGTAAAAATCTATATTCTGTATGGGATGCAGAATTATTTTAGGAAGCGGTGGTGGATATCAGTGTGTAAGTTGCTGCTAAAATCCAGAGGGAAGTCTCATTGTAGTTCTTTTTATTTTTGCCTCAGAGGGGCAGAACAGAGATATGCAATTTTGTTTGTTAGACCTCTTGGTGGTACATGTTAACATTTATTTTACAAATTCCTAAACCGAGGTCATTTTTATGGAATTTGTACTGAGATAAAATAACTCTGCAGGTTATTTGCTTTTTCACCTGAAACATACATTAATCACAGATGATCAATTTTACTTTCTGAAAAATAAATTTCATAAGTTTTCCTCAGAATAGATGCTCCTGCCAAAGTAAATTCTGGCCTTAGTCTTTAATACACATGGGAAAAAAAAATACTCCAATCCTGTAAATCACTGACTCAAACCATAACTAGACAGTAACTTTCCTATGCTGTGAGTCCAAATGCTGGAGTGGAACACACAGTTTTGTTTTCTGTGTAGAAACATGGATTCTGCAACAGAATAATTCCACAGATTAGAGCCTTTCTCTGACCACTGCACTTTTTGTGCCCAAAGATGCAACGTGATGAGTTAGATACAAATCAACATATGAAAAAAAAATAAATAAAAGGGCCTGTTTCAAATTCTATTATTCAAATTTTCTGCAAACCAGGGAGAATCAAAGAGTCATGTGCAAGTATTAAGTACAGCTATCATGTTCTGCTTTTTTCCCTGAGAAATAAAACATTACTTTGTCAGCTATGAAATGAGTGATTGCTCAATATAAATCACCTCAATCTGCTTCAGCTAAATTGTTTAGGTTTTAAATCAGGTATATATATTTAAAAAAAAAAAAATATATATATACATGTATGTATATATATGTATATATATATGTAGCCTTAATAGGATTCTAGTGAAAGGTAATATAAGAATGTGAAGTAAAATAGTATACTGCTACTAGTTAATGCAGTTCTACTCTTTGGATAAATTCTGGGCTGAAAGCAGAATTTTTGTTTTTAAGCCTTGATGTATGTGCTGAATCTTGAAAGCGTCTGGCAGTCACTTTGAAATCAGGCTTATTTCCCCCTGAAGAAAATACTGCCTTGGTTGTTGGTAGAGACAAATCTGAAGTTGAGTGACAGTACACTATAACTTACAAGTGAAAATTTCCCACTTTGTCCACTTGTCATTTATTATAATAATAATAATTAAAAAAAAAAAAAAAGGCAACAAGGAAGGGCAGAATCTGGTGGTGGTGGGGTGTGCACTGACTGACCTGATGTGGAAAAAAGGCCAGGACAGCACACTGCCTTCCTGCAGCTGCCTGGTGGGACATGGCAGTGACAAGTGCCAGCAGCTGTGAACGTGGAAGTGTGCCAAGAGTACCAAAACAGGAGGAACAGTCTGTTGGGGAAACGCCTTACCTGAGTCCACTCCAAATGTCTGCACCAACCTCATGAGACACAAGCTATACCAGAGCCTCCTGGAAGTGTTTCTGAAGAAATATTGTTTGAGATGTGCAATAGCACCAAGCAATTTCATTTACCTGCTGCTATTGCTGCTGACTGAAGAGCTTTGCTGGACACCCTGTTTGATTTGTGAGTAATCCCAGGTCTCCCTAAGGCCGGCTGGAATGCCAGCTGCTCGTCTCTCACAAATGAGAATATCCCATGTTCATATCCCCTGGGAAAGGCCTGGGATAGCAAGGTGTGATGGGAGCTGAGCAGAGCTGAGAAATCAGTATTAGCAGGGTAGAGAGTGATTTGTTGCTGAGCAGCAAGGCAATAGGAAGATGCTGGTGGATGGAGCGTGAAGTGAAAAGGATTAGAAGATGAGTGCACAGTAGAAGGTGCAGAGCAGCTGAAGCCCTGGGAAGAAAACAAGCCAGAAAGAGTTTCTTGGCAGGGGGAGAATGGTCAAAAGTAACTTTAGGCACTGTGAACAGAGAGATGTTCTGCTTGCTGTGTGTAGGGACAAAACTGTTGGTGTTGCAGACACCCCCACCCACTGCAGTGCTTGTTCCTGGAGGAAGTTGCCCATGTTGGTGAACAGGCATTTTAGCCCCTTCCTCTCCTGCTCCTGGGGCTTCAGGGTGGGGCTTGTGCCAGGGAGAGGTCAGAGTGCCTCAGCTTAGAGCACCATTTTGGGGTCTGTGTTCAGCAGAAGCCTCTTCCTGAGGAGCAGGGAAACACCCAGGGAGGGGAGCAGAAGAGGTGTGGAGGATCTGCATGGCAGAGGCTAGTGTGAGCTTTGTGTGCTGGAGTGCATCAGAGCAGCAGGCTTGGGCTAGGGGGAACACAGGAACTGGTGAGATGAGAGAAGAGTTGAAAAAGCGAGGCCGAGGTCCTGTTTTATGCATCAGGGGGTCATGAGGATGCTTTAAGCCACTGAAGAAAAGGAGCAGTTTGCTATTCAAAATGAAATTTACAGGAACTACCAGGAATAGCAATTGTTTTGCTAAAGCATGCGTCTTCCTGCTTTTGGAACAAGGGCAAAGACATGCTTTTGTGTTTTTCCCATGTTTCTCCCCCTCTGGCAGCCTATGACCTTTTATTGTATCTGTTTATTTCCAAGACAAGTCTGTGGGATCCCTTTGGACAGAAGCAGTAAACCAACACCTCCGGCTGTCTCAACACTGCTTCTCTAAGGGTTTGGTGGGTTATGGGTGAAATATATCCATGGAGCACCAGAATGTGCAGTAGTGAATAATTTATTTTATTGCCATTTTATTTTTGCAGAATAGACATTCACGCTATCAACTAGAGAGCCTAGATTAAAAGTGGAAAGCATAAAAATTCATTAACGTGTATGTGTGATTACAAGATTCAATCATTCTAATATACAGCTTAAATGTCTTGACATTAGGAAAATTACTAAAAACTGGAGATACTACATGAGAAGTTTTAATGTGTGTCGCAGGGATCCAGTCAGGAAAGCAGGGCATTCACTTTGTTGATGAGAGCTAAAGAGATTGGCCTTTTGGCTTGGTAGTTATCTACTCTATGTCACAGTTTCCTACATTTGAAGCTCCTGTTCTCTGGGCTGCTAGAGAGCAGGGGGTGTGACGTTCAAGTGAATGCACAGGATGGGGAGATACACCAGCACCACTCCACTTCAGCCCTCTCCCTTCTTACTCATGGAGCAGCGCCGAGTGCCATCAGGGATGAAACTTTCTCTGTCCGGGGAATCATAAGTGCATAACTAAACAGCAGTCAAAGAGACACGAGAGCGATGGGGGTGTTGGCCTGGTAAGATTTTGCTGCTCACAGCTACCCCTGCTGAAAGAAATCCCACTCCAGTAATGATAAAGAAGGTCTTGAACAAAACTTTCTGTGTCTGAAACTCTTCCTTCCAAAGCAGAGATTGCCAGTACTGCAGTATTGGAAATTTATTCTAATGCTGTGTGAAAAAAAAACCAAAAACCCACAGTCTCCTTCCAAGGAGATTTGTCCTTCCTCTCTGGAGGTTTCTGTTATCCCTTTGAAGTGATGTAGCTGGTAGTTGGTAGCTGGATTTCTGTCCAGGTCATACGAGTTAGGTGGAAAAGTGGTTTTTGCAAAACAGTGAGGAGTCATCTCATAAGAAGAATAATAATTTGCCTTCAGAAGAAGTAGGATTATAAAACTCTTCTGGATTTGGGAATAAGACTCACCCTTCATTCACTGTAAGTCAATCATAGGACTGAATCTGCTACTGCTGAATACACCAGTGTATGTGTACTTGTCTTCTGCCCCTGGAGTCCTATATACAAGTCCTACATAATTGCTCTAAGACATGAAAAAACTATAGTTAGATAATTTGGAGGAGTGGATTTTTTCTGAGTTATGGTATCCCAGAGAAAGCAGCAACAGAGCAAAGCTAATCTCTCCTTTTAACTCACACTGATTTTCAGAACAGAAAAGCCGTTGCAGAAGACCTCCCGGTGGATTTTCGTCATGGTTTTGCAATGGATCCTGGTGCTATTTATACACAAGTTTCCTTCTTTCTTTCCTGTGTGAAATGTAGGCACAGTATTTTGTCCCAACTTGCTTTGGTCTTGCACTTTTTTTTTTCATTGAAGATTACGTTTGGCTTGTCATGTTGCTGACTGCTGCCCATTCTGGAAAGGTGTTCAGCTGGAAGAGCCTAATTCCCCATGTGTTGATGGCCACCATGACAACAGCCAGGCCAATCAGATTTACACCCAGGCCAGCTTTCACCTGAAAAAGCAAAATGCATCAGAGCAACTTAATTAAGAACAGTTAACATAGGAAAAAAAGAAAAGAAGATGGATCTATACTGACTGAGATATCGAGTGATAATTTATGTACAGTGATTTCTAGAGCAAAAGAAAAGCACAATGAGTATTACGCGTCAGGGTATATGTTGTGGGAATATTCAGGAGTGATGTTTGGAGACTAATGCAGTTCCCTGTGAACTTCTCAATCTTGATAATCTCAAACTTCTCATTCTCGATAATCAGAATGGGGAGTTAAACCCATAAAAGTCACATAACAGGGTGATACATGGCTTACTGTGGAGGTATGTGATAGATCTAATTTCTCATGCTCTCTTGTGCTTGTCTTAGCAGGTCAGTGCAATGGATTGCATACTCCTGAAGCTCTTCAGATCATTTCATTAATAAAAAAAAATAAAGATAAGAAATGTGTGTGTCCTACAGCAGATTTGTGGTTGTTCTTAACCTGACGGCTCTATTATGTAACAGCAGTGCAGACATCATTACTTAGTATCACCACCAATATAATCATTATTATTGCAGCAGTATAATCATTATTATTATTGGCTGCTGAATGTGGGACTAGGTGTTGAAGTTGCACGAAGCATGGGAGGATATACCCAGTCCCAAGACTCACCATATCTTTGATCTGGCAGTGCCCATAACTGAAGACAATGGCATTTGGAGGGTTACCCACTGGCAGCATCACCGCAAATGAGATGCACATGGTGACAGGAATCAGGGTGTATAAAGGGTTGATAAGCAGTGTTTCTGACTGGAAGAAGAGAGGGAGAGAGGTGTTTTACCTAATCGATACAAGTCACTGCTGACAATTAGTATGAAAGGACTCTGTGTTTTCTCTGAATCACATCTGCCTAATTTCTGAACTTAATAGTGGAAATAATTTTTAGTTGGTTGGGTTTTTTTAAAGCAATGCCATAATTTTGAGCTGGTCATGCTCCAGGGATCTCTCTTGAGACATTTCACACTGAGGGAGGGTGGAGTTTGCTACTATTAGGCCACTTTTGCTCTTTCTCCCCCTTGTTCTCTGTGTTGTTCTGTATTGAGTCTTCTGGGGTTTAACACTGACTGCCACTTCAGTCTCCATCCAAGAGAAGTCACAACAGGCTAACATGAACAACGTGCTTCTTCCAGCTGCTGAATATGCCGAGACATTGTGTGATGTCCTCCTGAACAGTGGTTAAGAGAACCAGCTGTTCATGATCCAAGCTTGCATGGTGAGAAGGCAGAGATGGTGGAATATTCTTTAGAGTGGGCTAAAGAATGGTTCTTCTACTCCAGTTTCCAATGGTGATAAAATTTTGCATTTTCGTTTACATTGCTTTGGCCTGGTTTTATGTCAGAGGGAAAGGGGGAAAGGGTAAACAAGGCTACCATAGTTTTGGGGACGGGCGTGCCTCCAGGTTACTTTTGCAATCAAAAAAGAGAGTTTGCCTTAAGATGGCAGTTCACACTACAAGTAGATTACTGCTCTAAAGATTTTTTAGGAGAGGCTCTTTCTGCATGGAGCAGAAGCAAATCTTAACTCCTAAGCCACAGAAACACAATTAGCTCTTTTTGTCTGACCACATCTTCATGTTAGCTCAGAACTGTTCACATAATGTGCTTTGGGACAATCCCATAAAATTGTTATAATAGGGAAAGACTATTAATGACCTACACTCTTGCCAAGAAAAGCTTCACATTACATTAAAAAAATAAATAAGAAAGTTTTCTGGAACTGCTGTTTCAATATGAAATGAAATTAGTTCTCTTTCTTCTATCTTTGTCAATAGGATCCTGATTTTTTTCTGCCCCTTACAAACATCTCTGCTTTCCATGCTGGAAGACAGTATGCTTACCAGATCACCCCTTTGAACAATTTTAAATCTGAAATAAAATTCAGCACTCCAGTCTTTTCTTACAAGTAGGGAGCTGGTGACTACTAACCAATGAACAACACACTAAAAAGAAGCATTAGTAAAAGTATCTCAAGCTTTACGTGAAATTCACCTCTCTTGATGATTCCATAGTCACCTTTTGTTGTACTTGGCATATGAATTCCTCAGTGTACTTTGTCTGAGAGGTATTATAAATTCCTTGGTGCTAAAACATGCTTTTGGCTGCCCAGTTATATTATTTTTCATAGTTCCAAGACTACAGAACAGTAGCTTGGGAACTGAGGCTGGGTTTCATGTGAACAGAGTGCCAAGACCCTGACATCCTAAAAAAATTCCCACAAGCCTGTCAGGGAACAACAGACTAAAAATGTCACTGTTTTAACTCACCATGCTGCACAAAATAGGCAGAAAGATGGTTATGGTTGCTGGATTACTAACAAATTCTGTTACCATGGACACCAAAATGCAAGCCAGCAGAGTTACAGCCCAGTAGGGAAGGCTGCTCAGGGAGAGCATTTGACGTCCAATCCATGTAGAGAGGCCAGAGGTCTGGGGAAAGGACAGAAGCACAAGAATTACTACATACTTGGTATATTTGTCAAACAGATTCTTCTCTCTGCGGCAATTCGCATCAGAGTATCCCAAGAGCAAATAAACAAAGTTTAGGTCAATGCTTTCTGCATTTCCTTTTGCTCAGTAAAGGGGATTTCACTGCAGTGTTTAATAAATAGCAAGAAAGAGATATATTGAATGCAGGGAGTAGCTGCCTACCGTGTTATGTACAAACTTGTAAGTATCCACATCATGAATCCAAACTGGGGAGCATACAAAGGAATAAAAGAGCATGTTGATAATATTTTTAGGAAGGAGGATGAAAAAATAAATATCTGCACCAGTACCTTGCATCCAGCTGCCAAGGCATAACCTCCTCCAACCAACACTACAATCTCCCAGGGCATGGTCTTCTGGAAGTCCTTCCAGGTAATGATGGGCTCCAGTGTGTTAAAGTCTGTTGGCTTTTCACCATCTCCTATTTCAAATAAAGAGAGTGTGTGACCAGTGTTATACTGCCCTTTTGTCAAAGGTCTTCACATTTTCACAAGAATAGAAATGATTGAGTATGCACGGGAGTTATCTTCAGAACTACCTGAGAGAGGGGCAAAGAGGCAGTGCACAACTTGTTTCTCTGGATAGCCTGGCCTCAGCAAATGCAGTGTATTAATTCCAAATACCCTGACTTTCCCTTGGCTGCTCTGTTGAAGTAAAGAGTTGTAAATTCCTGTGTTCTCATGTTACAGCTTTTGGAGGGACTGTGTGCTGTGTTGTGATATGCATGTGCCTATATCCGTAGACTGCAGAGGTGGTGTTGCAATGGGATTATGTTATCAAAGAAAGCTTATGAAGTAGGCCATGGTGCTTGATAAAGTGCATTTAGGCCCCTAGATTTTATCTGAGGACATTAAGTTTTTTAGTGCCTGAGAATTTTCTTGAAGGAGGAGGTAGAGGGTGTCATATTTTCCTAAAACTTGTACAATATATGACAGTATAAAAATGTATGTTTATATACATTTGTAAGCTCTACATAGGACTGTGCAGATAATTCTACTTTCATACAGCACTGCTGAAAGCCTGGCACAGCAAAATGATGGAACCACTGAGTGCTGCCCAAACACAAATGTGAAATAACAATCTTTGTTCTTATCAAGAAGACTGTGAGAGAAGCACTGCACAAAATTGGAACATAGTCTGGCATTTTCTGACCTCTTTTTTGTTTATCTTAAGACATTACAGTGATTTCCACTGTATAAATGACGACTATTTTTTTTTACCAGGGCTTATCTTCAGCTGATTTTGCATTATATTTTTTTAATATGGAACTCCATCTGAACCTAAGTTCAGTCCTAAATTTTAATAACACTGAAGAGGCGGCAGTCTCAGCTTCAAGACCTCTTTGTTATCCTCTGACTGAGACAATATGAATTATGGCAAAGGAGAAGGAGGTCTGATGTAGGAAGGGCTGGTATCAGAGGAGAAACTGAACCCTGATTTACCAACATAAAAGTCTCTTCTTGGAACTTTTTACAGACCAAAAAAAAAAAAATCATTAGACAATCATTAGAACAATGTACCAGCTCTCTTTCTTGCTGCATTCTCCTCACCTTTTTTCCTTTTCCCAAAACATGGCTTTTTTGCTGGAATCAGGAAAAGGAGAAACCCAAGAAATACAGAGACAGTGGCATCGGTCCGGTAACCTTTCCTAGGAAAGAAACAGCGAGGTTTTCATAAAAACACATTAAAAGAAACATTTCCAATCCAGGTACATAACTCCAAGATCATTTCTGCCAGTGCAGTTGTATTTCCACGTCTGAAGTCATACTAACAACCCTCTAGAAAAATACGCCTGCGTATCAAGGATACAAATTGGATTTTTTGTCCATTTATTAAACTGACTTTGGTAGCCAACTTCAATCATTGCTCAACAATTTTTAACATTCTGTTGGAAAAAAAATAATCCCTTTAGGTTTACAAACCTATTAACTTGGAGGTAGAGAAAAGTAGTGTGTTTACTAGAAATAAGAAACAGTAAACACATTCTGGGGAAAAGCCAAACCCAAGTGATCGTTTAGAAATGAACTGGAGATTGATTTTAAATTAAATGTTTAAAACTCTTCCTGTAAAAGTATTTTGAGGAGTGCCAAACTCCAGCGGTCATCAGAAAATCACAGTATTAGGAATTGTTTTTCTGTCAAAATTGGAATGAAAAAGTAATTTTATACAGTAGCAATATAAAGAAAACTTACATTCAAATCACTTATTCTTTGATGTGCAAAGTGTGTTATAGTAAGCTTTAATGTAATTTGTTTCAATATTATTTAAAATAAAAGAAAAATTATTTGCTTCAGTCACCGTTCTCAGCAATATTTAATTGAATGGACATTTTCTTGATAAAACACCTTTTGTCAAAAAATTTAATTTCAATCATAGTTGCAATATATTGTAGTGACAACTTCTGTTTGAATGCACTAAAATATTTTAAGCTCGAAATCTGATCCTCCTATTCTTTTACATTTGAAATGGTTCAATTTACTTTCTCTACTTAACTCACTCTGAATACAGAGAAAGAATGGAATTTGTCACTATAGGAACAAATATAATTTAAGAAAAAAATCCTGATTTTTGAATAAAGACTCCATTTTTCACTGCTTTTTTTAAACGTGATTGATGATGTCTTGGGGGAAAAAATTACTGTAGAAAGTCATAAGAAGCAAAGTTGTATTCCTGTGCAGTTGTTTAGGGAATTTTACTCACTTCTCAAAAAAAGATGACCATCCTGGGACAAAGCCAGGCTCACGAGTGAACCAAAGCAAGGTCATCAGGACGAAGAAGAATCCAGTCACCATCTCGGGATAGCTAGAAATAAAAGAACAGAGAAAGCTAGGAGTTGATTCCAAGATCAGTCTGAAAACTCAAGAGCAAGTTCCGGAAGAAGTAAGAAAGTCAAAACTGGCTTCAAAAAAGGATATAAAGCATATGAAAAATAGCAAGGAAGATTAGTTTGAATTAAAGAATTCTAGATTTGGCTCCCAGCTGGGAACCATCTAAACCCAGTAAAAAACAGGCTAAAAATATCCATCTGTATTTGCAATTCAATCATTCATGGGCGAGACCTGAAGGAAAATATTTCTAAATGCTTGTTTTGTATTTGCATTATTATCTGATTAAATGAGTTAACAAGGTGAAGCTCATATTAGCATTCCACTGTAAACACATTCTCTTGCATTTTTTAGAAGGGTAGAAAGCCTGAGAGCAAATGACAATGTAAATTAGCACAGATGGTGCACACAAGGTGACTTGAGGATACCTGAGGTGACTTGAGGATTTTTAATTTAGCATAGATTTAAATTAAGAATGATTTCATATTTAGGCACAGCCTGAACAACAGGCTAGTTTCGAAGTTTTTCGTATTCAGGAAGTTGATCTGTCAATATTTCGGTTGAACAGCACAAAAATGTTTTGTGAAGAAGGAATTCTGTGGCATATCAGCCCTTTTGAAAATGAAAATCTTGCCAAATAATCTCTTCAAGAGACATTTCTTGCCGTCTTGCATAAAGGTTATGGGCAACTGGGAGGGCTGGACAACTCGTGGCATAGGAAAAAGCCTTTGTTGAACTTCTAGCCACTAAAATAAGTATGTGCCTGAATTAGGAAATGGGGTCCTTAGGGTTCGAAGACAAACCTTGACTCAGGTGACCTTTGAACCCTGGAATAAATGTGAATCTTTCCTTTTTCTTCCTTTTTCCTCAGAAATAAATGAGTTACATGTTAACACTCATGCTTGTAACAAAGTCTTTGATTTTAGTTCATTTTTGCATTTAGTTCTATTTCTATCCTGGAAGGAAGGAAAAAGAGCTGACAGTTTTAGAATAAGCTACGTGAGCCAAAGGCAACATGGAGGGCAATAGGAAAGGATAGTTCTGCCTAGAGAGGCAAATTCCCAAGGAAGGAAGGTCTGGGTTACCTAATATTTCCCAGTTTCTTATATTCCTCTTGAATTCTTCTCTCTGACATTTCTTCCCGTTTGGTCTTCTTCTTCTTGCTTACAGAACAGGTCTCTTTAAAACTGAGATAGCATGATAAAATTAGGTAAGGGCATAAAGAGGGGGAAAAAAGTAATTTAAAAAACCCCAGCAGTGAGGGAGACTGAAAATTCTGGTATCAGGGACTGTTGGGACAAGATGTGACTGGGGCAAGGCCTGATGGCAACGGGAAAGGAAAATACTGCGTGTGATATTTGATTAATCTGGTTTCAAGTTCTTTTAAGATTCAATTCTAGTCATAGCTGGAAGGTCCCCAGGGTGCTCTGACTCGTACTGATTGGTATCACTGAGCCATCTTGAGCCATGGCTGGGCTCCCTCTGCGTAGGCTTCCTCAAAGAGCTGCCAGCAACCTCCAAAAGCTACTGCTAGTTTCTATCATCACATGCAAAGATTGTGACAGAGGTCAGCTATCAATAGAAATTTTTAAGGGGCTAACTATGCTTTCCAGTTGGATCAGGGTTATCCAACATATTTGGGGCCTGCTCTGGCTTTTGAGACCATATTTGACTTGGATATTCAGGATTCACAGTAAATAATGGGAGAAAGCTGTGCTTGGGATCCCACTAGCTGCCACAACCTGCCTGCTTCTGCTTATACTGTTATAATAACAGCTGTTTCTAAACCAGGCACAACCAGAAAAGCTCCATATTGCCTCTGCCACAGAGGCAAGGGCAGTCAGCCTGGTGTTTTGTCCAGGTCAAAAATGCTTGTACTTCTGCCAGGGACATGAAAACACGAGCACATTTCCTAGCTGGATATAATGATCCTGCTATGCATTTGTACGGATGTTAGGTGAAGTCCTTAGTTTATTCAGTTTACCTTCATTCTGTAAGAAAACATGGACATTCTTAATTGAAATTAGGATGTTTTCAAGCTCACTTTAACCCTCTCCTTTTCTTCTTTCCAGAAGTGTTACTTTGCTGTTCTTTGAGCCACAGATCCCTGCTTTTTCACTCCAGCTGTACCCTCTGTCACACAGAGGGGTGAGGGGGATCTAAGTCAGTCTAGAAGAGGCAGCAGCAGTGACTGAAACACCATGGCAGCACAACTTTTATAGTTCTTTTAGGTGATAATAGGTACTTTTATGGTTCCTGCTATTTTAATATCTCATTTGGTACCTCACTAGCCACCCAAGCTGTAGCACTGGCCAACCCATGGGCTTCAATCTCCCTCAGTGTATTTGCTTAAGGCCAGACTCTCAAAAGAATCTGCATTGCTCAGGATCCAGACAGGCCCTGTCTGGTCAACAAACGGATGTAACCAGGGTTTTCATTCCACATGGCCAAATACGTAACACATTGTTTTAGCTCACTTAGCACTGCCTTTCATCCAGAGGGATTTTAAATTTCCTTGCAAACCTTGCTGTTGGACTTCAGTAAAATCCGCCAGCAGGGAGAGAAGAGGATGGAAGAGCCTTCCAGGCTGTAAGAGAAGAGCTATATGGTTTATAAAGGCGAGTTCTGTGGTAACAATTCCACCCTTAGCTCTCCTTTGCTGACAAAGATCCTCTGCTAGGTTCATTCTCTTTCGCCTTTGACCTGGTCTAGGGCCTTGAAGTCTGAAATGCTGTTCCAGCTAAGCCAAGTAAGGACAGATTGATGACACAGGGCTTCCTAGGAAAATAACATTATGGGAATTCATTAAACATTTATGCACAAGGATTAGGCAGCTGTTTCAACACATTCTGTTTCCAGGCACAGGAGGATGGGAAGGCAGGGTATTGAAGCCCAGTTCCTAACAAAATATGTTCTTTAATGAACTGCAGTGAATAGAAGTCAGAGATTAAGGAGGCTTGGAATCAACTAGTACTTCTCAAAAAGTCAATAATGCTTCAGTCTCTGGTATTATTTAGAACAACATTAATCAGCATGAAGTCTTGGATGCAATGTGGAATTTCAATTTTATTTTTTTGTTAAACCAGATTAATTGAGGGTCATGTTAGGGCCTGTTTCTTCTCAAGATTAAAAAAAAAAGTGGTGGTGGTAATTTATATTAGCCTTTTAATTTGGAACTACGAGACTCAGAGACTCACTGAGAGGGCATGGAGCCATTCACCTCTAAATTACTTCTGCAAATCTAGTCAAGGTCAGCAGCAAGCAGAACTCATTATCAATTTATTCATTGTCCTGGGTGAAATAGTGATGTCAGTTCAATTTACTTTTAAGAGTAAACTAAATCAAATTAAGGCCAATTCAATTCTGAGTAAATGTGTCTGCATCACAATTTAATGCAGATTAACTAATCCACTCTAAATGCGCATTTAGGCACTCTTCATTAACTTTGTAAAGACAATATGTGATATAATAGACTAGAAGACTGAGACTTTTTCGTATTTTGGGGCTTAGGGACTTACTGGTTTTCAATGTATTTGTCTAAAGCTGTGAGTTCTTTCCACTGAAAAGAGTGGAAATATATATGGAGTCTATTTACCTTTAATTTTAGCTGGTCTTACATTAATTTCATTGAGCTGGAGGCAGATCTGAAAAGCAACTTGTTCACTTGCAGTTATTTTTCTATTCATCTTTTGAACTGTGCTTTTCCAAAAGGACTTATAACAAGATTTTTGGTCCACAAGGGAATCCTCATTGTCATAAGAGTGAAAAAAGCCCAAAGCAGTTGAATGCTTGGTAAGGATTTCTATCAGCAACACCTGGGCACTTCAATCTCAAGCAGCAATACTCTATGCTTATGCCAGGCAGCTAAGCAGTGAGATTTCCTCTGGCAATTGTTCTGGCAAGAAGAAGGAAATTGTGCCTTAAATTCTGTCATTTGCCAGTCAGAAGGTCTTTATGAGACATGTTTGAGAGGAGCTGCAGATGCCCTGCTTTTGTAATCCGTGTGTCTCGAAAAACCTTCACTCACTTGCAACCCAGGAACAGCCAATGCAGCCAGAACCAAGTCAGCACCAACATGATGAGGGAGATGGGGAAACTGAACAGGAACCAGGTTCCAAAATTCACCACTTCAGCTTTCGGGTACTGGCTGTAAATTATAAAAGAGGATGCAACAGAAGTTAGAACAGTAAAGGGACAGGGACCTCCAACACTCATAGCTGCACACACATCTACAGGCATTTATATCTGTCATGGCATGAGAGAAAAATTCCATCAGTTTGCATTTGCAGCAGCTGCATTACCTATGCAGAGTGAAACCAACAGACAAACAGTGTAGCTCTCCAAACCTTTAACACCAGATGGTCTGGATTGTCTGGCCAGCTTCAAAAACACTTGGAGATGCCAGGAGTGAAACTCCATCCCTACCTGTGGTTTATATTAAGGCTTCTTTTAGGGTTGTGAGGCTTCAGAATGATTTCACCCAGAATCTCTTTGTGTGTCTTCTCATGGGCCACACAAATAATGACTGCATTCTGCTGTGATCTGACAAAGATGCTGGATGTGTGCTTTTGCTGCAACTGTCATAAAAGCAAGCTCTTGGAAAATTCTGTAAAATCCAAATCCTTGGATTAAGCTTGACTTCTGAACTTAGTCTTCTTTGCTACCACCATTTAAGAGAGAGAAATGAGGGGTATCAAGGCAGTAGTGGCAACAGTAGATGGTCAGAATCAGGTGTGAGCTGATGCATGTCTCTGCATGAGGAGAAGTACCACCAGTCTTCTGACAGAAAAACATTCATGTTGCTGGCACTGAAACGTTCGTGTCTTTGAGAGCCCTGGGCCTACAATAAAGGAAATACCCAGCTGATCAGAGAGCTACTTCCCATCTTCTCTGAAGCAAATGTGTAAGGCCACATTTCTAAGTTGGGGTTTTTTTTTTGCATTACATGTTGAGCAGCTGATTTTATGACATTCCCTCTTTTGTATTTCTTTGTCTTCTTTGCTATACCTTCATGGCTTTAGTGTTTATTTTTCCAGAATGCCTGCTGCCTTCATGATAATCAGTATGTCAAATCAAAAGAAGTTGCTGGAGAAACTTAAATGTTACCACATGCTGAGGAGTTTTTACTTTGCTCAGGAGAAAGACATGGATATGTATTAACTTTCAAACATTAACCATTAGTAATAACATTAGAGTAGAGGAAGAAGCGAATTTTCCTTCAGAGAGACTGTCTTACTAGGGTTCCTTGAGGTAGGAAATGCCCCACAGGGATGATAATGACTCGCCCACCATTTTCACCAAGTCCCAGCATCACTTACTTGTTGAAGTGCTCCAGGAATATGAGGCTGGTGGAGGTGCCTATGATGGTGGTCAGCCCCCCGATGGTTGCTGCGTAGGAGATGCTCAGTGAGAGGCATTTGCAGACCATGTGGTCATGTCTGGTCTGGTACCGGTACTTGGTGCTCAGGCCGAGATCGGAGGGCTCAGGGGGCAGGACCAGGATCTGAGCCTGTGAGGGGACACATTCACAAGGAAAGCAGGTGATCAGAAAACCAGCCCAGCATGCTCATATGCCAGACTGATATGGGGCCCAGAGAAGCACCAGGTTTGTGTAAGAGAGGGCAGGTTTTTCTTCACAGGAATTAACTGGGATCAGTCCTGGAAACCTGGCCAGGGGCCTGAAACTACATGGTCTGTGACAGAAATGTAGGACAAGCAGTAATCAGACTTCTGGCTAAGGTCTGGGCCAGCTGTGTGTCTGACTGGAATATCAGTGGGATACCAAAAGCCTTTGAAGGCTGCAGGGATGGGATGCCAGCACTGCAGCAGAAGGAATCCGTAATCCTTGAGGCTTAGGAGCAGCCACCACACAAAGGCTTGGTGAACTTTTCACACTTAAACTGGCTCACGGTCTCTAATTAAGGATGGAGTTCTGGGGATCTCAAAACGTCATGGAAAAGGCTGAGCAATGGGAATATGGAAGGACAAGATGCCAGAAAATTTCGCTCCCAAAGAAGCTTTCTTAAGTGACAGGTAACTCTCTATAAATCAAGTCCTTGTACTGGGAAAAAAGGCACAGTACTTCAAGGCACTTCATATGCAATCTGTAATTTGGGAATGAGGAAAAAAAGGCAGAAAGTGGTTCAGATAGGCTTGTTAGATTTACTAATTTGTATTTTTGATTTATTTTTCCACTGTGAACACAAATTTTTGTGTTGGTTTTAGCCTGTTCTTTTGTGGACATAAACTTATGCCATTAGGATACTACAAAATTGTCATCCAAACAGCAATCTCTTCTTGGATCCACTCGAGAGAAGTAGAAATACTGGAATGAATTGATTTAATGGAGGATTTTGAGGCTGGATATTTTGGAAGACAAAAAGGAAGTGGATACTAAGACTACCTAACAAAGTGGCTGAACAGATTAATGGTCCATGCCTGCTGCTTTTTTCATTCTGAGTAGGATTTTTTGTGCCAGGGGTTGTTGTTTTTGAGTTGGGATATTTTCCAAGGAGGATTTGCAGAAACAAAGTGGCTATTACAGTCAAATAATAAAGGAAACTCGTGATCCCATTACTGAATATAAAGCTGAATGAATTGTCCCAGCCACTGGGGAAGGGTCTTCTGAACATACCTGTGTTGGCTGCATCTAAATGGGAGCACGAACTAGCAAAGGGCCAAGCCGTGGCTGTGGTGAGGTGATGGAGAATGGTTCCTTTCAAGGAACAAATATGAAACAGTGGGAGCAGGTGGTAATCACGTCTATCTTTTGCCTCATCCCCAGGCCTAACATTTCCTTACCTGAGGTAGATGCTGCCCATTGCTCGTAGAATTCATTGGTCCAATTGGGTTGGCTATCATGTGCACACCATTCATACTCTGCAAGGAGGAAAATGCCTTTGGATTAGCCTTTATTATGTTCCTAGGGGCACTCAGAATAGAATTTGTGATGCTTTGTAAAGGTACTGGGTGGAGGGTTTTGGAGGCAAAGAAGGAAAGAGATAAAATGGTTCCAAAACTACAAGAAAATCCATCCCACTAAAAATCAGCTGTTAATTTTCTGCTGGTGGGGAAAAAAAAGTTTAAACTCCCTCCTTTTTTATTTTAAAGTGATTTTAAAGTCAGATTATAATGAAATTAGGTCTTCTTCCTGTGTCATGCAGGAGGTCCCTTGAGCCTGTGACTTTGTGATATGTGCAGGCTGCTGCAGCAACTGAGAAGTCTCAGCTGCAGAAGCTGGCAGTACCCAAGCAATAAAAGATCATATCCATATAATATGATCCATGTTCCAAAAGAATTTGTTGGAAACCATATGGAATTGTTAGTTTGCTGACTGGATCTCAGGATCTCCATCGAGAAGTACAACAAACTTATATTGTTTTGTACTTCTGTTGTTGTTGTTATGGAGCTAATTGTTCCCCAGACTGATTTGTGCAAGCAGGCTGACAGGTTAAATACAAAGTAGGACATTCTGCAATACATACTTTCTGCCAATGACCACCATACATTTGAAATAAAAAAAACAGCAGTTTTTTTCAGAGCTGTGTGCATTTTGCTCTGATGGTTCCTGCATTAGGAGACAGTGTAGCTCAGAAGATACCACCTATGACAATACCTTTGAGTGCATCAAGGAGCTGAAGTCAGTAGTAGTAGCACTAAAAGCAAAGAAAGGAAAACATACTTTAAAAATGCCTGTTCACCCAGCTCCTGCAAAAGGCACACATCATGGGCAGGAGGGGCAACATTCAGTGCCTACTGAAATGCTGACCACCATTTGTTAGAACCTCTTATGTGGGCTCTTGGCCAAACAATAAGAGTCATTATTATGTTTCATAGCTCTATCTCTAGCTGTGGAGAAGTGGGGTTCCACCTTCACGCAAACAAACAAACAAACAAAAGTGTTTCTTGGTAGTATTTACCCCGTTCTAGGAGAGGATTCCATTCTCTGTGGACTGAATCACCAGACAATCCAGCACCACTGCTGCCTGTTCTAGTCAAGCTCCTCCTCTGCCAACTTTTCCAATGCTGTTTCTGAGTACCTACCTGTACCATGTTAAAGCCTTCCCTAAAACCTGTCCTGTGTGGCATGTGGATCATGAAAACAATCCACTGAACTTATTTCCAGAAGATGTGCTACTTTTCCTGCCAAATTCAAAGGTCTTTTTCAAGTAATCCTATTTTAATAATAGTTCTGTATGAAATATCCCACACATACTCTTCAATAGGGTTTAAAGGGATTAATGGCACAATGCCAAACTGAAGATTTGATTCTATATTGCATGGAAAATATGGCTGGGATAAAAAGAGATAACAGAGGGAATATTGGAGAACCCAATTAGTCTCTAATATAATGAGAAAACTATTTAGATCTTGCAAGTTAACCTAAAGTCATCAACCTGTACTGTTTGAATTGTATTTGTTTTAAATTAAAATTTAAAGTAAAAGGAACCTGTTTCTCTTTTATTTTGAACAGTTGTGAACAATACAGAAGGAGCTCAAAAGGAGCTCAAAAAGGGACTGTACAATTTGTTCTCACACTTCGTAAGATGCTCCTCAAAACTGGCCTATAATAAATTTTTAGGACATATTTTGTATATTGTCTCGTATATGTTAAACTGATGGTTAATTAGATAATTTGACAAATAAATTAATCCTTTACTTGATTTACCCTTTCCCCTTACTAGATTCTGCCCCAAATAGAGACCTGTTGAAACTGCTAGTGTTTCAAAACTCTGAAGAAATTTGTCTATATTTAAAGAAATCCTTTACAAATTTTGTGGGGGAGTAGGGGTGGTTTTTTATGGGTTCTGCCTCCCACCATGTCCCCCCACCCTCCACTCTCATCTCCCTATTAAATGCAGGCAGTTCAGACTTTCTTCAGGAATTCTCTGTAAGTGATTTCCCCCTGGAGGTGTCCTGTGGGCAGTCCATGCTGTACTTGGATCGTCTCCATCATTGTTCCTTCAGGGGAACAGAAATAAAAATCTGTGGACAGTGCTTTCTCACACAGCACAAACACAGACTTCAAAAGAGCTTTCAAACCCCTATAAATATTTTCCTTCTCCCTAGAATATCCATAGTGTTTAAAAATAAATGAATACTGCAAAGTTTTAGTGAGAGTGAGATCCAGACCGTCACATCAATCCCCTTTATCATGTAAGCCTTCTTTGTCAGTCACATGTGAAACATTCACTTGTAAGCTTCTGCTTGCCCTTCCTGGCTCTACTCCTGGGTTCATCTCATTGCAACCTGTGTAGGGCTCAAATGTCCAGTCCTGATGAACAGGGTTCATTCTTACTCCTCATTGATGAAGATAAGCTCCAGTGAAGGTTGGCCATGCTTTTCACCGAGACCTGCAACAAAGGAACAGAGAGCAGCCCTTGGGGTAAGAACTGAGCTGAGCCCCTGAGTCACAGCACTGGACCTGGAGAAGCTGCTGCAAACAAAAGCTTGTCCAAACAGTCTCAGGTGCTCTCTTTATGCAGCATTAATTATTCTGTATTTTGAGGACCATGTGCATCTGGCAATTAAAAGACTATGATACCTACAAATAATAGACAAGGTTGGATAAAATAATTTTCAGCCTGGAAACTGTAAAGTGAAAGAAAAGAGAGATCTTTTTCTTCCTAAACCTTTTCCTTCTGGGAAGGAATGAACAAAATGAACCTTAGAGCTCTCATCAATTTTTTATTATGGGATTGTCAAGAGAAAACTTCTGAGCCTCTTCTAAATTTCCTGGACTTTATTCTCAGAGGTTTTCTTCCAACCCTGTAAAGTCCTATGACCCACAAGTTTATGACACACAGCTCCAGAAGATGCCCTAATTCAGTTTAGTTTCCCAACTCCTATTCTTCCATCACTTCTTCAAACTTTCTTTCATTTTTTGAAAGGAATATCAGAGTACAAAAAGAAAGTACATATCAGTGTTTTTGGCAGTATCAGTCAGGCAGATCTGATCTCCATAGAATTTGAGTAATACATATCAACAAGTCTGGTCACTGATAAACAAATAACAAAAGAGTGGCCAATACTGACAGATACCTATTGGCTTGTTTTCTTCGGCAATGGTGCTGCCTGCAGTAGTGATGACCTCGCACTCCTCCTCAGCATTCACTAGCTCCTGGAGCACTGCCTCCACGATTGGCATCACCATGGCTGTGGTGGACGTGTTGGAAAGCCACATGGAGAGCACCGTGGTGCAGCACATAAAGCAAAGGAGCAACCTGGAGTGCAGCGCAGGAAAAGACGAGGAGTTGCAGGTGGAACAAAAAGGAGGGGAAAATTTGTGAGCTTTCAAACTCCGAAAGGAAAGATGGGTATGAAAAATGCCCCAAACCAAGGTAGCTTTTGCTCATGGATGGGAAGATCAGAGAGGTTTTAAGCTGCTGCTGTCAGGCTCAAACTACCCCCAAGCCAAAGGTTCACTCACATGCCTGGCTTGGCTCCTGCCATCATCACCATGCGCAGGGCAATTCGCTTGTGGAGATTCCACTTTTCCACAGAAGCTGCCACACAAATCACACCCATGAGGAGCAAAGTTGTGTTCTTGAAATATTCAGCAGCCACCTGCATTAAGGGCCAGGGGGAAGCAGTCAGTTAAAAAAGCAGTAACTACCCTACACAGAAAGCATGCTGAATGAGAAGAAATATAGCATTGTGCATTTTTGCTCCCCGAAGTGAGAATGACAGGGAGATGAAGAAAATGAAAAATTCATAAATCAAAATATTCTCTTTAATCTCCTTCTTGTTGTGTTTACAAATAAGGCTCTATACCCTATTGTTTAGAGGCTTCTAAGTTTTGAAGAGATCAAGAGAAATGTTTATTCGAACAGGATATTCAGTGCCTGCAGTAAATCAGTCATACTCAGCTAGGCTCAGATGGAAACAAGCACAGGCAAAATGGCACTGAGGGCAGCTTATTCATGTGCTTCATCTGCTTTTTCATTCTGGAGATATTTTTGTCTCTATTGCTTATATTTACTCTGTCTTGTTCAGCTTTTGGGCAAAATGTGGCATCCCTAGAACCTACAGCTTCAGGAAAAAGTCCTTTGGGACTTGCTCTTTGAATGCAAAAAAAAAAAAAAAAAAGGTTGGTATATTGCTGCAGTTATCCACAAACCCTGTGTCAAAACTTTTCACATTGGAAATCCACTTCCATTTTATCAGGAAAATAGGGAAAAGTTTCAAGAACTTTAACTTAAAGACGATGAGCAAAACCCATCAACTGGTCCAGGAAGACACTAAGAGACCACCTCCAAAGCAGGAATTGTGAATTTGGGTCTTGCTAAAACATGAGAAGGTATTCTGTGAAGCAACTGCAAAAATGAAAAATTAAGCAAACCATTAAATTCTTACACAAACACACACACATACTTCTGTAAAAATAAACAAAATGGGAGAAAATAAAAAGTTGCACACAGATGCTTGGAGTCTAGCAAAACTTTTCATTTCATTTTGATCCAATCCTTCCCAGGCTGTTGCTGGAATATTTTTCAAAAAACATAATTTCTTCAGTTTAAAACTATTCCTCTAACCAAATGTAGGTGCCAGCATTTAAAAACAATTAAGATCAGAGGAAGCAATAGTATTTCCATTGTCCTCAGTTATATTGATGCTCCTCCATAAAGTGCAAGAATGCAACTAATGTTATTTTGTGAAATCTGCAACAAGTTATATATTTAATTACATTTATTTAATAAATCCCTATGGTGACCTAAGTAGGCTTGGCCATCATAGTTGTGTGCCAGAACTTTTAAATATCACCTTTTTGGCTTTCTTCCACCAGCTTCTTTCTCTTTAACTTTCTTTATTTTCCTGCTACCTTTTCAAAAAATAGTGAGGGGAATGAAGGAAATCCATCAAGCCAGCAGCATGAAGAATCTGAGGGTTTTTTCTTTTATTTCTTTCACAGCCATTTTTGAGAAACAAGTGAATGTTAATTGTCTTTTTAACACCAACATACGTATATACGACACACTGGTTCATGTTCTGAAGCCCCTGTGAGTTATTTGTAGCTGAAATAGAAGTAATTTTCTAGGCAAGAGTCATACCAGAACAGCAGATTGGAAATACTGCAACATCATCAGAGTTGTTTATTTTTGAATGCAGGGATTTATTTCTGTTCCTAAAGCAAATAATACATTCTTTGCAGTAGTCTTACTGTCGCTTTATTTGATATTACATTGAATTCTCTCAGGCTGCCATTAAATTTTCCTTCTCCAATGTGCTGCCAAATTTTTAATGAAAATGCCCAACTACTTTACCTTTATGTTAGGAGAAAAAGATTGTGAAAATACTGAATTTTGTTTGTATGAAAATGTATCTCATTTTATTACAAAACTCGGGGGGATAAGCAGTCATAAAACTTTGGGCTCATGCTTGTCTCTATCCATTTATGGGTATTCCCAGTGCTAGATTGTGAGAGAAATCCAACAATTTTATGTTTGCTACATATTCTTCTGCATTCTTATCTGTATTACTTGTCCTTAAATCAAATATATTGTCCCCTCATCCCCAAAAAAAGAGATAGTAAAAAGGAGGGGGAAAAAAAGTTGTAGAGAAAATAAAATGACTTCTTGGCATATAATGAAAGAAATTAACATTCAAAAAAACCTCAAGTAAGCAAATTCAGGCCTGATCATAGAGACTTTTTTGTACAGCTGCTTCTTTGCCTGAGAACTCATGGCTACAGTGCAGCACTAGGCTACAGCTTTGAAAAAGGACTAGACATTCACCTGGGTAACAAAATTATCTCATCTTTTGCAGTAAATGGCAACTTGTTTTAGCATATGTAGCCTCTTGCCTTACGTGACATCCATAACAAATACAACTGGAAGGAAACTTTACAGTGTGTCCTCTAGCTGCTGTTTACATGGATTTGAGGAGGAGAAAGGTGGGATCCTTTGGAGCTATAGGTTGTGATGCAGCAGTTGAAAGGATGGACATCCCTCGTGCCCAATATAGCCTGTGTCATATCCTCTATCTGCCTTCTGGCGAAGAAAGAGCAGGTGGGTTACAAGACGTACACTTCTTCCTCCCATGCCTCTAAGCCTCACTACTGCACTAAGATCAGCCTAATTCAAATAATTAGCTGAGAGTAAGAATATTAAATGATAAAAATGTGCAACAGTCTGACCTCGCTGGACTTCATGACTCCAAAGAGAGGGTACAGGAAAGCAGGAACCAAGGCTGCTGCCCCAAGAGGCACTGCTTCAGAGACCCAGTACACAGCTGTCACCATCAGCACGTAGGCGCACGAGGCTTCCTGCAGGGACAAAGCACAGAGGATGAGTGTTACTGCCCCACCACATGCTGTGGGAGCTCTGTGAACTCACCCACAGGATTCTTTGGACTGTGGGTGCCTGTGTTTAAAAAAGCCAAAAAGGATTGCATTGGGACCTCCAAAGGTGCAGCGGTTGGGGTGTGAAATTTTGGCTACCATCTGAAAGGACAGTTTCAGAACATGATGCTATGAAATTTTTCACACATAATCCAGGGAGAAGCATTGGAATAAGCCTATTAGCCTATTTATCAGCAAAATGATGACTTCAAGTGCATTTATAAATTTGTTTGATTTCCATAATCCAATATTTACTAAGCATTCAATCATAACTCCTCAGATTACACCTGTTGACCTGTTATCTCTGCATGTGTTTCTCTCCAGTACTGGACAAAGACAGGAACTGTTAGTTTTCAGGACCAGATGAGAGCATTCATATTTGCCATAAAACTGCCTTGTAGTTGTTTTGGGAAATGCTCTAGAAATGTGGTTTTTTGGTTTTTTGTTTGTTTTTTTTTAAACAGCGTGCAAGCACTTTTGCTAGCTGATTTTATGTGCTCAGGTAATTTCTACAGACCTTTGGAAGAAGACCACAGGCCTGCAGGGTTGGGGGCAATGGGTGAATGAAGCTAATCAAACAAGTTTGCTGCTGTCCAAGGTTCTGGTGGAAAAAGGCATGAGAGCATCATGCTGAGCAGTCACGGGGAGCTGGGATATGATGGAGAAAGGGGCTGTCTGCTGAATATTCTTACAGGAAAACACAGCTAGTGCATGGAAGTCTTCTGGTCCAGTTCTAAGATATATCTTTATTTATGGCACTCACTGGAGTTCTCCTTAGGCTCAGTTTGCTATACTTAGCAATAGTTTCTATACTTAGAAACCTGGGGATATCTGCTGGTAATAATTACAGAAACTACCCTCAAGAAAAGGTTTTTCCTTTTCTTTTCTCAATTTTGAACCCAAGTCCTGTACTGGCCTTAACCTGCGTTCTATGGCAGTTAGTAGGTCTGCAGTGATTATTCCAGCTATAAATTTACCTGTTCTTCATTATGCACTATATGTTGCGTATGAATTTAACGAGTCATATGGAGTTACAGCTCACAAATGGCTCTTGTTTAGAAAAATTAACTGTTCACAAATGCTATTTGAGTCTCTTAAAATATAATTTCACTACTTTTGTTTCCTGGCTGGATGACTTCTAAATAAAGCAGCTTTAAGGAGGTCACACAAGCAATTCTCACAGATCCCTGTGCAAATCAATGAGCATGTTCTACATTTCGTTGTTTTTCAATCAGTTTTGTGAACAAGGTGGTAAAGCCTAGTGAAATTATACAGGGATGTGGGTTCAATGGAATGAATCAATAGCTTGTGTTTAAATTAATGTTTATACATGTCATTTTTACATTACCTCAAAAAAGAGCCACAATCAGCTGTTCATCTTTTTTTTTGAAGTACAGCTTACAGTAATAACAGGCAGAACACAGACAACAGAGAAAAGTAAAATAGATTGATATGTACTATTTCCTTTACTTTTGTAAGAATTGCAGCCAGGGTTGCTCAGAAGCTTGGATATAAATTAGTTGCCAGATCTTGCTCTATTTCAGAAAAGCGTAACATTAAACAGTTATAATTCAGCAAAGCCAGGGTAGGTTTATATCAGATATTAGGCAAAATTTCTTCACTGGTAGGGTGGTCAGGCATTGGAATAGGTTGCCCAGAGAGGTGGTGGATCCACCATCCCTGGAAGCTTTCAAAGGACTTGTGGATATGGCAGTTGGGAATATGGTTTAGTGGTGAACATGGCACTGCTGGGTGAGCAGTTGGACTTGATGATCTTAGAAGTCTTTTCCAACATTAATGATTCTATGAATGTGATTCTATTAAGCAGGGCTACCAAAATAATTGAAATAAATTTAGAAGAAAACCTAATTTCCTTTGAGCAGATAAACTCCAGTTGCCTGAGAGGTTACAAAGAGTATCTGAAAGACCGTTGGAGAAATTTAGCTCTGGATTGGCCACCTTGCTGCTCAGTCACCTTTAGCTACATTATACTTCAAGGTTAATACTCTACAGAGAGCAGAGCATAGGGCCATTTTTGTGATGCAGTCACTCTGACTAATTTTTAATTTTCAACTCAATTTGTAGCTTCTGCTTACAAACTACTATGTTTGCATGGGCTCTGTATGAGATCCAGCAGTTATCCGACGAGAAGAATAACTTCTAATGAAAGAAGAATCAGTGATTTTCATTTTAAAGCTGTGCAGATGTAAGATCCAAGCAACAAATTTTGCCAAAATTAATAAAGTTAATTTCATCCTAAGCTGAATCCAAACCATTTTCTCATTCCAAAAATGTACTTCTCTTTAATTTCTTTGAGTGATTGTTGTTATTTTCTATTACTCCTCTGTGTGTAGCAATAATGTAGGCCAGTAGTGAAAATGGAACAGCACAAAGGGAAGCTGCATCTCTACCGAAACCTAACTGGGATGGGCACAGAGTTTTTGTGTTTCCTATACACCAGGCTGTAATCATTTTACAAAGAAAGCCCCAGAAGAAACTGCATTTTTAAATGGTACAAAACTGTAATTAAGTACTGGGAAAGCCAAGCTTGCTAATCTCCATTAAAAACTTAATCGGCTTGTCTGGCAACTTTATTTATTTTCTCAGTTCGTTTCCAAGAGAAACCATATTAATCTTTTCTATTTAATTGAGCTGAGTTTTTATATTTAATTTATGGTTACCAGAGCTACTAAGTACTAGACTGAAGCAGTGGTAGTATAAGTTTTACTGTTTCACCCTCCTCACTTGTTATACAGCTAAAAATTTCTGTTAAGTCAACCTCAGAGCTTGAAGCAGGGAATAGGAAAATGTGATGGCTTAAGGGACTATCATCAATTTATCTGTCTTCAGTCAGCCCCTTAGGTGGAAATAAAAGAGGAGGTGGAAGGAAGCTGTGGCTAAAAACTCCACACTAAGGGTCATGCATAAAACTTTTGTAACTAAAATATCCAAGCATCTCAGAATGATTAAAAGGAAGAATAAGTTCTGTGTTGGAAATTTGTGTATCTTGCATGCAGAGGTGTGGTTAAGCTCTGTGAAGAGGGAGTCCAGCTTCTGAAATAACATCTTTGATTTTATGGGATCATGCTGGAATTCATCCATTGGCCTGTGTAAATAAAAAGTGAATGAAAAGATGTCATCTGTGGCTCTTCAGAGCATGTTCTGTGCTTTAAGGTCCATTCTGCTGATTTGGCATATCAGGATGTCAGCATCCCCCAATACTGCAGGTCTCACAGCTCTGCCAGCTGCTGACTTTTGAGGAGTAATCCAAATTGATCCTTGACTGGGTACAGTGTGGCCATAGGAGCAGTGGTCACAGAAAGCCTGTGCTCAACTGACTGAATTCATGTGGCATGCCTAGTGGTATCCCTGGTGGCTTTATGACAAAAAAAAAAAAAGGAGGATAAAGATTACAAAAAAGAAGCAAAAATGCTCACATGTCACTGTGAACAATGAAGGAAATAAGGACAGAGTGAAAAAGATCCACTGTTTAAAGCACACACTTTTTTTAACCTGAAAGGCATTTATGTGTGTCCTAACCTGGGGTACAAGTCCAGTGATAACTCTGGAAGGGGAAAAAGAATTCAAGCAAATTTTATCAAATTTATGTTTCACCCAACCATTTCTTGTCACAAAATAATATAAAAGAAGATGTGGACTTTATTCCCATTAGCAGCATCTACAAGCAATTCTGAGTCCTTGTGCTCCCTTTAATCACTCTTGCCACTATATATGTAATGCTCCTTTGACATTTCCAGAGATGTGCTGGTATCATCAAAGAGACTGCAAGCTGATTCCCTGCAGAAATGCAAATACAAATGACCTGGCAATCTCAACCTGTATAAAAAAGACAAAAAACTAATATAATTGTAAAAATACCAGTATGTGAGCAGGCATCAAATTTAATCTTCACATTTAAAAAGTAATCATAGTCAATGGGTTGTAGTAAAGTAAAATCTACACAAAAGCACTTGAATAGTGTACTGTCAGCTGAGTTTACTTGGTTTTGATGTTTTCTTAATAGCACTATAAACATTTGTCCAGCTCTTGGTCAGACTCTCAGCTGTACCTTACCCTCTGTGGCCACTCACACATATACAAAGTAGGTGTAAATCACCACTGGATGGATATTCACATCCCTTTGCAGTAAGGCAGCACCACGAGGTGCAGAGTAATAGTGCAGAGGAGCTTGTACTGTACAACAACAATTCTTGCAGCAATCCTGCCAGTGAATTCCTGCTTCAGCACCCACATCGTGCTTTACAATTCCCTTGGCTGAGCATGTCAGGGAGCACCTCTTTTCATGTCGCCCTTCCAGGGATGTGGGGGGAGATTAAACCCTTCTGTGAAACAAGCCTCTGTGAAAGGGTGAGCCTTTCTGTTCCCTGAAGAGCACAATTGTCTGTCATTCATTCCCTCTCTTGACATAAAAGAGTTAAAAATTATTGTAAGAGAACAGCCAAGATACACTGACGTTCAGAGCAGGGAAACGCCAAGTGCAACATACAGTTCAGTGGTGCAGGAACATTTTCTTTCTATGAATCCTGGCTATCTTTCCAAACAAAATGTTACTGTTTTGTTTTTGAAAACAGCTACACAGTTCCTAACTCCTTGCATTTCTATTTGATAAAGTAGTAGTATTCATAAACGCCCTGATACTCTAAGGAAGAATTAATCTTTAGCACGGTAGAGGATGGAATGGAAATTGCTGCACCTTTGGACAGATTTGTGTCTAGGGCTATGGGGAAGGACAAGCTGCAGATTTTTAATATATTGCAGATTTTGATAAGTTAAATATCACCACCTCTATAAGGTAGGAAAACATTGCTATTTTATGGGTTACAGCTGCAGAGATGTGCGAAGAAAGGACTTTACCATGAGGTCAAGAGCTCCAAAGCAGTGTCAGGAACGCAGCTGCATTCACTCCCTTTCCCTGCTCTGTGTGTTAAGCACAGGCTGCTCCCTGCTTTGCATTGCTGTGTATGTCTCTGGGCCATTTATGAGCCAGTGTCAGAGCTGCAATGTTTCAGGGAGGTACCTACACCTGCTCTGGAAAAGTCAATGCCATGCATTGTCACCAAGTCCTAGTTCCTGCCTCACCTGAATTGCTATCTCATAAACCCACACTAAATTGAAAGTCCCTCCATGCATACTTATTACTAAAAAACTAAACACTCTATAAGTATTCCTTTTAAAGATCTCCCCTTAGAGAAACTTTCACGGTTATGTTCGTTCTGTTCCCCCTTCCACACAAATACTATTTTAGGAAAAGAAGAGATCCAACATTTCTGCTTTAAAGCAGTGCTTTACTAGCTTCACCTGGCTCTTCAGCTCTGCTTGTGACATGAGTCAAGGCAGCCCTGGCTCTTACCATGATGATTTCTCTGTGACCCTCACAGTCCTTCAAATTTTAGTCTTTGATTTTTCTAAGGTCTGTGCTTCTTGAGGTCTTTTTCTTTCTTATCGCACACTGCAAACTTAATCAGCAGGACTACCTGCTGCACTCAGAGGCTTTGCTAAAAAGAAAATGAAAATGTACTTACACTGCTGGGGTATATGAGTGGCAGAGGAAGCAGCAGAAGTGGAATGAGAACAACAAGCAAGAGATTTCTGGATCGGAGAATCTCCTTCATCACTGCCATACTCTTTCACTTTCTGGTGGTTTTCTTCTCCTTCAGATTCTTCTCTGGTTCCTCAGATATTCCAAATTTCATGCCACGTTTTCTTTCACCTGTCCCTGGATTTCCCCAAAAGGTCTCTTACCACCTCATCTCCTATCCCCACAGTCACCTAAAATATCTTTCTTAGTTTATTTATTCTTCAATCTGTTGTTTTGAAAAGGTTTTTCGACTAAATAGACATTCAGTTTACGTAGGGCTCACCAGCACATCCAAATTATTATCACACCATAACATGCAGAGGTTTGCAAGCTGGAGCATAGTGATCTTCTGACAAATTTTCTTTTTGATTCAGACTCACAGTTGTAGATGTGTTGTATCCTTATTCCCATGTTTTATAAAGTTTTTTTCTTCCGTCATCTCATGGTGTTATTCCCGTTTTCATAATCCAGGCAAGATATGTTTGAGCTGCTGCTTTTTCTCCTGTTTGATAGTCTGAACCTCTCAAATATAGTTTCTTTTCTGCTGGAATATCACTAAACCAAACAATTTATTGTTCAGTGCTTAGAAGAAAATTTTCAGGTACTTCTTTAAAGAAAAGACCAAACCCCCCCTCCATTTGCAGCTCCTTTGGATTTGATTTCTTTGCTTCTATTTTGTATCTACCTTTACCCTACTTTTGACCTGAGCTTGGAATTCACAGGGCAGTAATTCCAGCATGGATTATACTTGTTCTCAAGACAAAAATTTGTTAAAAAGCTACAGGCAACTCTAATTCACCAATCAGGGCTGCAGAAGGTAGAAGTTGCTCCACCCACTGCCCCAAACCCAGTCAGAAGACTTGAGAAAATCAACAGTGTTCTGACATTCCCACAAATATATAAAAAGACCTTTTTTAAGTGGCTGAACAGTTTGTTATTGTTTCAAGGTCCCTGTACTGATGATAAATAAATAATCATTGTTTTCTGAACAGTATCTTTTGTCTTCATGCCTCTTCCATTGCCACCCTTGAACGTCACTAATTCATGAGGCCTGGGCTGATCTGTGCTGACCCGTGTGCACTGAGTAACCATAGGGCTCAGAATCTGACTGAGAAGTTTTAGACTTTCTAGTCTTGTCTTCTAGTGGAGAAACATTTCTGCAGCTCTTCTGTTATTAATGCTTCTGTTATTAAAGCTGAATCTATAGATTTAGGACTGAACCCACTGGCTGGTTACATGCACGATCTGCAGCCAGACATCCCTTTGCCCTGTATCTCGTGGGAAACACACATCTAGGATTTTCCATGCCCCCAAAACTTGCTTGCCTGTCCTCTCCCCACCTTCTTCTAGTCAGTGACAAACTGAGCTTCCCAGACTGGACTGAGATGCCTCTGTGACCCTGAGCCCTGGAAAACTGGCAAAGGCAGACTTGCAGGGAAATTTAATGTGTGGGGTGAATTCTTCCTGAAATTAGTAATTGTATCTCAGGCTGTGGAATGCTTCTGTACCTTGAAACTTCCATCACACAACAGAACCTTGAGACCTTTCAGGTAAATTTAACAACTAGTTCTGGAAGAAAAACTATAGTTAATGTGAGGATTTTGGGTTGGCCAATACAGCTCGGGATCTGTTTCTCCATTTTTTTCAGGGAAACTAAAAAAATAATTTTAAAAGGATAAAATGCTCGAAAAATGAAAGATTGTTTTATTTTAAGTGGAAAAAAAAATATAATCTTATTTCATATTTTTATGATCTATAATGTCAAAGGGTGGATAAAAGGTGTCATTTAGGGACAGTGGATTTCTAACCTGTGAGATAAGAACTGCCTATAAAGAAGACTGTCTTGGGGTGACTCCACAAAGACTCAGTTCAAAGTGAGAAGACACAAACTGGGATAGGGAGAAGCACCCATCTCCAACACCTGCATCTTAAGCAATACTGAGGGAGGGAAATGCCCTAAGCCCAAAGAACTTCCCTGAAGGCAGAGTGCTCCTTCCCACCTGAACTCTGGAAAGAGGAGGCAATCTCATTTCTATTTATTACCTCCTTCAGAGGGAAGGGCTGATCCCTCTTCCCTCCTGTACCAGTGCTCCCATGAACAGTTTCACCATCTAAGATAAGCAATTACTCATGCTGAAGTTGCAAAGGAGTAAATCTGCTGCTGAAATCAATACAATGCAAAGGCAAGTACTTTTATGTAGAATGTTTTTATTATTACATTGAATATCTCTGTTAAATTAACTTGGGGAGTCCAAGCACTTTCCCAAGGAATAAATCTTTTTCTTACATTACACACAGTAAAGAGAGGAGGGAAATAAACTCATAAAACCTTTATTTTCTGTTGAAGAGATAAGTGTTTCAGTTACCAATTTGTAAGGTACAGTAAGGTATGTATGCCATAGGGAATTATAAGATATTAAAAATTATCTGTAATTTTTTTCTATGGGATATTTTATGATTAGTAAACTCTGCTGGGAAGTCCTGTTGTGGGGTGAGGAGCATGGCTGAGAGGCATTTCTCTGGATGGTGACTGCCAGCAATTAATATTTGCTCTAGTTCTCTTTCTTGCTATTTTTGCAGACTTGGAGTATCTGGCTGAGAGGGATTTATGAACTGCCCTGGTTCCAGGCTCTTCCAGCAAGTGGTATTTCAGGGAGCCAAGGAGCAGAGCTGCAAAGGCAGTATTGCACTCTGTGGCATTTCCCCTCCATGTGTTTATAAAGCGTGGTGGGGGAAGAAATCACAAGCAGATGATCAGTGTTAAAGCTGAGGGCTCAAAGGGCATGTGGGCAGGAGCACAAGGCTGCCTTGGGGGTGCTGAGCTCTGTGTGTGCAAGCAGAGGAGGCAGAGGGATTTGCGGCCCACAGCGCCGTGGCTGAGGTTTGTGGCTTCCTTCACCACCTGCCAGACAGGCTTTGAAGATGGCCAGCAAAACTCTTCAGGTATAAAACTGTGCCTGCACATACGTGTGTCTAAATGAATGTGCAGGCTCATACACACAAATCCAGGAACTCCTGGGAGAAACAAGACTGACTCTGTGTTTTGTAAGCCCTTTTTCCATCTGCTAATGCTGTGGCCAGACTGCCCCTGAGGCTGCTGGGGTTCCACAACAAATTGCCAAATCCAGTGTGCTCTGACTGCTTGCACTGTGCTCTTTGCTGAGCTTCTGGGTGGATTTTTTCAGCTCCAGTCCTTGAAGTGTCCCTTTTAAGGGATGCAGAAGAATTAATTCCTTTTGCTCAAGTGATGCCAAAGCAGTTTAAACATCATTCAGAACTTGGGCTGGAATCCTCAGGTCTGTTTTAGTCTCAGGGATTTGTTATTTGGGCCTGCATCCTTAAGATATTATGCAATAAAGAGGTAGAGAATGATGGTATGAAAGGACAAAATAAATGTTCAGCTGTTTTCCCATGGTCTGGAAGTAGAAGCACATTTAATATCAATAAAAAACCCGAATTTGTATCTCTTGTGCACAAAAACTAGGGGATTTGGTTTAGAATAATTTGGATGTTTGATAGCTAGTCATCCATCTGAAAAAATGTACCTCCTTTTTATGGCTATTTTCTGTTCATGATTTTTCGGGGAGTTTCTTATAATCGGTTGTACCACTTCTACAGTTTCTCCTTTGCTGCTCCCAAATTCATAATTCGCACCACTGAATTGGCAAATAGACTTTTCTGCTAAGTGGTCGGATGCAATTGTCCACTGACTGAACAATTTGGGATTCTTCTACGTACTCAGCACTTATGTGCACACACATGCATGAACATAGACGCACACACACAGAGGTATACTCAAATGCATATACAATTTTCTATTAAAAAAAAGAGCCACAGTGCTAAATTCAGCACCAGGTATGTTTTAATGCACCATCCTCCCTTGCCTCAGGGGGATTCTGGAGCATGGGTTTAGATGACTGACGTTCAAGTGATAGAACCAGGAAAAATGTGTCATGATTGAATTAAGTAGGGCCTTTGTCTTGCCTTGGATTCCACTGAGGACAAATACATGTTCCTTTCAAAAAAAACAAGCAGCAGAAGCAAAGTCATGTGCAAATAATGAAAGAATCATTGCAGACTGTTTGGGAGGACATCTCCAGGAAGAAGGGAATACGTTCACAGGCATTGTTTGCTGCTGGTCTTCACAATGCCCTTTGTCTTCGGCAAAGGTTATTGCAATTAAACACTGGCTCAGCCAAATGAAGTGAATCAGAGAGTGCTTATTTATGAGAACATTCGGAATGAATAATATGTGGTATAATTTCTGAAGGCTGACAGTTATGAAACCTCTTCCTTTTACAGAAGGCCTTCATCTCTGTGTAATTTTCTCTTACTGGCCAGCCGAAACATGAACTTGTTTCCCCAGCTAGGAAAGCAGCACTCTCCAGCACTTACACATCAGCATGTGAGCATAACCACAGTATATTTATGAACTGCTTGTAGGAAACCCACGGGATGAATCAAGGGTTTGCCTGAAACAAGGGTCTGCCTGGTCTACACCAGACTCCCTCCTTTGCCTGTCACAGAACATGCCTCCAAGCCAGCACAAAAATTGAATTCTCAGGTCTGACGGCGTTTTTCACCCTTTAACATGGAACTAGAAAGCGGATTCCACAAGAGGGAGCCAGAAAACAAATAATCTTTCATGAAGCAGGCTATTAAACTCTTTACAGAATAAAGTGGTGGACGTGCTACATTGTGTCCATTATCCACCAGAGCAGGTGGCTGAGCTGCTGCTCCTCTTCCACTATGAAGGCTGTCTGTTGTATGGGAACATCAAGTCGTTCTTCAGGGCTTTGTAAAGACTGACAAAGGATTCAGCCCAAGTGTCTTTCTGGTGCCCCTGGGACTGAGCAGCTCTGTAGGCCGTGTAGACCATGGTCAGCACTGTCCTTTCAAAGTCTTCTCTCTTGAGGACCCTTGGGTAGGAAGCCAGCCTGCTGCTCAGCCTGCGGATCTCTGTGATGCTCTTGGGGATAATCTCGTTGCAGATGGTGTCAAACTCAGCAGCCTTCCTCAGGGAAGCCAGCTCCTCATCTTTGATGGAGATCCTCTGACCTTTGTCAATGTCAAGCTCAGCTAAAAGAAACTGGTACAAAATCAGAACACAGAAAGCTATTTATTTTCTCCAAGAGACTCTACACAGAGTAAATGTGAATTAACAACATGTCCTTGGGTTTTTAACTTTTGTCAAATGGAGACAGTTGCACTGTCTGGAGATGGGAAAGACCAGAAAGTTTCTCTGTGGGCACCGGACTCCTGTGTTACCTGCCTGGCAAAACTAGAGACAGGCTAAGGGGAAAGGAAAGGGTAAAAGGAAAAAGTGGGTAGTCTTCTGTAGTCTGAAACTGGCATGGGCTGCTGCTGGTGCCGCATGGGGATTAGAGAGGTGGAGACAGCAGCACAGCTGGGAAAGGCTGTTTACCCTATCCAGGGATAGCCAAGGTCTGAGCACAACAGTGGCTTCCCAGCCCATCTCCCCTGTTTGGACATCCAATCCTAGTTTCTAAAAATGTGGGCTAGATAGATTTAACCCATACACCTTGTTCAGTCGGGCCACTTTCCCTTACTAACTGTAAGACCAGAATGTGATTTACAGATTGCTCTGCTGTGAAAGAAGGGACATGAATTGCTCCAAAGAGAAACAGTCATGCCCTTGGGATTACTTTGCAATGACTGATACTCATTGTTTTAATAATTTGGGACTGAGACATAGACCAAAGAATCTAAATGCATTGTGTTGTTTATATGCAATTGTTCTGTGAGAAAGTTGCTTTCAGTGGAAAGCCTTTTGCTCTGGTTTTCACTTTGCTCAAAGGTCTGAGTTGGTCATACATACATATATCTACATATAGCTGTTGCCACCCTTCTGGTGAACTATCACACAGTCATGGGTTTACTGCTGGCGTGAATAAAAGTGACATGAAGCCAGATAATGGATAGCCCCAGTATGGACAGTACCCCCAGTCTTGGTTAAGGCTTAGGGTGCCATATACTGAACCTCATAAAGCAGGACCACATCTTCCAGTGAGTTCTGTAACACTGGGTTGAGGAAGGCAGCTGAGGACCTCTTGAATCGCTGAGCAGCTGGGAAAAGCATAGCTGGAAAACAATAATGGGAAAGGAGAGGTTCTATAAGGTGCCAAACACTGATGTGAAGCAGCACTTTTCACTAGTAGAGTCAAGTAAAAAACTGCCTGTAGTAAAGACTCACTGTACAGTGTGACTTCTCATTGTAAATAAAACGTGTGGCAGGGACTGCTTTGACCCTGATCTACCAGGGATGGAGGTTAGATGTTTGTCCTGGATCCACAGGGTGCCTAACACAGGGTGCTTTGCTATCTGAGCCTGGGGCTCTGAGTTACAGCCTCAGAGGTGAAAGGAACAATGATAATTGCAGCATCAATGTTGTCTGAAATACATGTGCTTTTCCTGGACCCAAAAGGGGAAAGCAATACTGACATTCAACAAAACCTACTTTTTTCGGTCCATTCTTTTACTGTCATGCTTCTGAGACTCTACATTTCTCCTGGTTTCAGTGGTCTAAAAGTTGACCTCCCCTTATTTATTAGAGACAGATCCACCAGAGAGTAATCAGCTCATCTGTCCTGGGCATTTACACGTGGAAGGAGTGACTCACCCAGATGTCTGTGTCTCTTCACTGAGCCTGTTACCAGCTTAGAAAGACAGCCACATCCAGCGAGGTGAATCCCAGCTTACTGTGCCTTTAATACTTTGCAGTGTAATAACTGGGAAAAACAGAGCCTGCTACGATCAGGTATTTGTTCACCACTGTGAAGTGCACGGCAGACATGGTCTCAGGGAAATGAGACAGAAAACATATGTACAGTCCCTGAACTCAGCACCCCAGTGAAGTAGAGCATTTGTGGAATCAGTGACCTGGACAGTCCGGAGTACAGAAAACATCTGATGCTGCTCTAGAGAAGACCTAAATGCTTTGAGTTATTAACCAGGTTACTAACCATCCATGCACTTTTCAAAGGTCTAAATTACTTCCAGAGAAGAAGGGAAAAACTCTGTTCTGTGTTTTATTTGTATATTATTATTTGTATATTATTTAGATTTTGATGTTTGGGTAATCATAATTTAAATTTACTGGATTTTTTTTCAAATATTCAGGAATAGGAAGGGTTGTTTGTTGTTTTTTTTTTTTTTTAAGCCTGTGCTTATGTGACTACTGGTATGTTTTCCATAAATTTCACTTCTCAACTTTAACTCTGTTTACCAATAGATAAATTTGGAAACCAGTCTAAGAAAAAAATGAAAAAAAATGCCCCACATTTTGAAAGGAATTAAGAATCCCCTAAGAGTTTTTAGAATTATGAGTAACATCTAATAAAACATGCATCTTACTTTGAATTTCTGAAAAGTTTCATCCCACCCTTCCTCTACCAGAATTTTTTTCCCATGAAACATTTTTGCTAAATCAAGTTTGTCTGGTTCTGCCAAAGTTCTTGTGACGGATTTTGCATGCTGCCTGTAAAAAACCTGAACATCATTTAAAGCTCTCTCCTCTGGGCATTAAAACAAACAAACAAACAAAAAAAGCTGGAGCAACTGTAATTCTTTTTATGGAAAACGTGTCCCTACTCTCTGACTACATGGTTTGTTAGACCATTTGCCTCTTTGGTTACCCAAGCAGATCATAAATATGCAGTTTCTTCCAGGCTCTATACCTTAAATGCAGCCCTGTTTCCTGCACCATTGGCAACTGTTGACTTTGTTATAGTTTGGCTTGTTCATGACATTTAAGTTCTAGTAAAGCAAGAAGAGAGAAACCAGACCCTCAGGACCTTTATTATCCAGCACATGGAAATGAATCAGGATAATGCCAGGTATGAAGCAATCCATACTTGAAACAACAAAGGGTATTTTGGCCTTAATTTAGCTAGGGAATAGGTAAAATATTTTGCTGAATTACAATAAACCTACTGTAGTTAGATACAGTAGCTAGGATGGGTTTCAGGCTGCTGGCTGCTTCTTATTCCATCCGTGTGAGTTTAGATCAAAATGTTTAAAATAACTGAGTAATACTTGAAGGGTGGGTGACTAAAAGCCTAAAGGAGTGAATGCACTGAAGCAAAGAGCAGAGATGTTGAAGAGACTTGGTCTCTGCAGCAGCCTTCCCCCAGCCCAGCACAACGCCTTTAGCACCTGAGCACCTTGCCTGGCCCAGCAGAGGAGGAGGGAATTTGGGAGAGATCCCAAGCTACCTGCAGGGTCTGCTGTGGGATAGTGTTTGCCTGGCTGACCACCGGCAGTTGGGGCTGTGCCTTTTTGCTGCTGCTGCTGCTCCATCCCTGATGTTTCCCTCTCTTGCTCAGAATTTTGCTGAGGCACACTGGAGCTACTCAATTTTTTGCTCTTGACAATCCAAGAACGCAATTAAGTGCATGTGAAGCACTTGAAACTTCAAGCACTAATTGCTGAGTAATTAAAACTTTTATTACCGGGCAATTAAAACTCTAATTACTAAGCAGCTGGCAGAAATCCAGTCCATAATGATGACTATTCATTTTTATCTCTTTTAGATGCCCTTTTGGTGAAAACAGCCTCAGAGCACGGAGTACCTCTACATATGCAGATGGTTTACATCACAAATATCCCCTGAGCCATGGGAAAAGTGTCTGTGGCATCTTGCTTCAGCGCTGTTGATGCCTTTTCCTGGTCTTAAAATCAAGAGGCGAACACGGTTAGAAGGGGAAAAGGGTATTACCTTGGTATTTATTGTAAGGATCCTTAGGTGCACCACGACCAGGTCGAATACACCTCCATGCACCCCCGCAATGGCCACCGCAATCCCCCTCCTCTATATCTGGTCTTACATTCTAGGTCTTACTAATTAGCATATCTATCAAAAATTCCCCAATGAGAGGCTCGAATGAGCCCCCCTCTCCAAGGAACCCTCCCCTGGATGGTTCTATCTTAGTTTACAAAATGTGTTCTGGAGAGGACCTTGGGGTCTGGGCACACTGGCACCCTAACTACAAAGCCTCTAAAATGTTTAGTCTCTTAGCTTAACAAACAAGTCCAAGAATGTAGGCAAAAGCACCAGGAATACAGAAGTTACAAAAAGGTATAACAGGGGTATAAAAGAAAAGACAAAAATCATCATGGCATCACTGTCATGCTTATTGTCATCACACTGATCGCTTTAACTTTCAATCTGAGCACAGATTCCCACCGTGGTGCTGAGCTGGGAGCCACCAGCTTCAGCCCATCACCACTCACCCAGAAAAGCCTCAGCTGAGGACTCACACAAAAATGAATGCCATAGTTTCGGTTCAGTACTGGCCCACTTGCTGAGTCACAGGTAACACCTCGGAATGCAGCAGGGTTTGCCTGCCCAGCTCTTCCCAGGATAACATGGCTTAGATTAGGAGATTCAAAGGGACAAAGCCTTGGGCTGCTCTGTCATGAGAAGGGATATTTATGCACGTCAGAAGCATGCCAGCCTCCTTAGCACTGACTCCCTCGTCTCATTATCTCATTCCCAAAACATATTAAAGTTTGTTACAGTTCTTAGAGATTCTACTCAGAAAGTCTTTCAGAGCTCATTTGTATTTGTCATGGTTATCTGATTTTCCTGATCTGCATTTTATTCAGTCTTTCTCTTTCTTCCTGCTCAGTAGTCAAATCCTTCCACCATCACTCCTTCTACCATCCTCTCCATGAATTCACGAGTTCTTCCAAGTCTGTATGAGCATTTAGAGCAAGCACTCTGATTTTTATTGTACTGACTTAACCCACATGTCAGTTAAGCACAATAGCTGACATACAGAAAGATTTTCAGTCAGTTTCTGCATTTAGTGATTGCAAATTCCACTTGAAACTTTTTTGCTGACTTTTACTTCTTCCTGCATTTACTTCCATCTCTGACATGAGTTTTCTGGGGACATCAAGGAACAGTAGAAGAGTTTAGAACTCTTTACTAATTTCTTTCCCAAGGGACTTCTCTGTAAAGCTATCAAGCAATTGAAGATGCAGAATGATGTGCATCACTTTATGCTGATGCTGCAGCCAATTAATTTCAGTGGCAGTAGCCATGAACATCTAAGCAGCAGAGATGGCCAGCTAGTATTGAGAGACAAGGCCCAACCCAGTGATCTCTGAAGTCAGTGGAGAGTCTCCTATTCATTTATTTACTTCTCTTACAAATGTGTTAACACATCTCCGGTGTAGAGATGTGGGTGCTTCTGTCCTAAGGGCTGATCAGTCACGTAACAAAAAGCTTCTGATTTGTGGAGAAGTTAGGAAACATAAGGTTTTCATTATCCTTACTGAAAACATTTTCTAGTATATATCTTTGTACTGCCACGCTCACCCTCTTCCAAATACCCAAATCTCCAAATCCTTCTCCAGTGGGGCCTTGGGAGTTCTGCCTTGCTGCCCTGAGTCAGGGCTCAGGGCTGGAGGTGGATCGGAGAGAAAGCAGCGTGTCTGAGCACAGCCACCAGGCCTCCCTGCCTGACCCTCATCCTGTGCCCTGGAGAGCACCACTGCCTCTGCCTGAAGACTGCAGGCAGCCCACACATCTCCTGCTAAGGGTGGCTAAAAGTACCCATCAAAATTGGCACAGAAATCCCTATTTTCTGCACTGCTTGCTGCAGGAGCCATCCAGTCTCCTATGGCGCTGTTGACTCAATTCCACTCTCCTTCAAGACTACCCAGGTTCTTAAACAAAAAAGAAAGCCATGTTTGCCAACTCATTGACCTGCTTCTAACTACTTAGTTGATGCATCTTTATGGTTTAAATGTAACATCACATTTGTGGCTGAAAATAGCTTCATTTTAAAGATGTTTTCATCTCTCCTAAAAACTCTGCCAGAATCTTCTGCATTTCATTAGCTGTGTGATAAATATTTGTGGTCCTCTCCCAGGTTTTCCCTGCACTTCCATTGGTGAGGGTACAGATGTTTAGTTTTGCTTTCCAGTTCATGCATCTGCTCATGATTTCCCAGTTGCTTCCTGTGATGTGTTTGCTCAATAAGTACAGAGCATAGCTGCAGGAGTTCTCGGTTATTTGTGCATCCTCAATGCCCTTTTCTTCCCCTATGAAAAGGTCTGAAGCATGATTTGGCCCCTGTGCAGACCATTGCTCCAAGGCAAGTACAGCTCCCCAGGGCTCTAGGACATGAACAGTTTAATTGGGGTTATGACTCAGAAGGAATTATTTTGATTGTCATCAGAGGCATGAAAAAGAGTTATCTCATTGCTTCAGTAGGACCCCTTTCATGAAGGACAGAAGGAGCAGAGGAACAAGAAGGATTCAATTCTTTAAGATGTATTCAAGTTTTTGCTAAAGAAAGCAAACTCAGCGCTGTCCACAAAGTGATTGTACAGGCAGATACAGTAGCCATTAAAATTAATACCATGCAAAAATGATGAGTGGTCCAGGCTGGCTGAATCTATTTTGTTGCAGTTTCTAGAAGTTGTTGTTTTGGATTTTAGGGCAAATGCCTGAAATGCTCACAAGAGGATTCTTTACTGTGTGGGTGACTGCTCACTGGAACAGATTGTCCAGAGGGGTTGTGGAATGTCCCTCGCTGGAGATATTTAAGAATTGTCTGAACACAATCCTGTGCCATGTGCTCTGGGATGACCCTGTCTGAGTAGGGAGGTGGGAGCAGGTGATCCACTGTGGTCCCTTCCAACCTGACCCATTCTGTCTCTGTAACTCTGTATGGGAAGCACTGGTTTGAGCTCTCCTCCACCATGCTGTGCAGAAGAGAAGAGGACACGAGCGTCAAAGTTTGCATACACTTGAAAAAGGCTTTTGTTTCATGGTACTCTTTGATAACCTTGCTTCTTACAGACCAGAAGTATATTTTATACACAAAGAGTTTTATTTCTGTCAAATGACACTTCGGTGAGTCCATGCTGAGTTGCTTCATTGCTGGAGTAACAATTCACTGTTCCCTATTTGCTGTCTCAGGCTAACTGGGAAACACCCTTGAAAATAGGTGTCTTTACCATTCTGCAGTGGTGCCAAAAGCATCATTTACTCCAGAGTGGGGGGATATTGACCTATGAGAGGTGTGTTGGGCAGTGAAAGTGGTAATGTAAATCACCAAAAGGGCAGTATTATTGAAGGTTTAATGTGTTTTATGCACTTTACTCCTTGTCCTGCCCTTGCCTCATCCCCAGAAGGATACCTCTTCACCATCTGCAAGGTGTTTGCACTGCCCTGGGCATGCAGCTGTAGCCAGGGAAGAACACGAGCTTTGGTTACACCTCCTGACTTTTAGCTTTTCTGTATGAAAACCACGATATTAGAAATGATTGAACACTTTGTCCTAGCACAGGAGAAACTGAGAGAGTGGGGAGCTGGAGGAAGAATAGGAGGAGTAAAAGAAGGGAAACACATACAAAATCCTAGAAAGACAAGAGAAAAATGCTGCAGTGCTATAGCCCAGCATCCGAAACTTGTGTCTGGATTTTTAGTTATTCACATAAGTAGCTTCCATGACAACAAGTGCAATGCAAAGACTTGTGCATTCCAACTTTAATACATTTAAATCTCCATCACTGGGAGATTAAATCCCAGTGCCCCTTAGGAGAACACAGCAGCGAGATGGAGAAAACATTTTAATTACGAAACAACATGAATTAGCACATGTTTAAAAGCAGCTACCAAGAGAATTTGCCTCTTTTTACTCACAGTTCATATCCTTGCTATCTTAGCCCCCAAGACTAAACTTAATTCCTGACTATTGACTAAAAGTGGGAATGGACGTTACCATCATCTTCAGTTATTTAAAAAAAATGTTTAAAGGAAAAGAAAAGTTTTGTCTTGAAAAGTTTTGTCACTAGGGATGTAAGAAGTAGATCTCCCTACAAAAGTTTGCAACATGTAATACTGTTCTTAGGAAAAAAAAGATCGGTTTAAAACACTTAAAATTAATAGCAGATTTTATTCAGTTCAGTAGTGCAACACATAATCAGTTTTTTCAAAGTTCGTTTTTACTAATTTGTCTCCTTTTTAAAAAACAAACACATTCTGAAAGGGTGTCTCAGTTGCATAAAACAGAACCCATTCGTACATAAACTTCTGCACTTCATAAATGGCCTGAGATGTGTGAGATCAGATTAATGTGCAATAGAGTTTCCATACAAAAATCTAGAGTGGTAATAGCCTGTCTAGATACTTGGCACAAGTAAGAAATGTAAAGGTGTATTAGAAAGACCAAAAAAACCATTATGCTTGCAGAAATGGATATTGCCAGAGAAGAAAATGGTTCAGCTGAGCCTGTGTTTGTGAGAGGTGGAAGATATTTACATTTATGACTTAAATGAAATGCTTTCAAAGATATCACTAGCACCAACCAACTAAAATGGTCTGAGAATTTATTCCCTCTTATGGAATTTCCATTATGCAGCATTTTCGCCTGTTCCCAGCCTGAAACAATGTACAGTGTTATTTATTCTTCCCTTGGTGTGATAGGAGGGGTCCCCACCTGGAATTATTTATGCTGATAACAAAACATTGCAGTCAGCCAGGAGAGACTGGAGTAAAGATGCTGCAGAAGGTGTGAAGTGAAAAAATACACACGGAGAAACTGAAGGAAAGAAGAAATGCAATATGTGATCTTATCCTTCAGTTTGCTGCCATATTACCACAAACAGGAGATAGACTACAGCAAAAACTGTATAAGTGAAGGGCAGCAATAAAGAAAAGAAATATCAACCCTGCTCCACAGGTTTAACACATTGCCATTGTGGTAACACAGTTAATTTCAGGCAGAGTTGGGAAATGGACCAGTACTTTATATTCCTGTCTTCATTGCAGAGCCACCTCTCCTTCCCTGTCTCTGTTGCTCACAATGGTCCTTATCCAAGGGAAAGACACCAAGCAGTCTTAATTAAACCATTTGAAATTGTTTCTTACAAATGAACAAGTGAAGGGATATAACGAAGATCCAATCTACTTCCATTTCTCCCACGAGGCAGCAGAGAAGGGAGCGAGTGAGGGAAGGAAGGAATCAAAACAGCTGGGTGTTTGTGTTTTGGTGCTGAGCTGTGGGGAAGCACCCGAGGAGCAGAGTGAAGCAGCTGCCTCTGCTGTTGAGCAGTGGAGAGAGAGCAAGGGAAATCAGAGCTCTGCTTCACAGGAAAACACAGAACTACAGCATCTCCGAGATCTTCCTGCATGGTGCTATGGCAGCTCTGAAAGGAAAGCCCTTCAATACCAAATCACTCTCACCAGTTCCCTGCCCTTTTTATTTTAACATCACAGAGCCCAATGGGGTGGGCTCAAGCCTTGCACCACGTCCCAGGTATGTATTTCCTCACAGCTGAGTCACTGGGCACAGAGAAAAGGTATTCACTCAGTAGTGAGGAATGGCTGGGTTCCTTTGTATCTTGGCAGACGAAGGTGACTGCTTGGCCTGGGTTTTGCTGAGTCTGACCTAATGGAGCTGTAGCTGCAAGGGGCAGCCCGGCACTGCCGCCCGGCACTCCCTCCTTCCCTTTGTGCCGACACCGACACCGCTTTGTGTGGCCATGCAGGGAGCCAAGCCAGGAATCCGCCTGGTTGGAAATGAAAGGGAAAAGCAAACAAAAAACCAGTGGTAGATTTTAGCTGTCTCACTTCACAACATACCTGCTATGCCAGCAGCATTTCTACGTGTGAGAAACTCCCAGTGCAGTTGTGCTCTAACTGTTCTTAGTGTGTCTGGTGATGATTCGAGTCCTCAGATGGCCTAAGGATGGACATCAGCCCTGGGAGGAAAAGCAAAAGCCCTTCCTCACGCCTTGATCTAACCACCAGATGAATAAGATCCCTTTTTTGTTGATGGCCACCTCAACAAAAGCAGTCACTGCTCTTGCTGGAGGTGAGGGTTGGCTGCAGGACCATTAGCTGCCAAATACTTCTCCTTCTGTGCTTACACCCCACTGAACTTTTAACAGAGGTAATTCAACTGGCAGAAAGAATATGGAAAATTTATTCCCAGACTGGATGAAGACAAAGAAATCAAAGGTCCACTTTGAACCAGGGAGGTTCCTAGACCTAGCAGGGAGTAATATGAAATTTTATTTCATGGTCACAGGACAGCTCAGAAATGCTGGGGACCCTGGAATTATTCACTTAAGCCATATGAATGGTTTCAACTGGCAAATAAATTCCAGTGTCTGACAGGGGGTCTAGGAGCCTTCTCTGATCTGATTAACAACTATTGTTATTTTATTCATGTGTGAACTGCTCGCACACATGAAACAACAAGGTATTCCTCATACTTACTAAGTATGAATATCACAGCTCAAAACTGAGGAGGAATAAACATTAGATTGATCATTTCTTCTCCCTCCAACTAGAAACAATCATAAATGTCTTCCATTTTCCTTCAGATCCCCATCCAAATTGAAATAAATTGTTAGGAAGTGAATACATAAATACCAGTTTTCTGCTTCCTCTGCTCTGGGATTTCACTTGTTCTTCAAAAGCAGGGAAACCCCAGCTGCCTTTCCAGCTGTTCATTGAGCTCCAAATGTCAGTGCACCTGCTGTGGTTTTCTTAATGACATGAATATGTGCTGGATGAGAAAGAGTATAAATCAGCCTTACCCAGTAAACAAAAAGAATGGGGATACTGGGTCCTTTTTGTAAAGAAACGTGTTATTTTTGGAGGCAATGTCTTTTCAAATCATTGTGTGATTTCTAGTAGTGTTGATAAAGATAAGAAGTCTGAGAAAGGGACTCAGACCTGAAGATGGATTTGGGTTTGTCTCCGAACTGGACTGGTACAGCTGCTTTGCCACCTGAGCAGACCACGAAGGATGGAAAGCTGTATCCCTGGGTGAGAGTCAGGGGAAACACACGTTTCTCCTGGAGAGGTGAGTGAGGATCAGCACGGGAAGACATCTGTTCTGTCATGTACACACCTGCTTGCGTGTCTGGGCCCTGTTATGGTAAAGTCTGCATCTGTGTGGAAATAAAATTAAAATGTAATGGAGCTCAAATATAATCCTCCACTAAATCTAATCAATGGGTTTCAATGTGTGCAGATGCAAAGTTGGGCCAAGACAGTCCTTGTGATATTGCCATAAGCACAGCAAAGAAATATGAAGGATGAATGTAAAATCGATTGTGTTCATAGCTGCATCCCCCACTTCACAAACACACACATGGGATTTCCATTTTACAAACCTGAAATTTTTTCAGTCTTCACTGTTATTTCAAACTCTCCTAAAACCTGGCTATTTCTAGAACTTTCAGGTTTCACAATTTGCTGAAATAAAGCTGAGACTGACGTACAACTGGATTCACCATTAAATACAGAAAGTCTTGCCAAAACTTGGAATGCTGCAAATTGTTAAAGGCTGCTGGACACTGTGGCTGAGATCCTTAGATGACCTAAGCTGGCACCACCAGCCCCATGATGCTGCTCTGCTGGCAGCTAGGTCACAGAGAACCCTGTGAAAGACACACCTAGGGTCACAGAGAAGACAAGAAAGGTAGAGTCAGGGTTACAGAAATCTTACAGCCAACAGAATAACCCAAATATCCTGTTTTCTGAGGAGAGAGTCCTGAAAGGCACAAAATGCTGACAGCTGTGCCTGAAGTTGATGGAAATTCAGAACTTGACCTCTTTCACTGCTGTTGTTCCTGCCCCTACAGGTGCCATCCCCCAGTGGCTCCCAGCCCAGGAGGACCCTGCCAATTTGTCACGTGTTTGACTCAGTGCTCTTCTTCCTTAACATACACCCCCTTCTGGAGCCACTTGAGCTGAACTTGTAAAATAGATTTTGGCTTATGGGAAAATAATGCAAGTAAATGTTTAAGGAAAAAATGACCTCATGTTCTAAATTTAGGATGAATAAATTTAGAGAAAGGGAGGAAGGCCTGTTTTCCAATGAAACCCTTTAGCGTGCTGCTGACTGAAACCAGCTGGGAGTCAGTTCTTTGGTTTAACTCCTCTGTGTGTGGGGACTGTGAGTGAAGACATTGCTACTGTGGAGAAGCACTTTAGATAAGATGCTGTGATACTCATCGTAAATCTCATCCTGTTGTTTCCTACATTTTCTTCTTTCTAGTTCAGAGCATAATGAAATGGGCTTAGTTAGAAAGGTTTTGCTGGCGTGTGGGTTACAGCCTGCTGGAGAAAAATCTTCTGGTCAGTCTGCTGTCTGTTGCTTTGGCCTACAGAGTCACTCCTTGCCAAAGCTGGACTTCAGCATGTGATCTATCTGCACGGCAGATCTTCCTTAGCTTGCTAGTGATGGTGATCTCCCAGGTAAGCTTAGAGACACCACCTGGTTATGAATCTGTGATTGATACCCATCTTACATCATCTTCATACGACATCCTTTTGTCAAGCTGGGGTAATCATTGTCTGAGATACTGGAACACATGAGCCATTTGTAGGGGTAGGTTGACATTTAGTATGGCCATAAAATAAGGCAGGGTCTACTTGTCTCTCTATTTATAATTCCAAATGCTAGCCCCAGTAATCTTTAAGTTCTGCTTTGACCTCTGCATGCCGAGGATTAAGGTTGGATGAAGTAGAATGAAAACTAGCTTGTCATGGCTGAGCTCCTTGGATTAGTAGCTGTTAACCACTGCACTGGGTTCCAGAGACAGGCTGCCACGAGCACACCCATTTGTTGTGAATGGAACGCTCAGAAGGTGACTTATAGCTTTGTCTAAATAATACATGCATTAATTTGTCAGCAAAAGCACCCATAGGGAGATGCACTGGGCTTTGAAAACAGCTCAGTAAACCACAGTATGTTCCAGCAGTTGCTCCCAGCTGGAATTGCAGTGAGAAGCACTGGCACTTTTTTCCACCTCAGTGGGCAGACAGCCAGGGGGTGCTGAGGTCCAGCCTCGGGTCCAGCAGCATCCACATGCGGAGGCACCAGGGATGATACATCTGCTTCTCTGACAGCTTGCATCTTGGTTGGTAGCATGAATTCAACCAGGAGGGAAAAGCTCCCGGGGGAACATCATAGATGGGTGTGAAAAGCCAGCTGGGCATGACACACATTTCCATCTTTGATCATGAAAATAGAGAGGGAGGGTATAAATTATTTAAGATTTGTGATGAGTTGGTTACACTGCCAAATTTGTGCAAGTAGAAACAGAGCTCTTTGCCTTGATGGTGATATTTTACTTCAGAGTCCCTCTCTGTTCCTTTGGAGGATCTAAGTGCACATGTTGTTCAGCTCTGGCATTCGCTTTGGCTGGACCACGCTGGCTGTGAGCAGCACGCACAGGGAGTGGGGCTGACATGACTGGGTGCGTGATGGATTGATGGGCTATGGCACATGCAGTTAGTCATTCAGGGTTTGAAGGGTATCCAGGAATTCCCAGCAAGTGTCCAGCAGCCTGCTCCTAAAATATAGCTTCTGGCCAGAAAAGGAGCATCTTTCTAGGGAAATACAATTTGTTACGGTATCCCTAACACTTAGGTATCTATCAGGCAGATTCTTCAAAACCAGACTTCATCAGCTGAACCGCACAGCACTTCCCTGCTGTGGACATGGAAAATACAACACTATGGGAACACTACTCGCCAGTCTGTGTGACTGCCCCATTGCTAAACATCTCCATCCTGCTCTCTGCCTTCCTGCAGGATTCCCTCCATCCTTATTATGCAGCATTGCCCAGGCCTCAGCCAAGTGCCTGCAGTCTTCCCTCAGTGCAGTAGGGTGGTATTAGGGAGAGATCGGATGCTGTGCTGCCCGTTCATCTCACCCTGGCTTTTCCCAGACGTCCTGTGTGTCAACAGGGCCACATCATCATCCATCCTCCTTCTGCTGGAGAGCCCAACAGGCCAGACACACAGTGCTCCCTGCCCCTTGGGCCTAACTGGGGCTGATAGATCTGACTTTTGCTGATTGTATCTGATTCCTGCTATGGGACAGCCCAGTGTGGAAAAATCTTTGGATACTTTTCTATCCTCGTTTCTTTGTGAGGACCCAACTGAGCTTTATGTTTGCTCAGTAGAAGTCAAGGTAGGACAGCCCCTTTGAGTTCTGTTTATTAAAAAAACTGGCAGTAGAAAGCAACAGAACAAGCAGTATATACATTTTTGTCATTAGACTATTACCTTCCAACACTTTCTGCCAAATTGGCATGGTAAGGCAGGAAAACAGAAGTTGCTGCAACTATGAAAAATGGATGGTTTCACTCAACACATGCTGTACTATATTAGGAGGTCCACAAGTAATGTTTAACTGGAAATGGAGTTTGTTCAGTGCCAAGCCATGAATAATTACAGTAAATAAAAAATGAAGCATGTTTTAAATGTCTTTTATTTTAAAAGGGGATTAAGCCATGAACAGTTCCCTGAGACATAAAATCTGTGCTTAATAAATAAATTCAATAAACACTTTGTGTTTCTTCAGAGCCAAGCATAAACAAAAATGTAATGTCATGGCTGTGAGCATTATGAAAACCACGGAGGAAACTGAGGGTTTTCAAAACTTGATCCATTCCTCCAGGGACTGATAGGGAGATACAGGGACTTGTGCAGTTATGGCGCTGTTTCTTATGACTGATGTTAATGGGAAGTGCTGTAGCTCCATAGTCCTGTAAAACTGCAAGTTTCTTGCAGCTTCTGGGGAATAAAATGGGCTGTTTCTTGGGCAGTGGCAAGAACCTTTTTGCATACTTACATAGTTTAGAAGATCAAAGAGAGGGGTGAAAAAAGTGAAGAAATCCTGACACACTGATGATGCAGTAGCAGTAATTTTTTATAGCGTGACTAGAGGTCAATTGCCCGGATTAGAAGCTCTCAGCATCCTGGTAGGATGAGAGGCTGCTGGGGACTAGAAGTCAACTTGAGTCCTGCTTACATGAGAAAAAGGCAGTGCCAGCTCCAAAGAAGAGCAACCATTCCAAGAGCCTGAGAGGCAGATGGGTAAGATGAAGTCCAGCTGTGACAGATGGGCATCTGCGGAACTGTGGGTTCAAACGGGGATGCATACCATGCTGGCAAGGAAGACAATGCTACTCTAATCTTGGCTGGATGTGCACTTAATTATTTCCCATCCGTATTTATACATTTTCTCTCTCTGCACCTTTCCTTTATCTTCGTTTTTCTTCTCCTTCATACCACTTTTATTTTTACCTCCAACTTTTTCCTTTTTCTTTCTCAGTATGTCTGTCGTTTGCCTTTGTCTCTGCCTCCCTCTTCGTGGCTGAAAATATCCCTGCCAGATTGGAAACTCTCTACTCTTCCCAAGACAGAGAAGAGATTAGAAGCATCAAGTCCTTTTGTGGCATGCCACCACCTGCCAAATGGATGGAGACCATTAAATCCTGATGTTCTGGCTTGCAGCAGATATCCACATCCAGCCCAGTGCAGCTTACTCTCTTTACAATTAGGCAAAACCTATCTGAAGTGTTCTGCTTCCCCTGTGCCAGGGGGTGAGGGGGCTAGGCAGGTGTCACAGAAGACCTTGTGAATTTGGGTCTCCAAAATGAGACTGAAGCACAGCATTGTGCTTCCACTGTCCCATTTCCACCCAAATAACCTCTGAGCACTGAAAAACTTATTTTTCCCTTTTTCAGCATCTTTTTTCAGCTACCCACCTGGCTCCTCCTGAGCAGAGAGAGAGAGACTCAGTGGTTTGGAGCCTGGCTCCTGGCTGGTGACCTGTTTCCCTGTGGCTAGGGAGGAATTTCCAGAGGACGAGTGGTATGCATGCTGCTCTCAGGGGAACTGGGGGGCTGCCAAACCTAACCAGAAAACTGGGCCAGGAAAGGCCTCACATATGCTTTCAGCAGAGGAAAGGAATGTTTGTGGACACTGGGAGTAGTGGAGCTTATTTAACTTTGCTTCTCTCCTCCTCACATTCTCAGCCTCCAGCCCAGCACCGAGCTTGTGCTGTCACAAGCACTGTGGTAGCAGAAGTGGAGACAGGTTATTGCTGCAGCCTGGATCATCTCAGGGAGGGTAAAAGGAGTAACTGGCTGAGGTTCAGTCACTGAGTAGGCATGGAAACACCACAGCTCGTGGTGCAGAGCTGCGCTGGTTTAATGTCTCTGAATGAGCAATTATGCTGTAGGGGATATATCATGCACTGCCATAGCAACAGCCAAATTAAACAGGATTTGGGTGTAATGAGAGACACGGGGACAATAGACACATACAGGATCCCTTTCTTGACTTTATTCCCGTCCAGTGAGAGAGAAAACCCCAGAGATGACAGTCCCCTTGAGGTTTTTTGTTTGTGTTAAATAAAAAGTGTTATTTGCAGCTTATTCTGAAGTTGCCTTTTCTTTTTTCCTTTTAATGATGCTTTGATACATTTTCTCCTCTGCTTCCTAGCATCAGCTCTCTGTACATCTGACCTGCATCACCTTCACTCATGCCAGTACCATTTTGCTGTGAAACCCTTTAAACAACAAGTAACTCCTTCAGGCTGGAAGATTTTAAAAATCAAGGTTACTATAGGAAACCAAATTCCAGATAATAAATTGTGGCCTCACTCCTGAGAGCACAAAAACTCATGTTGACTTTTGTTGTGCTGGTTTGCACATTTAAGTGCTTTTAAAGGTGAAGCAAGGGACAGGCTGGTTTGCCCCCTTCAAACTAAGACACCTGCACAGCTCCCTGTTTCGCTGCAGCCAGGTCCATGTACCCAGCTGCCTTCTCTGCATCTTGGATGGGCTCAGCTCCCCTCAGCAGAACCACTGGGCTGCAGGGAGAGTCAAAGAGCCCTGGCTGTGCCTGTAGGCAATCACCAGTTTCTCCTCCAGCACCCAGGGCTTGCTCTGTGGGTCTTGCCCTGCCTTGAACCTGGGCACAGGCACTTCGTGCAAAGTTAATTGCTGCCCCACTCAGCTCTTTACCTCAGCAATTTACATCTTGTCACTATCCGAATAATCAGAGCCTCCGCAGCCCAATGATGTTCATTAAGGCCTGCTGACTTCCCATTCAATTAGATTGTACTATTCAGTGCTTCTGACAAGATTTCTTTCTGCATGAGAAGCCATTACACTCCTGCTGAACTTGGCGTGATCTACCCCGAGAAAACAAGAAAAGCACTTCATGCTTCAGACACAGAATTTTAAATAAATAAATAAATAATTCACAGCTATTAACAATACACAGAACTACACTCTCACAGTCATCCTGAAGAGATTTGGGGCAAGGGATTTAATGACTGTGCCTCACGATGAAAAAGGATGCTAAGATTTCCTCTCCTTCATTACACTGAAAGTTCTCTGGAGAAGGACAGATTATACTTTATTCTGTGTGTTTGCACAATACCAGGTACCATGGAGGTCTCTGGGCCCAGCAGCTGAGTGTAAGGTAACCAGGAGGGGACTCTCAGTGTTTTACACGAGTCTATTTCATTCATCACAGAGCTGCTTCACCTACGGAGGTGAACGCTGTCTGATCAACAAGCACTAGGAGCAGTGAGGTGGTTGTTAGAGGTGAGGTGAAGGGAGCTATTTACAGGTGAAAGTGGAAAGAGACATTTAAAGGGCCGGAGGTGCTTCCCAGATTAACTTTGGCTGGGACAGGAGGACCTTTGTGCAAACTGATCCAGATCCCAGGACAGTTCCATACCCTAGAACTAAGGCAAATAGATTTGACACTACAGCCTGCAGGAATTCTGAAGAAGATTATCAAAGTGACAGCAAATATCTTCCTTCCACCCCAGTCCTCAGTACTGGGGTGGAACTGGCATCACCAGGAAGATTCTACAGGTGCCATTTTCAGCAAACAGTTCTCATTTAATCTAGCACATATCAAAGAGAAAACAGCTTTACTTCATGTGTCTCCCTCTTGTTGTTTACTCAGGTTTCCTCAAAATTGCCTAGTTCCTCTCTTCTTTTAACTTTATAACGGTGTGAGCAGTGATCTTTAGCCATTTTTTGGCTGCTTCTTGTGGTGAATGAAGTCTCAGAATCACTTAGATCCCTCCTTCCTAACAACATGACTGCTTTTATAGGGTAAAAAATCAATCTGTGATTTAAATTTAAATGTGGAAACTTCCATAATCTATCCTCCCTCTGATCTCATCACAGTTTAGCATCATTGCCCTGGAAGAGATTAAAAATTTTTTTTTGTTTTTGAAGCATCTTTTGCATGTCTTTCAGGTTCAGGCATCCACCGTTAATTCTAATTCAGGAATCATCCTCCATGCAGGTTAAATTAATTAAATCTGGCCCTAAAGGAGCATTTGGGGAATCAGGACATGCTAGAATGGATTTTGATTACAGTCACAGCCCTATCTTATTGGATATTTATCCTACCATGGTTAAAATCCATTCAGAGACTGTGATGTTCCAGCTACCTTTGCAGCTGTAATAATAACTAATCCCTTTCCAGACCTTCTTCAGGAAGTGCCTTCATCTCCTTACAAACAGAGTTGCAATATTTGGTGCAGAAATAATTTGCATCAGGGGACTCCAGCCTACAAACATGCATTCCCAGGAAGTGGGCAGACTCATGGAACAGACTCAGGTGGTTGGGAAAAACTTTTGCAGCAGACTGATCACGCCTTTTGCAGCTCCAGTGAGGTCGTTGGAAAGGGCCCAACAAGCAGGGAACTTTGGGCAGTTGAGGCAGTTTTCCAAGTGATCACATGAGAGCCAGAGAAAAGGGAAATATTGCATTTTCTTCATAGGAAGTAATATTCTTTACACAGCCAGGCTTAGACAGAGCTGGCACTGTTTCATAGCATTTCATATTTCTCATTTACACTGCACATTTTAAGAATGGGATAACAATGTCTTTATAGAATTTAAAGGAAGTTGGATAGATGTTACAATTTAAAAACTTCTGGTAGCTAGTCCAGTTGATGTAACTTCTTTTTACGCTTGGACCAGATCTCTGGAAACCTTGTCACATATCAAATAACCCAGACCACAACTTGGTTTACTGAAGGAGCACTGGGTACACAAACGTGTATGTGTTTGACCATTTGTGTTGCAATTACAGGCTGTGTTCAAGCCACATTCCCTTTGCTCATGCTCTCCAAGCCAAAAATGTCAAACAGGGGTTACTGTTGGTGGTGGAACCCCAGGAGTTACTCGAGCAGGGAGTGCCTGGCTGTAAGGATGCAATATGAGATGCAGCAGGGAAGAAAGGGACACAGGATGAAAAGGAGTGGGGATGAAGGGCATGCCCTAACTTCTGAGGCACTCAATCTTTGCACACACAGCAGAGATCACTGGCAACCAAATGACCGCAGAGATTAGAATATATTAAACCCTGCTTCCTTACAAAAGTACTGGCTGGCTTTCTAGCAACAGCCAGTCTCTCTTTCTCTTCCACACAGCCTTCCCTCTCCTGGCACTGGAGAGCTGCCAGACTGCTCCCGTTAAGCCCACAAGCAGAAGTAGCAGGCAAAAGTTGCTCAGGTAGCAGCTGCTCCTTCAAACTCACAAACTGAGCTACCACAACGCTAGAGCAAATTAAAAAAAAAGAGTTTGGAATGTTGTGGGGAAATCAAGGAGGATGGACCTTCTGTTTGTTCAAGCAATGCCTTCAGCAGGAAACATTTAAGGAGAGAAAACTCTTCCCCTGGTGCCCTCAAACAGCCATTTGACTTTCACCAGCCACTAGAGACTGGGTAGAAAATAATGCATGTGGACCAGACAGATCTGGATGGGACTGTGATGCTGCTTTTGAGGTCTGGAAGGAACAGCACAAAACTCCCCAAAAGCACGAAACCTCTGTGGTGCCAATATATCCTTTGGACACTGATGAGTGAAAAGCATTTTAGCTTCTTATGTTGTATCTTTCAACATCTCCTTTTCCAGCCCCCACTGAGGGGTGAACTTACCCTTGCAGCTGCTTCTGCACTGTCCAAAAGCCAGAGCCATAAGAAATCTGCATCTTCCCTGTGGTTACTTCCCTGAGTAACCACGCTCAAGCAATGCTACGGTTTGTGTGTCCCATTCATTAGAATCAGGCAGCCTTTACAGCAAATAAACTCCAGCCAGCTGAGATGAGATGTGCTAACAGGGATTGCCTTAGGGTTTCTCCTCAGGGAGCAGACAGCTCTTGTAATGCTCATAAGGCTGGCTCCTGCTCTCCAGTGGATTGATACTTCTCAAAGCTTGATGGAAGCAACTGGCAAGCTGTGACACTGTCTCTAGTTGCCATAGCGGCATGGAGGGGGTTTTGTGCTTATTTTTTTGGTCAAAACCCAGGATTTGTTCCTTGGTTTCTCCAGAAAAAACATCCCTTAAAATCTGGAATTCTTACTTGGAACTTGAAGAATTTATATGACCTTACCTCTGCCATTGTATTGCAGGGAATAATACTTAGTCAGTAGAGATTTTTAATTACCTTTTTTCATTACCTTTTTTCCCTAGACAGGAACTTCACAAAATCTGAGAGGGAAAGTCCATGCAGCTAAGCCTACAAAAGGCTCAAGGAAACTTGAGGTGATGACAAGAAAATTATTTCATCATCACTCAAGATCTTTTCTTTATTATTCTAAACACGCCCATCCTAAAGGCCAAGCTTTGCCTGTGATTTCTGAACCAGTGTTCACAACTCAGTCAAGGCAGGCTGAGGAGTGTGTGTGAGATTTTTAATGCAAAGGGCTGAGGCCGTTTAAAAAGAAAAAGGAAAGAACAAAGCACTCCATTTTCCTGCCAGAAATGCCTCTTTTTTTTCCCCCCCACTCACTGATGCTTCTAAACAAAGGGAAAAGGGAGGTGGCAGTCGGGAGTTCCCGGTCACCAGCCAGCACGAGTGTGTTCATCTTTTCTCATGCCTGAGTTTGCTCAAGCTCGAACGATTGGTTACACGGATTGGGGATCCCAGGCTGCCCCAGTGCTTCCCAGTGCAAAACTGGTAAAAGCCAGACCTCGCTGTATACAACACTGACTGCTCGTTTCTGCTGCAAACAACAACTGCTGGCAATTAAAGCAAGGTCTTTGCCCTACTGTTTTGTAAACAATCGGGATGACAAGTCAACACGGAGATGATACACAGATCTGTCACTTCTGCCAGAGCAGATGCTGATCTGTCTTTGCCTTCTCATTGCAAAACTCAGATCAGGACTTGGATAAGACTTAAATGACTGAGGTTTAACCTAAACAAGACTCAGTTGTCATTTGTGGAGGGAGGGAAGAGCTCTGAATGTGCAAAAGAATGTGTCACTTCTCAGTACTCTGATTTTATCTTAGGTTTCTAAGCAATTCAAAAACTAAGACAGTGTTTGGGCCTTCTTGAGATACTGCAGATTTGGTTGGGATGACACAGTTCAGGGGAGTAGAGGTGCACTGAAGTAGTTATTCCTGAAGGAATCATGCCTCTAAAACATCTTTAGAGCAGAAAAGTCCCAGTAGATGTGGAAAAGAGATCTGGTTTCCTCCTCAGAAAATGCCTGCACACACTATTTGTGACAACTGAACTCCTTATCACAACAGGAAATGAATCTTCTCTTCCCACTGAAGTCTCCAAAAAAAAGTGCTAGAGCTTCCAGCTTGAAAAAATTCTGCTTTCCCAGAAGGCACAATAGAGTTCTGATGTTTTTCTTTAAATATTCACGGTGATTAAAATTGGACTTTAATAGTTGCATGAATTCCTTTTAGGGTTGAGATGTTGTTTAATTAAAATAAGTGTGTTAGCAAAAGTGAAGGACATTCTTAAATTGCATAGTGATTATTCCAAGAAAATGAAATCCCTTTTATTGTTTAAAATTTTTTTCCATTTCTCAGGCAAGGTGGCATCATTCTTCCAAAGGGTGGGGTTGTGGGGGTTTTTTTAATATCTACAGATCTAATTCTGATTTTCTCACATTTTTTGTGCCATCCCTGGAATGACAAATTCTTACCTACAGAATTACAGGATCTTATGATGAAAATTGGTGCTATTTCCTGTCTTATACCAGAAGAGAAAAGTAAGGCACATGCAGGTGCAATGACTCATGCAATATCAGCCAAGAGTCTGAAGAAAAACTTGTGGAAAGAACCTGCCATGGTGAGTCCCAGGTCAACGCCCTGCCAGGGAGCTCCCACTAAAAGAGATCTCTGTAAGGAACAATTAAGCATTGTAAGGAAAAATTAAGCATTCATATAGCCTGTGCAGGATTGTGTAGCTCTCCATTAATTCCCTCAACCATTCCCTCTCCTACAAATCAAAAACCAAACCCAAATGGCAGACTAGAATGGTACCAGCTATGATGAGGAAGACACGGGAGACTGGAGTAGTGAGGGAGGCATTTGAATGCTCTGTTTTTTTAGCAGACCCTGGTTCCTTTAAACATCTGTGAATCTCAATATCAGAACCAAATAAATCTTTTGGGAGGTGTTTCCTTTCTCCACTTCCAGCAGCCACTGAACCCATGCCAAATACCAGAGGAGAGAATAAAACCAAAAAAGGGAAAGGACATCCTTAGTAGCTTTGAAGCAAGCATCTCCTGTGCAATCCAGTCATCCCCAAACATTACATATGCTGCTGACACACACTTGAATTCAAATATGTCACGACTGTGAATTGTCACACTGGCAGCTGAAGCCTGATAACAAATCAGGTCGCTTTCTCTGTGCTATCTGTGCTCCTCTGCCAGGGCAGGGTAGCAGCATTCCCAGGCACCTTGCACAATCGAGGCATTCTTTTCTTTACTATTACCAGGTATCATCCTGCTAGAGCAGATTATGTCAGCTGTGACTGCACAGGCTTTCACTTTAAGGTTTCACCCCATATTTTTTGTTAATGCAAGAGAAAAATTAGAAAGAAGAGAGAAAGGAAAAAGTGCAAGAATGTAATTCTGGTTCTTGGGATATTTTATATATTTTTATTGTAACAGAATACAAATATAATTTTACCTTTTTGCTCTTATTAATGTGCATTTTTCTATTTATCTATATATTTTTTAGCTGACCTGTTTAACAGAGAAAAAAATTCCAGAGTTTGGAGGGCAAAATTCTATAATTGTGTGTATATAAATATATATACATAAATATATATATACATGTATAATGCAACATAATTTCAAATCTACAACTCAAATTTTTCTCTTAAATAGTTTTTCAGGTTTAAATCTTACCTCTGCTCCATCTGTGGGTCACAGTGGCATGAGCACTGTAATAGAACAGCAGCAGCACCAAAGTCTTCCAAAGCATCCTTCTCTTTAAAATACGTATGTCTAGCTGTGTAGTAGATTTTTTATTTCCCAGCTCCTTTCTTTTCAGGAATAAATAATGGCTTTTCCTCTCCCCCTCCCCCTTTGCAGAAGAACCTGTCGGTTCTTCTGAGTAGAGCTGAAGTCAGCGCGCAGCTCCTCTCCCAAACCAAGTCTCCTCGGGATCAGGAAACTTACTTTCACAGACAGACTGTGTTTTTATCCACATCTGGAATGACTCATAGTGCATGTGAGTTTGCTGGCAGCTGGCTGAATAAATATCATTACATTTTTGCAGTTGAGTTTCGTTTGTTATATGGGCCAGTTGGAATTTATTTTTGTCCAATAAACAGCCACGAGTATCTTCATTAAAAGAGACTCTGGAACTGTAGCTACTCCTCTGTAACACAGGGGGCTAAGCACTAACCCCTGTCCAAGGCGAATCCCTCCTCTGGAATGATGGACAACCGCCCTTGGACGCTGAACTCAGGGAGTGGGGCCTGAGCTCTGCAAACACATTTTGCTACTGTGATTCATATAATCACTGCTTTATTAAGAACATATCATGCTGCCTTTAGATTTCAGTTCTAGGCAAGACAGGTCCTGGCCTTTTCCTCCATTTGGCCAGTATGGAGAACAGGAAGGTCCAAATCCTTAACTGGCTCTCCTCAATGGAACTGTGAGGAACACTAAACAATCCTAGGGACAGTCTATTTTAGCCAGGCTGAATGTGGAGGGGTGAAGCTGAAAAGAATAAAAGGCTACTTATAGACATCTCCTGGCTGATGCTGGTGCCAAGGAACACAACCCTGGAAGAGTTTATCCCAGACTGACTCAGCATGGAGGAAGTTGCAGGTATGCACTGTCCCTGACACAGCTTCAGCAGCAGGATTGTGGGGTACGTTTTGGGAATATAGCACCAGAATAACAGCAGGCTGCTATGTGTTGGAACAGGCTGAAGAAAAATAGGAATAAAAGGAGTATTTACAGAACCAAAAGACGGGGGATACTCCATTTGGTATCTACAAGTGATGAGCCTAATTCTCTTCTTTTATGGGTGGGAGTGAGCCAGTAACAAACACACAGACATCCATAAATTTATACTGGTGTAAAACTGGCACATAAGAAAGGAGACTCCAGCTCAGAAGGTATAAATAGAAGGATTAAGGGAAGGGATCAAGAGCTGGAATGACAGAGGGCACTGTGGCTCAGGATTAATGTGTACTGGCAGGAAGGCATGGAGAAAACCTGTTCAACTCCTGTGTGCCTGATGCCAACATCTGGCCTGAGCCTCAGTCCCCTCATTCTTCTCTGTCCCAGCTGAAACACCAGCTGTAAAGGAAGGAGGAGGGTCAAATAAGGTTGTCTTGCTGAAGGCAACTCCACTTCTTTTCCTACATGTACAGATTTTCCTGTGCTCAGACTGCCTCAGGTTACTCCCACATGAACAGCACATGAATGCAAGACAGTATTTTCCATGCCAAGGAGACGACAAAAGGTGCAATTCAAGTGGAGGGTGGCTCACCAACTCTCTCTCCGTATATACTCTTGTTACCATAACACACTGGGGGTGGGTCTGAATGCAGGGTTAAAGTTAGGTGTGGGCTCACTCCTGTGTCTGCCCAGAAGTTACGGAGCTGGAGGGAACTGAGTTCTATGATCCCTAGAGAGGGGGAGAGAGAAAGAGAGAGGATTATTCCTGCTTTGCTCAGGTCACTTAGGATAGAATGAGTTGTCCTTGAAGGAGGTACATTCAGTCATCAGCTTGACCAACTCTGAGAAGATGTGCATCAAGAATGATGATCTTAACATCAGCAGGGTCTGTGAACTAGATGTTTTAACGTAATGTAAAAAAGGAAGAAGCATTCCTTGAGATACATACTGCAGGCTTGAGAAATGGAAGAAAATTATGAGAGAACTTAAAATCCTGTGGGGTGACAAAGGAATATCTTTACAGCGTTATTTGGAGAGCGTGGATGGAAATTTCTGAGGTGCTATATCATGTAATTTCTTACATTTAAGGTAATAACAGCTGATAAGAGAGGATTAAGAAGGTCAGACAGCCTCTATCTCCCCCTAAGCCAGAATCAGAACCCTGTTCTAAAGACAGCCCTGCAGAATGTCTGTGTCTTCTGGTTGGCAACAATGGGACAGTTCCTCTATTTGTTAATTGTCACTGCTCTATGTATCCAGCCTAGAGAGGTTGAGGAGAAGAGTCCTAGGAATTTCCTTGCCTAATTTCCCCTCTACTTCCAGCCTCTGGAGCAAGTATCCTAGGAACAGCAGAGGAGTTGCATCTGAGACAGAAGAAATATGTGGTAAGATGGGTGTACAGATCAAAAGGATAGGAGAGTATGAAATGACTAATAAGCTCTCCTTTTTCAGACCCTGGAGGTGTTGCTCTGAAGTTACATAATATATGTAATATATTTCTTAATTGTAATTTATTTCTCCTTAATCTGAGTCTGGCTACAGAATCCTCTCCAGCAGCCTCTCCCTCATCTGAGTCCAAATACGATCTCTACCCGTGTCTGGTTCAACATCCCACTCCACAGTGCAGCCTTCAGGCCCTACAGCCTTGAGTGTCTCTCTGCATGTACCACAACTGGATGTGCCTGTAAGACTGAGTGATGCACTCACATCTGTTTTCTTACAGGAAATGCAGCAGCTGTAAATATAACAGGTCCACGTAAAATAAAGAATGCTTTCTCTGTAGCATTTCCTCGAGAAGTGTAAATGTCTCTTTCCCCCCTTCAAACTGTAAAATCTTTTTCTCTCTTATATGGATACATATATATACACAGAGTCAAATCCTCCCTATTAAAAAGCCCTCCAGAGGAAGCCAGGAAATAAATCTTTCAAGCATGCTCAAGGCACTTCAACTGTATAACTCCTATTCGTCTCATGACTATATTTTATTAGATAGTTGCTCGATTTCAGCTCAAGGCAGTTCCTGTCTATGCTGGAGGTTTGAATCACTGCAACTATAATGCGTGCTGAAGCAGGGTAGAAGTCCTCACTATTTATAAATATTAACCATGCCTACATTGCTTTGGAAGCATACAGCAGGGGAGCTTTTGAGTGAAGAATTCATCCTGAAGATGCATCCAGAAGGACAGGGAGCCATGCTGCTGAAGCCAGGAGGCAGAGGGCTGCTGGCTGGTCAGCATTCAGGTCTGAAATCAGTGTAGCGCTAGACTTAAGTGTCACAGCTATGCTAAGGTGAATATTTATGTTTTAGCAAGTCTCACAAATTTAGGTGTTGGAGCTGCAAGTCCTCCAGTGCTGCCAGTACCTGTGAGACCTTTCAGGCACAGGAAAGGTATGACTGCTGCCTCTGGCAGGCTTTTCTGAGGTGAAAATGGACATTCATGCAACTCCAATGACTGGATATGAACTAACAACTTTTCCATTTGAGTCCTCCATCCTGATGCTGTCAATGCCTCTCTGTCACTGCCATTCCCACAAGTCCTTTTGAGGAACCTGGAAATAGGGCAGGGTGAAAAGAAGTGCATGAGGACCCAACAGGGAAGCTGCCAGCTGACCTATGGCAGCGCAGGCAGGGTGAGAGAAGGGCCTGTAGTGTTACTCCAAAGCTGTCTCTCTTCCCATCACAGATGCAGTCATGGTGGAAGGACAGCTTCAGCCTGGATACATGGAAATCCTGAGTTTCCCAGGAAATGCTCTGGTGTGACCAGTGTATCAAGCAGGGTGTCCCTTGCGTTCTTTTTAGTAGCTCGTTGTGTGAAATAACATAATCTAAAAAGTGAATGGAAGGGGAAACAAGGCAGTGGGTGATCAGGAGCCTGTGGGTCTTCCAAGGAAAATAATTTCTGTTTCGCTGGGGAATACCAGCTCGTGATGTCAGTTCAGCTCTCGCTCTGATGAGCTTCTCCCAAACCCAAGGCAGGACTGCAGTCTGTTCTGATACCTCAGTCAGTGTAAGTGCCCCTTGCAAATCTTCTGTCAAACAGACAGATTTTTTTTTTTTTTAGATTTACCCTGTTTCAGTAGGAAAACAGAGTGTGTATGGAAAGTTCCTCCAAGCAAGAAACTGCTCTGCAGCCAGAGCCCTGCCCTGTGCCATAGGCATTGCAGGATCTGCCTGCCAGTCTGCCAGCACAGCGGAACAATGTGCGTGACACAGACACTGATGTCCTGCCCACCACAGGGATGGAGAAATGGAGACATCCACACGAAGTGACTCACTGAATGAACTGATGGTAGAGCTGGGGGCAGACACCGAGAGCAGACCCATTCCTCTGCCCAAAACATAAGGGACTGATCTGACACTGCAGGAGCTCACACAGCACCACTGCCAGCTACCATAAAAAAGAAAGTAGCATTTTCAAGATGCAAAGAAATACCATCTTAACAAGGAGCACAAAGAGAGGGGAAAAAAATAGCTGTGCACAAGCTCCTAGGAGAAGAAAAGGTCTTTTGAAACTAGACTACTGGCATTTGAACCCCACAGTCCATAATGACTATTGCTGGCCCCTCAGCTGAGCATCTTCCTGCAACAACAATTTGAATGTCAGAATCTCACCAAGCCTCAGAGCAGCCAAAGCCAGGCTGAACCTTACATGGTCACACACTGCCATGAGTTGGAAGCTGGAAGGGATTTTAAGGCATCTTTTAGCTGTCCTTGTGCCCCAGAGCTCCCTTGTTGCCTTCATCTAGCTGCCTGAGCTCACATTCACAGGAGCACTTAGATGCTGATACTTTACAGATTTACATTTAAATAACTGAAATTTAAATTCTGCACATGCAGCTTTGCAGATATCTGAATTCCTTGTGTGCCTGAGCTTCCCCTCTGAGGCTTCTTAAATGCTTGCATCCCTGTATCTACCTTAAAAAACAGAGCTTCTCACATCCTAGTTCACATTTCAAACAAAATATTGAGACTTGTCTTAGTACTTACAGAAACATATGACTGCAAAGGCTCCTTCCCAAGTCCCATGTTGCACATTTCAGTTCTTTCCACATATTCAGGAAGCAGATGGGGAACATATTTTACTCTGTGACTTGTGTGTTTGAGAAGTTGTCTGCTTTATAAGGTGTCCTGGCTCAGCCCATTCTCTGCCCAAGGAGATGTGGATATACTCCGTAAGAAATAGAGTAAGACCTGAATTACAGGATCTTCTGGGATGAAGCTTCTCAACTCTGTTGCTGAATCTCTTGTTATCTGTGGGAGGTAATTAAATATTTACTGTGGCAGAGAGAAAGAAAATGAAGGTGGTGCTTTTTGCCATGATCACAGCACTCACACACCACAGTAAGATGCAGGTCTTACTGCCTAGCCATCTTTTTTATTTGGAAGCAGAACACATTCCATCGATACTGCATTACTCAACAAGCTCATATAAAAGATGAAAGTTCAAGTTGCCTCAAGTAGAGGAGGTATTTGAATCCAGGTTCTTTGTTCCTAGTTGACTGTGTAAAGTATCTAAGAAGAGATCTGTCTCTTGCTTTAGAAACAAAAAATAGGAAGAGGACTTGTCTTTGCAATGAAAACCTGAGCAGAAACAAATAATTCCCACTAGCTTTAAGCTCCAAAGAGACACAAAATTTAATATGTCCCTTTCTTCTTGGTATTTCCTCTTGACTAGCTTAGATAGTCTCCATGTTTCAGCCTGGACTACGTGAAACATTCTCAGAAATCAGGCTTTCTCCCCAGGCACTTTACACATAGCCTAGATACTGAAACTGGAGCTGTGAACACAGCTCAGAGTGATGATCACAGTTCCAGCCCAGCAACAGTGAGCCAGGGTCTTCCCTAAACCATGACTTCATAAAAAAGATGTGTCAGTAAGGCAGCTTTGGTCAAATGTGTGTTAGGCTTCATAGAAATTAATGATGCCACCTAACGATGCACTTGCCGGGGCCTTTTTTGTTCAGTCCCTCAAGCAACGCTCAGGGTGCCACTGCCCACAGCAATCCGCCGTGGAAGGAGCATGGAGACAGGAGAAGGAGGCAGTAGTCAGCAGGAGCTAGCACAGAAAGTCACTGATGGGAGGCTGATTTCTCTTGCTGTACGTTATAAAGTGCAGACCATTAACATTCCTTGCGGCTGCTTGGGCAGTTGCTGATGTAAATCACTACAGATACACCTCCCTGAGAGACCCTCTGAGGATTTATGCCAGCCTTTAAGCACGTAGACCTTGCTGGGTAATGCAGCATAGCCCTTTTGGATAATTTAACTTTCCAGAGATCCCATCGGTTCTGCTTTGTTGCAACCTGTTGGCTGCCAGTGTAAGCTCCAGTGGCACAAAGCCAGTGTAAACACCAGGGCCGTGACTTACAGTGAAGCAACAGAAAATGCTGTTAGCTGTGCTACTGTAAAACGGGGTCTGAAATGCAGCACACAAGAAGTATCTGTCACAAATCACTGCTAATATCATAAAGGAAGGTCAGCTATGCAGAGCATTTCCTGCTTTTCGGCCTGCAAAGTCAGTAAAGACAGCAGTGAACGTTCACAGGGGGAGTTTCACGATTAAATCCTCAGAACTGCAGAAGAAAAGAAGTCTCCTCAGTAAATGTTATGAAATCTTAAATCCAAACAAACACAAAAACAGAGCTTGACAATGCAAACCCAGGAACAACTGGTGCTACCTCAGGAGCAGAGTGAAACACCAAATGCTGAACATAAACACATTTCCACTCATTATCAAGTACAGCCAGACCAGAGCTTTCTGGAGATTCTACATTTCAGTTCAGAGTATAATATTCACCATCTTATTGAAATTGTGGATAAAATTGTTCTGGGCTTAAGAGAAGCAAAGACTCTGGCTAATAATTATAAAATTAAGAGATTAGAGACAAAAAAAGATGGATTATGAGGTGATAGTATTAGAGGTGGGGTGTCATGCAGTAGCATTGTATGAAGGCTGAAACTGGAGTGGGATGAGATTGGATCATGCAAAGAGGATGACAGAAGAGGGGCAGGGTTAGGAGTGGGTGCCAGATGCAGGTGAGGTTATGACACCAGGAAACAGACACAGGAGCTGAACAGAGCTGGGCTCTTGTGCACAAGCCCTGAGATAAAAGCAGAGTCAAAGGGAAGTGCAACGTGGAAGTTTGATTCCTGATCTGAAGACTTCCATCTACTGCTGCTGCCTTTTAATACACTGATATTCCCACTTGTTTACTCCAGTGGAGCACTGGGCTCTTCAGGGAAGGGTGGGGGACTTAATACAGGAGTGAGGTGAGAGAACAACTGAAATTATTCCCTTCAGGCAGAAGCAGAAGAGTGGTCCAGCTCTTCCCTTCCTCTTGGGCAGCCATGTGAACAAAGCAACGAGAGATGTAACAGGTGGCCTGCAAAGCAAAGCCTGAACCTTCAGGTACCAAACACTGCCCTCAGGAAAAATGAGCATTCCTTTCCCCACCAAGCTTTTTTACACGGAGGAATCACAAACCAATTGCATTTTTCCTGCAAAACAGAAATTGATAGCTCCTAGTCTCCTAAATAAGCCCCTTAAACCAGTTTGCAGGTAGGTAGGATGCAGGAAGACAAAAGTTCCTCAAAAAATGGGAGGTCTGATGTGTGTCTGGCACTTCAGGTCCACTGAGAATGTACAGATCTTTAGAGAGGCAAGAGTTATTTTTCCTTGCTACCAGTATACTCGGCTGTCACACCTCCAGGGAACCAGTTCATCTTTTCCCGAAGCAGCAAAGTTTTCAAATATGAGAACAACTTTGTGGCAAAGGTCTTGAAGAGTAATTCAGGGACACTTCCATTTTTTTTCTTTGTGTGATGCAGGCAAACATTTGCTTCAGGTAAAAGGCAAACTTTGAGTAAAACACTGACTTTTTTCTGCCTTGTTTACCTGTGAGCAGAAAAGGAAGGACAATGCTGCCCTTGTCCCTCATCTGTTTATCTCTTTAGACTCTAAAATCCTTCAGCCAGATCCTGTCTGTGCCACACTAAGCACACAAAGCCCTCACCTCTGCTGATGCCCCGGGGTGCTTTAGGTGTCTGATCAATCCCCCACACTGTGCCTAAGATTGCAATGAGCCACCAAGGTGAAGGAAGGGAGAAAGGAAATTTCACTTTATTTTATTCAAATAGGTCACATCCTGAAGGATTCCCAGCTGACATAACCAACAGTGATATTTAGCACACAGATTTGTTTAGAAGCCTTAGGAGATGAAAAAAGTGACCAGATTCTTCAGATTAAAAATCAAGACCCCTGTTTCAGGTGTAGGGAGGTGTGAGCAGGTATCAGCTACTCACTTGTCCAGGACTTTCTTTGGCTCCCTTTAGTGAATACGCAACTATATCATAGTGATAAGAGTTGAGATACAGTTTTACTGACAGAACAGAAAATAACACACAGGTTGGAGAGGAAAAGGAGGTCAGAACCAATTAAATCTCCTAGGCTGCACAGACTAAAGTAACAACCAATAAACTGAACATATTAAATGTTGGATTTTTGTTCAAAACACATTTTTCAGACTTGTGAACCAGGATTTTTCTTGGTAAACAGCTGTAAAGTGTGTAGCATCTTAAAGCCCTAGACTGTATCTTACGCTTCAGGAGAGGAGAGAGCTCACTGTTTTAACTACTCAGGCTTATAGCTAAAATCTGTCCAGGATGGGAGATTTGATCAAGGATAAAGAAGCAAAGGGGAGAAGAAAGCACAGGTAAGGTGCCTGGCTTTAAAAGAGCTCTCAAAACTGCTTTAAATCCTTGAAGCTTTCAGGAGACTCTTCCCAGCTGTGATCCCTGGCTCCTTGCTCGGGCTCACAGGGCATCCTCTCACCTTGTGTGCACATAGGTGGTGGGGCAGAGGTAGGTGCAAACCTCCAGCCATCCCACCACGCTCCAGGAGCTGCCTGTGGATGGGGCATATCCTCATCCCCAGCAGCTGCAGCCCAGTGCCACGTTGCATGACAGCACAAAATGCTACATTGTGGTGACAAAACTGCCTCAGGGCCTTTATAAAACTGTTTTTAACAGTGCCAGCTTCCTAAAAAATCCCAGAATAAACCAAAACAAACAGATTGCGTGAGCGCATAACAGGCATGAAACAGAGTTCTTTCTCTTCCAGAAAAATAATGGATGCATACAGCAGGCAATTCCCTTGATGGAGAGGTCTGAAACCTCTGAAGTTAATGTATATTCCAGCTAATGGGAATTGTAATCATTGGCACCAGGCCCACATTTAGCTCAGTACCAGCCCTAGCACAAGGGAGGCATTCAGAGGCAGCTCGCATCTGAGGGCAGGAGAAATGAGCTGCCAATTGTGTCAGACATGTTGCCGCAGGAGCGGGGAAACTTGAGCTTTTGCTGCTGCTGCCTGCTCCGTTTCTCTGATCCCTTCCAGAACAGGCTGCCAGTGCTGGGCTAGCACCCACAAACCACCCAAATTTATAGTAGAGCGTTCTTATTATCTGTCGAGAATTCTTGATTGTGTACATCGTGGTGCAGGGGCGACAACACAACCAATACCTTTCTTGTTGCTGAGAAGGGTGTGGGCTGGTTCCTCTCTGATGTGCTCTCGCTTTCTTCCTCAGCTTGGCACAAAAGCTTGAGGGCATATGTAATGGAAAAACCAGGAAATTCTCACCTCCTTTTTTTCCCTTGAAGAACTATACATCCAGGCGTGTACACATGTCTGTGTGTAATCGTACAGAGGGAGAGAGCACACTGCTGACAGCAGCTCCCTCGGTGAGGGGACAAGTTGTCTTTCATGCCTGGGAAACGCAGCAGTACAGAATCTGTTGCACCACAGAAACCTTCCCTCTCTGATGGCTGTCACTCATCAGAGGTTGTATCAGTTTCTCCTCATGTCCTGGGCTGTATCAAGTGCCGAGACACCAGGAGAACACGCTAATTAGCTTGACTTGCACCAAGCCTGCAGTGAACTGATGATCCACTAAGCACTGAGAGCTCCTTCCTATCTGTGAGGTGAACAATTCCCTACTGCTAAGTTACTTTAGTTCAGTGGGTCTTGAACCATTACTTTTGTTCCCGACTCTTTCTGTCATACACAATAGCAAAAACTGTTGTGGAGGCCAGACTGACCCTGTTTCTTACATATTTTGTCCTTCCTTCCTTCCTTCCTTCCTTCCTTCCTGCCTGCCTGCCTGCCTGCCTGCCTTTTGCTCTAAAACAAGAAAAGTGTTTCCAGAATACAGTAGGCATGCTGCTGCAGAAGGCAGAGAGAAAGTACTATCCATCTCCCTTTTCTAAACAGTAAAATCAATGAGATTCAGTTAAACCTAAAGGTGGCAGGGAACTCGGTGGTTAATATGTTTCTTGGAAGACGTCAGTTAAATGAAACCAAAATTTTCTGAGTCGGGGAAAATGTGTGTACCATTTCTGGCAGGAAAGATTTCTAAACCCCAGATGGAACTGTTGGTCCAGCTTAAGAGAGCATTCAGTCCTCAGCGAATGAATGAAATCTTTTGGTGAATTGCTACAAAACATGGAAAACTTGGATTCAAGTCCTTGTAACTCCCACATTTGAGACAGGAACCTTACCTGTCACTTACCTACATGTGGAGAGGGTTCTTCAGGCTTCTCCATTGTAAGCACTCAATTTCCTTCAAGGAAATCAGTATCCACAGAGACAGGCATCCCAACTTGTCTCCTCCACATCCCATGAGCATTTTATAAGCCTAATGAGCACCTTCCTCACTCTTCTTCTTAGTGAGCAGCTACTTGCACAAAGTGAAACCGCTTTAACAAAAGGAGTGAAGTAAAACCTCTCTTTCTCTGAAAGATGTTGGATTTGTCTCAACATGTTTGACAATGGAAGATCTTTTGCAGGGCAATAAACCTGGTTTCCACTCAGCATTAATTACGCCCCTGTAACAGGAGATATGATAAGCAGAACTAGGCTTAATATACCTCATTAAGTGAGGTTTGGGCACTAAAATCCAAATCGGTAATGGTGTTGATTTAGTACTTTTAGTTGAGCTTACAAAGCTCGAAAGGATCATGCAAACAGTTGAAGAAATGAAGACGTTTGTCTTCACTTGGAGCCAAATTAAGTCCAAGCTCTACAGAAAGCAGTGGTGGGTTTTTATCTACAGACAGAGGCTTTATGACTATCCTCTCTGGAGAAACATGAAAATGCCTAGTGCAAAACAAGATGCCTATCTGTCTGTCTCCCTTCCATACATCGGTGTTCACATGACTGCAACATCTTATCTTTTAACCAAGCTTCAGATCTTAGGTTTCCTCAAGCAGAATTCGTATCTCTAATAATGTGGATCTTAAAGAGCTCAGCATCAAGGGGGGGTGCATCAGTATCACTGTTCAGAGTGTTGGAAAGACAAAAGCATCAACAGAGTCAGAGAAGGATGTGATGGGAGCTGGCCAGAACCACACCAGACACATCCCATTGTTTGTACAACGCCCCCACTCCACGGGAGGACAGCTGTGCAGCACCACTGGCATGGTGGGATTGTCTGAGGCAGCCGACACTGAAAAGCTGTCACAGTGCTCAGGAGAGCATGCAGAGGTGTAATGGGAGATAAGGAATAATCCCACTGGGGCAGTGCTGCAGGGCAGGCAGTAAAAGCAGGAAAACAACAGAGAAGAAATGTGGAAGAGGAAACCTCCTATCTAACGCATGTGCAAATGTAGCATGGAAGCAAAGGTTTGAATCAAACTGCAGAGCGTGGCTGGAGATGAGAAAAAAGAACAGAAAATCCATTTTAGCACTGTGTTCTGAGGATTCAGTCACAACATGACACTGCAGCTTTATAGCCTCAGGATACTGGGCATTTCCAGCTTGCTGTTTCCACAAAAGCTCATTCACCAAGGTGCTTACTGCGCTATGAGCACCCCTATTCCTCCTGGACACCTGGACACCAACACAGGAGAAGCCTGTGCTTCACGTTGGGGGATGAGGACAGGCTCCGTGGCCAGCACAGCTCCATTCACTCCTGTGGCCTCATTACAACTCTGAGGCCTCTCCTGGCCAATTTTCTGGTCAGGCTGGTGCAACTGGGAACTGCTTGGCCTCACTGGCCTGGAGCTGCCCCTCCAGGTCAGATCTCGTGCCTTGTGTTAACAAAGGGGTGCCAGGGTGGTTGGGTACAGAAAACACGTGTGGCAAATTTTATCTGAAAGTAGGTGGGCCTGAGTACAGTGACAACAACCGTGTTGTGCATAGCGTGGGCTAGCAGGCTGTTAAGGAACCAAAGAAGGCTTGAAAAAAGAGTAGGGAAAATTGCTCAGATAACAGTCCTCTTGCGACCACTTCTATGTCCCAGTGATCTCTAAATGTAGATCTATGTCACTATTAAGGTCAATATTAGACAACCTCCTTCTGTGACCTGCAAAATTTCTTGATCATTAAATTGAAACTATGTGTCCAGATGAATGGAGGGTTTCAAAATTATGCACATTTCACTTCTAAAAGTCCCTCTGTCCTCACATGATGCTGGCTGTTGACAGCAGAAATGAGGGAAAGCAAAATTGACCCTGTACTTTTAAGAGCTGGATCTAATGGTTATGCCACATTTTAGTCAAAATAGGAGAATAAGGGAAGGAGACAGATTAAGCAAAAACAGATTCTGGGAAGTATCAAAGAGAGATTAAATGTAAATGTTACCAAACTGGGGAAGTAGGAAAAAGAGGAAATTTAACATAATCCTTTATGAAATTCTAAAAAGAAGATGGCTGATCCCTTCTCTTTTTCCTCTCTCTTTCTTTCAGCCACTATCTTTCTTTTTTATTTTTATTTTGGCAGTAAGCCTGATGGAAAACCAACAGCTGAGCTAAGTTGTTGAAACATTGGACAGCAAAGGGGAAAGAGGAAGGCAGCTTTGCAGATTTTACAGGTTACTGCCTCTGTGACAATAACCTCTTTTATTCCCTCCACCCCCTCCCTCTGGGGATGTGCATGTCCTGCTGTCTTTAGTTGGAGAGCAGAAAGAAACTGAGAAGATAACTGGGCTCAAGCATGTGTCCCAGGGAGATAATAGCTCTGACGTTATTCTAATTTTTCCTAATAAACTAGGGCTTGGTCCTGAAACACCCTCTCAGGCAAGGGGCCCAAACATATTTCAGGAGCCCCATTTTAATCACAGAAAAATATTTGCAGTAGAGCTGTTAGGTCTTCATGGATAGCTGAATGGGGCAGAAGTTTATCTTTGGTGTTTGACAAGCAGAAAGGAGATAGGACATTCAGATGGTGAAGCAGAGACTGCTTCTCCCAGTGTAACCCAGCGACCCACTAGCAGCTGCAAATTAGAGAGGATTTACATCCTTTTCAGCAGCTGCCTGTTGTCCTTACCTCTCTCTGCCTCCATGTCCCACAGTCTCATCTTGTTGTGACCCAGTGTCTTGGTTCCTCCTGGTATCCAGCTCTGGGGCTGGGGGAATGGCAGGAGCACAGGCAGGCTGGGAGCCAAGCACTGCATGCCAAGTTTGTGGCTTTGCAGTTTACCTGTGGTGGTTTACTCTGCCTCCCTCTTTGCCCAAATGCTCTTCTTAGTTTACTTCTAATTATAATAAATGCCATCTCTCTGTGGTTCCCTGTGGCTTGTTAATTAGTCTGCTGAGGCATTACTGAATTCCAGGAGAGCAGAGAAGACATACGTGCCAAAACCTTCCCAATGTTGTCTCTCTCTCCCATGTGGACACACACCACCAGAGGAGAAGCAGCTGACCCCACTGGCACAGAAGGTAACTAAAACGTCCAAGACCCCACCCAAGGCTATTGAAGTAATTAGAAAGACGCCCAAAGGGCTATTAGTCAGGCTCATAACGAGCACATACTTTTAAAATTAGTTATCACCACTGTGGCAGGGAAAGGAAAAATGAGTTTTATATAGCTTGTGGCTGTGTCAGCCTGAATCTTCTCTGCACAGTTAAAGCAAGATCCTACGTGGAGCAGCCTCTGACCTGGATTAGCAGATTTCCATACCTGGATGTTGTTCCCTGGGATCTTCTTGGGATTCGGCTGGCATCCTGTCTCCTTACAAAGGACATCTCCAGGCAGCCAGGCCCTTTCCCAACAGTTCCTGTTCCACTCCCATCCCCACAAAGGGCAGACTAATTTTCCTGAAATCAGGTGGGAAAGCTCTATAGACCACGCTCTGTAAGAGACACGGAGTTGGGACCACGGGTGGTTCTGGGTGGTGCTGACACCTGGAGCAGACTAACAGGGAATTGCACACCCCAGAGCCAAACCAAGCTGATCAGTGCCTGCTCTGTCCTGTTACTCCATGGCCCATCCCAGCTGGTGCCAGTGGGATATACAACAGTGGGAGGAGAGGTGGAACCCCACAGTAGCAGAAAGAGGCTCTGCAGGAGAAAGAGAAGCTCTCTCTGCACAGGTACTCTGCAGCCTCAGTAACTCCTGGAAAGGAAACTAATGGAATGTGCTCCCCATGTCACCACAGTGGGTCACCTGGGAGACCATAGGAAGAAGTTCCCCTGTGGTTAGGAGGGCCCTTTATTAAAATGAGGAAAGTTGTGTTTAGTCAAGGAAAAAAGCACACTTCTTCCACCCACACAGAGATTAATTTTCCAGGTTCTCAAACTTGGCACGAAAGTTATGAATCCTATTTAAATGAACTGTTTGTTCTTTACGGGTGAACATTACATAGATTTTAATTTTTTTTAATAAGCTGTTTGTGGTGAGAAAATGACAGCATTCATATTTGGTGTCTGTGCTAGCTAGGAAGGTATGTTGTTGTTTGTTGCATGCTTGTTGCATTTGGTTTAAATTGTCATGAGAAAATTGATGTCATATTCTTTACAGCTTTATGAGAAAATTGATGTCATATTCTTTACAGCTTTATGACCAGTAGCCTAGGCCTGGAGATATTTTTGTATTTAAGATGTCTTGTCCCACAGTTGCATGGAATTCCTTTTTTCCTGAAGGGGAAATTTCAGTGTATAACTGATTGCAAGACTAAAATTCTGCCTACAGGGTAAAAGCCCTTCTAAATGGGCCCTTCTAAAAGCCCTTCTAAAAAGCCCTTCTAAAATCTGTAACTGTGTGAGGGCTACGTATAGACAAAGGAAAGAAAATTATCTGTTGAGTACAGATCAGTATTTGCAGAAGCACAGGAAAAGGTTGAGAAATAAGATGTTAATGTACACAGTGAAAAATTTGTAAAGCAAATCTCAAACTGTGAAGTGGAAAGAAAATGCTGTAACTCAAGTTACTCAAGAGCAGGCACTGCTGGGATTATATCTGTTGTATGCGTCACTGTGGTGGGTGGCTGCTGCCAAAAGAGGCTGAAGGAATGGCACAGGGCATGGGACTGGGCTGTGGTGGCCCTGGGGACTGCCTGGTGGCCGTGGGGCTGTGGCCTCCCCTGTCCCCAGTGTGGGACTGGGAGCCCCGGAGCACAGCACAGCTGAGCCTGGTCAGCCAAGTCTCTGCTCTCACAGAACCAGATCTACTTTACAATCACCCAAAAATGGAGAAAAAAAGTAATGAACATTTCATCCTTCTCTTTTTTTTTTTTTTTTTTTAATTTACCTTTTCAAATCCTGATGAAACTGAAGAAATAAGTTGGACTTCAAATTTAGAGGTTTACATTTAATTTGAAAGCTGCATTTCCCACTTTCTGATGGCTCCAGTGTTTAAGACTTCCTTAAACTTTGTTTCAGTTTTTGTACCAAGATTTTTGTAACTTCTTGAAACAGGAGGAACAAGTTGTGTTCCTCCTATTTCAAAGTTTAAGTAAACTTAAAGGCATGAGTTTGAATCCAAGAGGAAAAAAAAATAAATTAGAAATGTTATTTGAATTATTATTTTGAACACCACCATAAATGTACTTTTTCAAAACATGATAAAACATTTTAAAAAGTATTTATAAAAAATACCGTAATTAAAATGTGAAATTATTTAGTAGTAAGTATTTTCTCTATCATGAAACATGATCCATATTCTGGATACTTTAACCACAAAAAATCTGTTCTGCTAAATTTGCAGATTCGTATGTTTTATTTTATAAACATTTAAAGGAAACAAGGAGTTACTTTACATTCCTTGTGGTTGGATGAATACAGAAAGAAAAATGTAGATTTGGATATAGATGCGATTTTTTAAGGCTTTTGAAGCTGAAATCTGTTCTGAAATAAAAGAAAATAATAATCATCAAAAAATAGCTAAAAAGCAAGTAATTACAAAGAAGACTGAACTTTAAATAATATTAAAGTGCTTCCATTCTTAATTGAATGAAATGATTTAATTAATAAATTAATATAATAATATTGCATTTCCAACTGGCTCATGGTGCTTTGCAGTTGGATCACACATACTTATTGCTGGAATATTCCATATTTTAGGGTGTCCTCCACGCTGCCATGAAACCAGGTATTAGGTCTACAAAATATCAGTGTGTGAGCACTGGCAACACAGCCACACATCCCTGCTGTGTTCCCCACTGCTCCTGGGACCTCTCCACACATCCTGACAATCTACTGAGTGGCAGGAGATGGCATTTTTGGGTGGGGCCATCTTCATGCTTGGAATTTAACCATCAAACATCAGAAGGAGCTGTGTAAGTCGTACAAGCTGATCTATGGCAAAGCATCAGTCAGAAATTTGGATCCAATCAATTCCATGTTTGCTTCTATGAGCATCTAATGATGTGGCTGACTTACACCTTTGGGAGGCTGTCCTATCTTGGTAAATGAGGCAAATTTATGGTGAATTTGACAATCTTTTCTACATTTGTTCCAAAATTCATTGTCCTCATTTTTACAGCTGCTCTACACATCCTCCAGGTAACCTGAAGTTCTTGACAAAATGAAACAGCATTAAAGCATTTCTTCATTGTGAGAGTGGTGAGAAACAATGGAACAGGTTGCCCAGAGAAGCTGTGGATGCCCCATCCCTGGAAGGGCTGAAGGCCGAGATGGATGGGGCTTCGAGAAACCTGGTCTAGTGGCAGGTGTCTGTTCCCATGGCAGGAACTGGATGGTATTTAAGGTCCCTTCCAAATCAAACCATTCTGTGATTCTATGATTCTGAAGATATCAGGAACATATCATCTGCCTCAAAATCTCTGGCCACACCTAAACTCATACATGCCAAACGTGTCACCACAAAAAGGCTTTCAACCTTTCTGAAAATTATGAAAATCACAGCTTAAATGGACCTTAAATGGGTGTTTGAAATGAAAAGGTGAAGAGATCACCAAGACTCAGAGCACAGTAATGTGAGCGAATGGGCACAGGTAAGGTACCCCTCACAGTAGTACAATGAAAGAATGTACTCAGTACCACAAAACCTGCTGAGTTCACAGAAATTCATACCCTGCCTTTGGCTCTGCCACTGCATTTGTATAATACCTCACACCAGATTTGGTTTTATGTCTGTGCAAAGCACACCAGGCTTTAAGCACAGTGTCTGCACTTTCAGAAGGTGCGGCTGAGATTAATGTGTCTCATAAAACCGTGTCTCATTATCAAGACACCAGTGTTTTAATCCGAAGCCACACAGGAAAGAATAAAAATAATTTTTAAAAATGCACCCTTTTAAAAAAAGAGCATTCTCACCTTTTAACCAATATCTTTAACCCAAGGTTGCCAAGAGTTTCTAGTAAAAAGATGTCTAAATGAAGACTCCTAGGACTGTTCCAGGAAGAAACTGTTATGGATTTGTCTTAAAGACAAGCTCCTGTAGGCAAGTAAAGGGCTGAATTTGTGTGGATTTATTAGATAATTTAACTCTCAGGTGTTTTAATGTTTGCTTTGATTGCTGTCTCAGATACAGGCAAGTTAAGCTTAAAATGGTTCAGCAGAGAAATGGCAGCAAGAATTGCACTTGGTGCTTTTCTGCTTTCTACATTCATTTGTAAATGTCTTACATTTAATCTCTCAGGTTCATTAACTCCTTTTATAATTGGGCAGTATACACACAAAACCCCTGCATTTTCTTTTTACTTACTGCTTTGAAATTACTAACACCATTGAAGCAGACAGATAATTGATCATGTATTTCTGGCAAACCAAGGCTGGTAATTTAATTTTTTATGCCTCAAGATGCTTCATATCTATATAAGAATCATGGTGAAGCTGTGTTACTACTGCTTTCAAGGCTCCAAAAACCTTTGTAAGGAGCAGTAAACCCACCTGTGGATGGTTCACTTTTGAGCTGGGAAAAAGGGACATTGTATAGATGAGAAGATTTTTTGTCATGCTGGGCTGAAGACCCAGCCTCATATAACTCTTTTCACTGTTAGTTCATTCCTCTGGGTGAGTACTGGCAGTCTGACACAGTTCCCAGTATGGGAAACATCACTTATGGGCCAAAGAATGGGAGAAATTTTGACATCTAGGGACTTGTTATGTTCTTTGGTTTATCAGCAAGGGAGTTTGTGTCAGGACCCAGAGGCTCATTCCCACATGGAACAGCTTGACTGGCATCCTGGGGGAGAACCCTGGTTTGAATCAAATGGCACACCCAGTGGCTGAGTGGCTCCTTTCAAACCGCCAGGTAACTTCACTTTCCTCCCGGGATGCTTTTTGGTTTTCCCTTTTATGAGACCTACAACAGCAGATGTTTCTTGGTTCCAGCTCCAATACCTGAGATGTTTAATGCCTCCTGCTAATCCACAAGCTGCCAGAGTCTCATGTTTTCCTGAGAATACACCTTCGTTGAATGTGAAAATAAAACACAACCGATTCACACGACTTCTGCAGTCTTCTTGGAAGGACAAAGAAGCTAGAAATACCAGTTTAGATGGTGTGAAAGAAAAGTATGAAATGCACATTGGCCTATCTATTGTTCTGCCTTAGCAGGAGTAACTAGCACGTAGAGGGAAGTGGTTACATTGTCCTCAGCGCCAGTGGGGCCGCATCTAACCTGTGTCCAATTTCGGGGCATGCAGGTACAAGAGATATTAAACTGGAGAGAATCCAGAGGAAGGGCAAAGGGCTGAAGGACATAACTCATTAGTAAAGGCTGAGGAAACTGGGCTTGTTCACCTTCCAGAAGAGAAACCTAAATCGGGATCTAGAGAAACCAAAACTCTTCCCTCACCTAGAGGGACGCTATGGAGAGGGTGGAGTCAACCTCATAGAGATGCTCACAGCAGTCCACAGAGCAGCCACAGACTTCCCCTGCAAATTGAAGCAACGGAAATTTTGGTGGGAAATAAGGAATAAAAAAAGGGTTTTACCCCAAGGATTGTACAGTGCTGGAAGAGGTGCCCAGAAAAGCAGGGGAGTCTCCATCTGTGGCAATATTTAAAACTTAACTTGATAAGGCTTCAAAGCTTGGACTTTGAAAGTACCCCTGTTTTGAGGAATAGACCAGATGATCTCCCAGAGTCCCTTCTGGACTGAATTTTTCTATGATTCTGTGACCTCATAGAATGATGTGAAGAGACCCAACCTAGAGTGTCTACACTGTCAGGTTACACATCCTTTTTTTTTTTTTTGACTTTTTAGTTGTTGATGAAGTTGGTAAAGCTTTTTATTGTACAAATCCACTGTTGTATTACAGAGGAATTGCATGAGCACAAAGAAGCACAAATACATTTCCAAGATAAATACTCCCTGCGTGGGAAATGCCCTTTTATCATTACATACCTCGAAGAGATAAGGATTCACATCTATGTTTCTAAGAAGGATCCTTCTGAAACATGGGAAGCATGGCTTCTGGGAATAGCCCTAACACAGGAAATGTCACGAGCTATTTAAAGGCACTCTTCTCATGACAGTGCATGACAGCATTCATAAGACCAATAACAAGCACTTTAATTATTTTCAACAGGGTAAATCAGTGCTTTTAATTACAATCATTCCTAGGCTAACTGCACTGTGTGGAGCTATTCCATGACAGCAAGTCTCCGCTATCCTTTCCAACCACTCAACAGATGTGCTGTTTTACAGCACAAAATGGCCTTGGTGTTTCATGTCAGGGATGGCTGCTTTACAGCAATATCAGTAATTGCTGAACACAGGGGTGAAAAGCATTTTCAGAGCTCTCAGACTATAATAGATGTAGGTTATGATAATGCATGAAGTGTGGACCCTCTTAAGGGGTGTCTCAGATGCTGAAGAATTGGCTGGAAATTTGGGATGTAATAACCAGTTTCATGTGAGGCCATTTTTTTCCCTATAATCCTTCTGTGTTCCAAGATTATTTTTGTTGTCTGCCACATACTCTCATGTTGATAGTTGAACATCTCTTTATAGCAATATAAAAGAAACATCATAAATGCAGAAACAAGGAGAGAACATTGCCATCACTGCCACAGTTAATAACCTGAGACTGAAGTGATTTATTTCCTTTTAAATCAGAGGACTTGCTTGTTTTCATAAGAACCTTGATTCACAGCAGGCTTAAGTATTTCCTGCATTGTAACCCCAAGCATAAATTACACAGTATGAAAAGCTATTAGTCTTTCACTAGCGTAGGGTCTTCTCTAGTTCTCCCTCGTCTCTGTCATTTAATGGAAACCATATTTGATGTGGTTGAATGAAATAAATAAAAATTTTAAAAATCTCCTTTTTTGGGGGCTGTTTTTCTTCGAAAATATTTATCTTTCAAGACTCATTTGGATTCTGGGTCTGTTTCTGCTCCCAGATGGTACATTTCACAGGCATGGTTTACTGATCATTTTAAAAAGCCTTTTATTAAGTCAAAATAATAACAGGGGAAAAAAAGATTAAGCTATAAAGAGAATAAATAAAAGATTTCTTTTTCCTTAAACATAGATGCCATTGAAAGAAAAAGTGATGGTGAATATGGTAGTAAATATTTTTGTGAGGAAATGTCAGTGACAACAATACCAAATTCTCATAAAGCTCTTGGTTCATTAAGTGAAGCAATGAAATTAAAGAAGATATTGATATCTGCTATGTGCTGTTAAGCATCTGTAAGACCCATTGGAATAATAATATTGGGCACCTCTTATGATCTTGAAGTGGCTATCAAAATGTTTATTGTCATACTTGTCCTCTTCAAACAGCACTGAAAATGAAGGTGGTATAAAGCTGGAAATAAATGTGCTCTTTACAGGTCCTTGATTTCAAGTAATTATCCAAACATGCTGACATTAGGTTACAATGTAAAATGCAACCAAAACTATGTATTCTATTATCATTTCACAAGCTGTCAAAGCAGGTGGGGCAGTGTTTGTTATCTCCTGCCATGACTCACCCCTGATAACTCCCTCTGGGAGCTATCTCTGTTTAATGGGCAACCAAGGACCTGCTGCATGACTCACAGAACTACATCAGTCCATTGTGAGATGCTCTGCCCAGGGGGCAGGTGCCAAGCATTCCCACCTGGATATAATCTGGGGTTTGGAACAGCACACTCAGCCCTTACCTACTGGGTTCCCAGAGCGCAAGAGCTACCACTGGACCTTCAAGTGAAGACCAAACCCTTCTACAGGATCACTGCTTCAACAGAACCCCTTCATCTGGACTGCTGCCACCACCCTGACTAACAGAGTGTCAGGTTGATTCTGACTCTGTCAGTGTTCTTGTACTATTGCATTTATTTTCATTTTCCTATTAAATTATAATTCTGATCTCCCACTGGTTTGTTTTCAAGCTAGTACACATACACACAGTGCTCCTCTCCAATTATCTTTGGACTTTTATACTGGGAAGTCCAGCATGAACCTTTTGCATGAAACCAAATATAACATCTCTATTCTGTGCAAGGAAGAACTGAAGTTCTTAGTAATTTATTTTATATGTATAGAAGTAATTCACTTAATTAATTGTTACTTAAATTGCTGTATTGCTGTATCACAGAATCATTAATGGGGTTGAAGAGACATCTGCAGATCATCTAGTCCAACCCTCTTGCTGAAGCAGGTTCACCTAGAACACTGAAGCACTGCTGATATACATGCTGCTAATTAAGTGACAAAACTTCATAAAGCAGTGAACCTAGTAACTCTTTTAATTGAAGTACAGTTATTTTTCTTGCTGCATTTTCCTGGGTGATCACCTGAACTCAAAATAAGTAATTTCATGGGAAGGTAATTACAGAGCACTGCCTCCCCCTGTTACAGAGTAAACAAATACTAAAAAGCCCAGTGTCTGGACAAAAAACACTGGAACAGAAAAATATTCTTATTTTCACATCCAGAAAAGAATACTTCTAAGCTTCCTATGGGAATGATACTTGATGTTTTATATAAGAATAGTTTCTGGGATACCATGAGTGACAGAAACTCTTACTTAAGCATAGACACTTTCTAAACAGAATAATAATTGTAGTCAACAGAGTGAGGTGTTTTATTTATAAAAGGAAATACATCTACTTTTACTGTGATAAACAGGAAATAACCTGAGTGTGACAATTTTTAATACTGTCCTTCCGTTTTGGTTGATAAAGTTATAAAAAACTGAAAGAGAGAAGTGAGAATATGCCTTGATGGGAGATGAGAAAGGAATAAGCTGGAAAAATGTGGTGCTATGGAAAAGTTCCCTGGAAGCGACTTGGCTGCATCGGTGTGGGTAATTGCAGGATGTAGGTCTATTTTCAGGTACCAAACTCCAGCTAGACATCTGCTCTGTCAGTACTGAGATAGTCCTCAGAAGAGCCCTGAAGCTGGAGAATCTTGCTGAGAGGGTGAGGAGGACCCAGTTTATGCAGTGATCTGTTGTGACCCAAAGGCTGCCTGAAGGAGCTGTGCTCTCCAAAAAGCAGCGAATTGCAAGGCCTGGATAATCAGCCATGCATAGAGTCTGGGGACCCATTTGCTACTGAAAATCTCAGTGCTGTTGGAAGGAAGAGAAGTGCATTTTTCAGCCTGCGCTGGAGCTGCTGAGGTAACCTCACTTGATAGTAAAATGACTGCAATGCACAGACCTGTCAGAGAGCAAAAAACTGTGGTGCTTCCCGTCCACACAAGGTCATTTAAGTGAGGTGATGGCTGGGAAGGGTGACCAGGCAGGCCAGAGTTAGCCTGCCCAGTGTCCAGGTTACATGGCACTAATCTCTTTAAATCCTGAAACAATGGGCTTGTATTTAAATTGCAAGCTCCTTAGCAGAGGATTAGTCTTTGTCACATTTTCCCTTCCTACCGTTGGGACTTCACATGATCGCAAAAGCATCCCTCCCACTTGCAGCACAAAAGTGCTGGTCTAAACTGCAGCAGCAGTGGAGAGCTGAGCTCACTCTGCTCCTCAAGAAGCAGCGTTAACAGGATTTAATGTGCCACCTCCATGGATTGCTGTCCCAAGAGTTCCTCGTTCTGAAGGTGTCACACGTGGTGCCAGGTACTGCGCCGTGGCAGGACGGCAGCTCCACCCTGCCAGGGAAGCACGCAGGGTGACTCTCCCCCTTTCTCCCAGGAACAGCAGCAACAGTAAGGTTTCATAGAGCAGGGCAATAAACCAGGCAAGGAGCCTGAAACCTCTCTGCCAGGCACGGATTAGTCTGGAAATTAATATGTGAACTTTACATCTGCTTCCTCTTAAAAACAAAGAACCAAAAAATCCCCAGCCCACACACATTTCTCAGCAGCTTGCCTTGCTCACTGATAACAACCCCTTGCTTCTTTCTCACCCAAAACCACCCCAGCTTCCTCTTACTGCTAAAAGTGCTCATTACCAAGTTTATGTTAGTCTGCAAATAACGTGAAAGATCTGAGTTCTCTGAGGCAGGTGTTTCTCACTCTCCCTACCTGCTGAGATCAGGACACTAGAGAATGGATATTAAATGTGGATTACTAACCTGGCTGCAGTTCAAAAAGCAACAATAAAAAGAAGCCCTTAGCAGTAAGTAGGTATTGGCTTATTAACTTCTCCAGTTAGTATTGTTATAAATAAAGGCAGAAAGATGAAAATACTTTTAATAGGGTTTTCAACAATAGCAGTTGCTCAGTGACACTAAGCCATGATAGAATAAAAAACTTCAGCCCCTCTGGAACTAAATAGAAAACCAATAAATAATTAATGGTAAACCCAATAAAAATGTGCTTGCTAATTTGTCATAAATAAACCCTCAAAGTGAGGACTAATGATTTATTGAATGCATGCCGAAGAGCAACACTTCTGGGAAGAGTGAAGTTTGTTGCACGTGAGCTGGACAATTATTGTGGAGCTGTGTGAAAAGCCCATCCTGTCCCAGGCACAACAGCAGTGCAGTGACACAGGAACAGTGATGGCATGTGCCCTTCCTCTCAGACAGGCAGAAAACCCTTGTTCTGGCTCACCCAGCCAAATACCAAAGGATGAGAATCATGATTTGTATCTGCTAAAAAAATTCAATCCTGGAGTTAGGAACTAGAAACTCGTCTCTTCTAACTGAAGGCTTATATTTTCACACAAGTCCTAAGGCAAATTTGATGAGATAGTTATTCCTTTATAAGGTAACCCAAAAGATTCAGTCAGAAAATCCTTTTTTTTCCTCAGCTGATTCACTTTAACTCAATGGGGGAATAATGTTTGCCACCTTTCTCTAGTCCTGGGATAGTTCAGTGAATCCAAGCAAAATCACACCTACATCAGAAAGAACTGACTAAACCTACTGTGCAGGATGTGCCTTAACAACTTTGTGGTGGGAAAGTCTTCAGGAGTTTCTTCAAACCAGCAGCAGATTATCAGGCCCGTAAATTTGGTACTTACCTAAATTTCACTTTGCACATCTATGTCCTTTTGCAGTCTTAGACCTTTAAAACCTTGTGGTTTTGTCCCCAACCAAGAGAAGGCCTTTCAAAAGTTATTTTTGGTCTTCCTCTGCATGTTTACATATCTAAATAACTCAAGGAGTTCAGCCTGAAGTAGTGTAAACAGTTTTGACACTCCTTCTCGTTTATCACACAACCCGTGACTGTCTCAGTCTTTGATCCCGAGGACTGAACACCCAGTGCATTGGCATTGCATTGAAACTGGGGGATTGCACGTGGGAAAACAGTAAGGAACATTTGTAAGATCAGGAGACTCACTTTAGGGTGAGAAGATATAATGTCATCTCTGTACAAACAAAATAATTTTTCTCATGGCTTGTGATGGGAACAAAGGCCATGGAAAGGGAAAAGTGAAACTTGAGAGCATCAACTTTCACTGAGTGCTGAGAGAAAGAGTGCTCTACCATCAGCTTTAATCTTTAAATTCTCAATCCTAGGGCCTTGGAGGGGAACAATTGTAGCACTGCTGTGCAGCCTTTTTTCTTTCCTCTACTTGTCTGTAGATGGATTTGGCTCAAAGAACCAGCATGTGGAAGATTTTAAAAAGTCTAATCAGCAAACAAGAAAATTGGTATGGAAGGTATTTCTTGATAGGAGAACATAAAGGAAATGCTGTAATCTATGGTGTTTGCAAGATGTCTGGGGAACAGCACAGAACAGCCCTAAATAGCACAAAGGTTTAAATGTGGGTATGTGGAATCATGGAAGTGTTTATACGACACATAAATCCAGCACAGATTTTTCAGCACGAATCCTACATAGCATCCAGTCTTTGGAAATACACCGGCCTGAGCTTGCCTGCTTTGCAGAGGGAAATAAGTGCAGTGAAAATTTCACTGATCAGGATAGCAATATCTGGGAAGACTAAATTCTCAAGACAGTCTGGGAAACTCCAGCCAAGAAAAATACTGTGGTCTACTTCTTACTTCTTAAAAATGATGTCTTTTAAAGGAAAGAGACTGAAAAGTGCCTGCGCAATTCATCCCTAACACAGCCTAGCACCAACTAGATCCAGCTTCAGAAAACAGATGCTGTCACCAGTGCAGGACAGGGAGAAGCTCTCTTACACAATGTGCTGGGGCTGGTGAAAACTAGGAGCTGAAATAAGGTCACCTACTTTTTCTTTTTTGGAAGGTAGTAAAAATTATGAAAAATTGCAAGCCAGGGTTTTGGAGTTTGGATTTAAATTCTCAATCAACTGGTTTTAAACCATATGATAACTTCTTTCCTTCATCTGCTGGTGGTTACTGGCCTAAGGTGGATAGTAACCCACCTTTAACCACTTTCTGGGACCTTCATTGGCTCCCTCACACTGTCACCATGGGTTATGAGGCTATACCCTCCCTCCTCCAGCTCAGTGCATGGCTGTGCAAGGGGGAAAACAGTCTATCCCATGTAAGATAGCTGCAGTTGAGGTTATTTTTTTGTTTGTTTTCTTTTGTTTGGTTGTGTTTTTTAAACAACCTGATATTCAAGCAGAACTTGTCACTAGAAAGGGTAGAGGGCAGTTTTCCTAGAGAGGTGGGGCAGGGAGAAGAGACGGTCTGCCTTAGAAGTGAGCTTGTGAAAAATCGTATGGCTGGAAGTTTCCAAGACTCTGGAGGAAATAAAGAAATAAATCCATCTGAAAGTCAGAAGAGGCAAGTATCAGTGCACTTATATGTCAATTCTTCATGGGCTAGGCTGAAAAACTAAAGGAAAATAATTGAAATAATGTAATATGTGGATTTGACAGCAACAATTTGTATATTCCGAATATTTGAAAGGAGTGATTTTGCTATGAGAAGCAACCTTATAACAAGATATAAGAGTAAAACCCTATCCTAAGCCTTGGGAGATTAAAATTGGACCAAATTTGGTGGTTTGGCGCTGTCTCAAGCTGAATAGCTTGGACTGGGAAAGGGGCCAGTAGAATGTCTATTGCCAGGAGAAACAAAGAATGAAAGGTACATGATGTAGTCAGTGAACATCAACTAGTGGCCCAGGAGAGCTTATGCTAAGGGATAAACTGCGGGTTCTCAACCTGTAAATATTCTTTTTCCTCCAAAGACCTTTCGGACTGTTCCCCGGCACTTGTCATAGGCTCCCAAAGCACAGTGAATGATCCCTATGTCCTGTTTTCGTCAGAGACTATAGGAATTAAAAATGTTCCTTAGTCAAAAATCACATGTAGTTATATTTTAGAAAAGTCAAAACCAACAGGGAGGAATTTAAAGCAAATATGGAATAATCTTATTGCAATTTTTTAAAATCACACTAGTTAGGCTGTACATGAAAAGGAAGCCAAGCAACCAGGATACAATCAAACATCTGTGCTGAATTGACAAAGAGGCCATTCAGCAGTGGGAATATGTAGTTGCTACTGGCCTGATTAGGTCTTTATTCAAACACATTCCTATTTCCTTCAGCAGAGTTGATGCTGTCATCAGAGGAAGCCCCAATTAATAAAGCTAAAAGCCTGAGCCTTCCTAAGTGAAGCTCACCAATGCATGATGTGTTCAGGATAGCTTTACATAATCCATCTTCACATGCAAAAAAGCCTGCTGCAGCATGGTGCTGAAGCTGACTCCTTGCTAATTCTCTCTCTCTTTCTCTCTTCTTGGTATCAGGGCCAGATCCCACCTTTGTGGCTCATTTTCCCTTCTGTCTGCTTAAACAAATCCCTGCTGCACTTTGCTGTGAAGGACTTGATGCTGGTACAGGCTGACATTCTCCTGCACCAGCAAAACCAGCAGCCTTTGTGGTTTCCCTGAGTATTAAGGCTGCAGGTGCCAAGAGCCTTGTTGCCAAGGCTGGCTCTGCTTTTTCTGCACGCCAGTGGGTAATCCTGCATGCCACAAGGCAGGGTGTTGGACAACAGCTTTGGTCAAATTGGGGGCATGGTGTGACTGATGTTTGTCATTCTCTGTGCTTCCTAGCAACCCCAGGCAAAGGAGATGCACCGCAAAAAACCCCCAAAACCTTAGAGGAATCTCTGCCTGAGCCAGCCTGGGGACAATATTATTGTGGCTACTCAGAACTCTGCCCAGGCTCACTTCATTACACTATTTGGTTTGGGGTATCCCTTTGGCCAATTTGGATCAGCTGTCCCAGCTGTGTCCCCTCCCAACTTCTTGTGCTCCCCCAGCCCACTCACTGGTGGGGTGATGAGAGAGGCAGAAGGGTCTTGACTCCGTGTAAATTCTGCTCAGCAATAACCAAAACATCCCTGAGTTACCAACACCGCTTCCAGCACAAACCCCAAACACAGCCCCACACCAGCCACTGTGAAACGCATTGACTCTTATCCCAGCCACAACCAGCTCATACAAGTCTGGTATCCTGAACCAAACACCCCAGTGGGAATGTGGCCACAGCAAAGTCCTGGTTCAATCTGCCAAAATTGGAACATTGCAGAGAGATCCTTAACTTCTCTCTCTGGAGCCCCTCTCTCTATATTGCCTTCCAGGGAACAGAATGTACTGAATCTCCATCTTAGGTTAAAGCCTAAAGTTCAGCATCTTAGCTTAAAGTTCAGTGCACTGAGTCTTGCCCTACTCCATGGACCCTCTCTCACTTAAAATGGGTTCTGTCAACATTCTGGACACTTCACATGAACTTTCTGTTTGTTTTGATGCTTGATCTTCTCCTCATTTTCTACTGTCCTTAATGTAAAAATAACAAATCAGACTAAAAATTATCTTTCTGCCACCGAACACTTATATCTCAAGGGACTGTTAATAAAAAAGGAAGCTTTCCAAGCAGCAAAAAACATAAGTTTTCAGACCTCCTTTTTCATTGCTTATTAAGACTTCCGACAGTCTTTTATTTTTATTTTTTAATATCCTTTTTCCTTCCACTGTCTAGCATCTCTCAGTTGCTTTTAAATTTAAAGCATGTGTGTCCCAAATATAATTTTATGGCAATGCATCTTGTCCTGACCTGTGTTCTTGTTTGTTTTCTCCTTTTGCGTTCAAGAATTTTCTTCCCTATTTTGCCTTATTGAAATGGCTGTGGGAAAGCAGTGCAGCTAATAAGACACATCTGACATTTTTTCCTGTCAAAGGGTGAGCCCAGCTGTGAAGCTTGAGCAGCTTGAGCAGCTTGGGCTGTGCAGAGCTCATTAACCTCATCCTTTAGAAGCAGTGTGCTACAATTACTGAAGCAGCTGTGAGCAGAGGGGCTAAGAGGTGGCTTTGAGCTCTCTCCACAACACCAGGGCCAGGGCCAGGCTCGAACAGTGGGAAAGCACTCCAGGCACTGGAGAGGGAAAGGATACAGCACAGCCCTCTTCTGCCACAGATTTGTACTACCTGTTCTTGTCTAAGAGAGTGGGCAGCTTCCTCCACATTTCTTCTCTGCTGCTGTGCCCTGACCCCACAGATTCAAGTCCCTTTTCTCTCATCTTTTCTCTCCCAAGATGCCTCTCGCAGGAGGATTCCTGAGCAACAGCAGCCCAGTAATATTCATGTCCAAATGTCTATTTGAAAAGCATCTGTTCCAAACTGTATAAATAATCCAAGGATTAGCTGTAGAGCGTTTGAACTCTGACCAAGACATTTGTTGCTATTATCTAGGTTTCATTTGTTACTGCTAATATAACAGGATTCTCTGGGATATGAAGTCTCGTGGGCTTGCTCTTTGCCAAGAATCACAGAGACTGATGCCCTGATGATACAACTTTTCCTCTGCCAGTTCTGACATTCTTCTTTTCCCTTAATTTTCATTGCTGTCTCTCCTGATCAACCTGCATATCCTTTTCTTAAAATGGTTCCATATTAGGATAGTATGAGTTAGGCTGGGCTATGCTGATTTATTTTGGGTAAGGATTAGCCCGCTGTAGAAGTTCACAGCTGGCTGGGAAAAATCTGCCAGACTGGCACTTTTCAGTAATAAATCACCTGGTTGAGCTTGTATTCTTGGCCTTAGAACTACGAAGCCCACATAAGTCTTTAGATCAGGAAGCTGAACTTTTGAAAGTTTATGTCCTTCAGTGCTCAGGCTGGGGACTTCCCTTTGCTTGGTGATCTTTGCATAATGCTATTTGAATATTCCCTCAAATAACTGGTCATGGAGGCACCTGCCCTTCATTTTGCAGAATGTATGTGAAGGTATGGTTTGATATTTTCCACATTTTCCCACAAGATGGCACAATTTTCTTATGAACAGTGCACGCTAAAACATGGACTGCTTTCTGCTTTGACAGAAATACAAGGAATTGACATACTCTGTAGAATTCAGGTGCTTTGTTTTGCTCAGAATTAGTTGATTTACCCTGACTGTCTTGGAGAATTTTGCCTTCTCTCTCAACAACTTCTTGTCCTCTCATAAATTCTTGCCCAAGTCCTCAGAGGACCTGTTTCCATGCCGGGACAAGGTGGGCTTCCCACAGGCTTGAATGTCACTGTGTGACTCTTGATTTTGGGAACTGCCCTTTTTTAGCTCGATGTCCACTTCGTCTTGTAGGTAAAGGACAAACCATTTCTGGTGTTCAATGAGGTGAATACTTTGAGCTCTGTGCTGAGCATAGGGAGAGCAGTGACCAGTGTGTTTCTCAGCAAAAAATGTTTAGAAAATTTGAAGCTGTTTTCTGGCTGGGTTGGTCTTTTAGTGTTTGTCATTGTTATTGGGGGTTTTTTTTGGTTGTTTTGGGTTTTTTTTCTTGGGCGGGTGGGGTGGAAATTTTTTGGTGTTTTTTTTTTTTTGAGCAAATTGTGCCATCAGTTATCCTTTATTTCCCATCTGTGATGATGCACTTTACATACTTCAGTCTTACTGACAAAGCAGTTACAATGTGCACAGGAAGGTGTTGGAATCCAGTGTTTTTAACAATCATCCATGCACAGTTTGGTGACAGAATTGGAAATAATATTTTTCTGAGGTATGCTCCGCTTTCAGCAAAAATAGATTTGAAATTACTTTTGGTTTCTGTTACGAAGCATCCCTAGGACTTGTTTCTCTCTGGGTTAATGCTCTGAACCACTCCATGAGCAAAACTTGTGATGTATCATCACAGGTAAACTTTTGGACCAAGTGCTAAATACCTCAGATGTCCTAAGAGTTGTGGTCAAGGAAGAAATTTCACAGTGTGAATTCCCTGGCTACCTGGTTTTGAAATTATGCTTTCAAAATTTCATGCAAGTGGCATGAAAATATCTACAAGAAACCTCAGATACTGTTCTTCCATTTGGAGTGGGAGAACAATAGAATATTTCATAGGATGCTGACTCTTTGACACTGTTTTGGACAAATTATTAACCAAAGTCATGCACGCTGGGAAGCCCTTTCACAGAAAATACAGAACCCCGCAACAGCATCAGTATTCAAGAAAGTGAGATGTTACGTCCCCCAACCCCTCTACTCACATTAACAGTTTATTCCACTTTTACCCTCCTTTAGTCTCAATAAAGAATAATTTTCCCTGGAGAAAATTGCATCAAGTGAGAAGGAATTATCTTAATGGGAAGGAGAGAGAGAAAGAGGGAGTTAATATTTCAGTACCCTACCCAGTGCCTGAGTATGTTGAGTCAATTTGTTCAGGAGTTGGAGGAGAAGGACCTGGGAGAAGCAGGCATCTAACCAGCTGCCCTCCTGTTGTCTGCAAGCTGGTTTTTTCCCCTCAGACCTAATAACAGTCACTGAAAAGCAGGCTCAGGATCGGTGCTTTTCTTTTTTTCTTGCACACCATGAACTTGTCTTCTCTTCCTTAAAATTTGCTGTGGGTTGTTCTTGGAACAAAACACACGCTGACCTGCTGCAACAAGTTTCAGTGCTAGAGACTCAGCACTGCTCATCTCTGGGTAGGAGTGTCCCATTCCTGTGCCTCTGTCATGCCAGTACATCCCTTCTCCCAGACAGAATGACTGCAGGACATAATCATCTATTCAGAAATATGTTCTACTTGAACCCTTCAAATCCTATTATGTCAGAATTCACATGACTTATTTCTCATGCTCCATTACAGGCCAAGCTCCTTTATCCCACCCTGAACTTCCCCTAGGTCACTGCAGCTTCATCCCAAACCAAGTGGCAAGCCAGGAGGCTGCTGCACCGCTGGCAGAGGTATGTTCATTTTGAATTGACTTCAAATAAAACTTCAACTGAGTTCAGCAAGACAAACATTCTAATTTGGGAACATCAACACTGTTCATTTCAGTCAAAAATGTTAAAAACAAAGTATGTCAGCTTTCCAAGACATTATTTTAAAAAATGATAAAATACCATCAGTGCCTCTGGAATGGAAATTGTGATTCCCAGTCTAGCCTGTCCACAGGCAAAGAGAACTGTGTGTGAATGAGACAGGAAAGGACCTTTTGAGCCAAACCAAGGGAAGGAATGTTAAAGAGCTTTGCTGTTCAAGCCCTTCACTACTGAAGGACAAATACAGAAGACAGCATCCAAGGCAACAACTGATTGTGCACAATGCCACGTGAGAAGACGATGGGGGCAGTTCAGATTTCATAGTCTCTGACACTTATATGCCACCACTATACAACCCCCTGAATATTTTTTTGAGGTGAATGATAATCACTGAGCAGCCTAAGAGTGATGCAACACCCCTTCCTCACTCTCACAAGTCTGCCAGTAAGGCAGGAGCCAATGGAACAGGGAAGTTCTGGCCTTCATTGAGTGCTCCACAGAACACTCTAATCCTTGTTCTTGCTAAATTGTCATCTTCTTCTCACTACTTGTATTTTTCAGGGGTTGATAGAATTTTCCTGTTGGTATTTTAGTCTTAAGTATTTGGATGACTAAAACTATCTGAGTAATTCCATGTCTCTCTTTGTTTCAGTCTTCTGTTGCAAGGCTTTAGTTACCTTTTTGCTACGACGTGATTTTTCCCAGCAAGCTCTGGAGAAGAACAGTGGCTGTGGAGAGGATAAGATGCCATTTCTAAGACAGAATTTGGGAGATGCTGTTGGGGGTTGATATTTTTCAGTCACCTTAAACAATCTTTCCTTCATGCTCTTCTTCATTCTAATCACTTGACATTTTAGTGTATTCAAGTCATGGAGAGATGAAAGAATGAATGGGATTGCAGGATTTTGTCTCCTGTATCTCAAGCACAAGCAAGCTTCCTCCTGAGCAAGGTTATTATTTTCAGGGTGGGGAAAGACAACAAGATAATTTTTTTGCTTGTTTTACTCAGTATCCAAATGCCAAATAATACAACTTCATATGATATCAACTCAGAGATGCCAAGCAGAGGTTTGCAGGGTTTCAGCCAACACTGTGGAGTTGGATACAGGGGCTTCAATTCTTGCAGAAATCACTTATGTCTATGACTTTGGACCTGGTAATTTCCCTGCAGCAGGTGGGAGCCAACCTCCAGATCGCCTTGATGCTTTTAATAACAGAATAAGGAAATCTCCTTGTGATAGAACTTTAGAGATGAAATACTTAAACACAAAAAAGTGATCAGCTTCTTGACCTCAGGCCAGTTTGCAGGGTGGAGAATTAGGTCCATGCTGAGATCTGAAAGTCATTTAATGAAGCAACTAGAAAGGCACTTAGTGAAACAACTAGACTTTGCCAAGCTGGGGAAATAAAGCAGTCCCAAGTGAAGCTCATGGAGCATGAATGATGCATTGGCATTGTCAGCTTGGTAGAGCATCCAGAGTATTAAATTAAATACATTTGAGAAAGAAAATGGTAAGAAACTTGATTTCAGAGAGTACAAAACGTCATCTGATGTTGGGACTTAATGACTTTATTTTACAACTGGGAAGACCTCACTGGATAACCTCATTTTATCTGATTTTTCAAGAGCAGGGACCATTCACTTGGACAAATTATTTGTAGGCACACCTGGGCAATGCTGTAGCAAAAGATGAATGGATGCAGTGGATGGGTGGCCACTTGATAGCACAGGAACTCTGGGAAGAGCTCTGGTTCCACAATGTCACAATATCACCTCAGGGAAACCCAAAGTCGCTGCAGCACTGAAATGTTGATCTGCATTTAGAGCACTATGCTGTATCACTGATGGTTGCCAGTTATTATTAATGTTGTGTTTATCTGGAAGGAAAATATGTTGATATGAAGCTTCAATAATCTTTTGCAAAAGCCAGTTGTGCTGAGTTGAGCTGCCTAAAGCTGATAAAGTTGATAAAGTTTATTATTTGGCGTGTGGATACTGAGTAAAACAAACCACGCCCAGGTGCCACCTCAGTGTTTCCAGTGTGACTCCAACTTTGACAGGAAGAAGACTAAAACTGTGTCAAAAAATAACAGCGACATCCCTTTTTGACATTGTCATGAATATTAATAACTAAACAACATTATATTTGGCATACAAAACAGCACTTTCCAACCTGCAGAGAGAATAGATTGCCTAAAGATGGTAGTTCAGTAAGATAAATTTGGATCTCAACTAAAGGGCACCTCAGTAATGTAAATGATAATGCTCCTCTCTGTGGATTTTACCTTTAAAGAGTACACATTTCTGATTTCTCTGTCCGCCTATAGACTGAGGAATGTGCATTACCATACAGCTTCTTATTGTTCCCATCAGATGCTCACTCTGAGAGCTGCTCTGACTAGGATTGGAGTGAAACTGAATTAAATTTACATATTCGAGAATATATTCCAGCTGCTGGTTTTTGTTTGGTTGGGTTTCTTTCAAATTAACTTTCTAGAACCAAGCCAGTCAGAAAGAAAGGAATAAAAGGAGTTGGTGCAGCAGCAAATCTTTTTCATTGAAACATCCCTAATGTAGTAATTTAGACCTCAGCCCAAATGCCAATCCGGTCTTGTACTGTCCCAGTGGGGAAACTTTAGCAATATTGCAGAAACCATGGTGAAATTCTTATGAAAGGGAGAACATCGCATGTGCTGAAAAAGGCAAAGTTGCTCGAGGCTTTGAAATTATTGCTCTTTCTGATTTTTAATATTAGAAATATCCAGGATAATGTAGCAATTTATCTCTCTCTGCTGCTGTAAGGTGGGATATGAAAATCTGTCAATGTCCTGCCTGCAAATTTCTCATTTGTGAAACTCATGTCAGCTCTGTGTCCAATGAATGTCCTTTAAGTTTCATTACTAACAATGGTAAAAAAATACGTATTTCTCTTTCATGGTAATTTTGAGCATACAAAACTGCATATAGAAAGAAATACATTCTTATATTTCTTATGGTAAAGGAAATGTCTTTTGAATTCCACAGAAATAACAGTGTCGTTTTTGTTTTGAAATGGAGTTGAAGTCAGGCACTGTGCTCTCTTGCAGAGCACACAATAGAGCAAAGAGACCAGCTACTGCAGTTTGCCTTTGACATCCTTCTTGAAAAGTCAAAGTTTTACCTCCAGGATTTTATTTTTCATCTTCTGGTCCTTTGATGAGAGTTTTTACCATTTAGTTTCCTCTGCCAATATGGTCAAAGATGTAAGCAAGAGATGATACGCAGTGTTTGAGTTGGGTGGGGTTTTTTATCTCAGTAAGGATTTTTGCTTCCGATAATTGTTTTAGATTTGATAATTGTGCGTTTCCTGATTCACTTAAAAACATAAGAGAAGAGCCTGATGTGTTTTGTTTTTTCTTTTTAATTTACATGAATGTGTAGCCCTAGACACTCTCTTAAAATCAGTAAGCTGAAAGAAGGACAAGTAAGGGAGAAAAGGAAATAATTAAATAATCCAGAGAGATGGATAGCAAGGCATAGTGAAGGTCTTATGTTATAAAGTTACATTTATTTTGGGCGGTTATGACTAACCCTGTGCTGAGTAATAGGATAGGAGGGAAAACAGGATTTCTCCCGGCTCTGTGGTGTTGACAGGCAGCACTTCTTGGAGGTGTATCATCTGGAACTGAAAGTCAGAATTTTCAAGGATGTTCTTAGAACTGAGCACTTAGTCCCAAGGGAAATTCCTGACTTCCCATTGCTTATTATATACTTGTTCAGCTCCCACCTTTCCTTGTACAAAATCAGAGATTTTAATCTTTGTTATAATTGCAATATACCCTTGATTTAAGCAGCAATCATATGGATTATATAAGGACAATGACAATCTTGAAGGTGTTCAGAATTTTGGTCTTGATCTGGCAAAACCATGAAGTGGAGTCTTATCTTCAGCATGGACACAGTTTCCATGAAACAAGCATGTTGTTGCTGCACACAAGACATTTGCCCTTTTGGAGTCAGCAGCGGCCTCCAGAGAAGCAAAAAAAAGGGGAGGAGAGCAGGAAGCAAGCACAGTGCCTGGGAGCGCTGTATAAACCAGCAGTCACTGTGGGCTCAGGAATTTGGGAGGCCATCTACCACCAGCTGATGGCTTGATGACTCTCTAGCATATACAACTTGCTGCATGATTTTGGAAAGCACAGATTATTTTGGCAGTTTCTGACGTGCTTCCCAGAAAGCTTTTTGCAAATCCAGACACTGAGAACAGATGGGTGCTCTCGATGCTCTCGGGTGCTGGAGACATCCTCTGTTGAGACTAGAAATACTCCTACAGGAAAATTTGCTAGGTAGTCTACTTGCAGGAAACCAAAAAAGTCTGTCATGGTTTGAAATTATTTTTCATCATTTCCACATGATTTGGGATTATTTAAGAGTGCTGTGAAACGATTACTCAGAGCTGTCCATCTTGGCCTGACAATAACATGTGGCTCTGTGCTGATAGAGACAAACCTGTGAACTGCCAGGGAAGTACCAAGGAAGCAGAGGAGGAAGCTGGACTTGCAGCTGGACTTGCTGGGCCTGCAGCAAAGTAACAGTGGGAAAATCAGATGTGAGTTACCTGACATGCTGCTATTCACAAAGACAAGGATTCTGACTCTGAGAGCGATGTCTCCCTACAAAGCCACGAGTGAGAATGAATAGCTTCGCTGAGGTCTCAGCTGGTGTAGATGAAGAGCTCCCCATGTCGTGGAGCTGAGATTTTGTGGGTGTCTACCTAGGTTATTAATCTGCTGGAAAGAGACAAGAAGTCACACAAAAGGAGTACAAAAGCAAAGGAAGATTCTTTTTCCATGTGTTTCTGGAGTGTTTCATTGTATAACCTTTATGCTTCTGCTTCCAAAAGGAGATAGGATATAGCCTGGCTCCGTCAGTGAGCTTTAAAAATAATTTGATTTTAATCTCTGCTACTGTCCTACCTAAAAATTGAATGATAGTCTGACCGACAGAAGACAAAGAGTGCACAGGACTTTGAACTGCAGCAATCATTACTGTATCAATATAAAAAAAGATGAAAATAGCAGCACTGAGAAACACAAAGAAAATTGTGAATAGGCTGATGTAGGTATGAATTGTGCCACAGATCCAGCAAGACTGCTAACAAAGGTACAACAGATGAGCCACAGACCAAGGCACAGTTACTTTAAGGCAATAGAATTGAGAACAATTAGCAGGTACAGCCCAGCATATCCAAGGCATTATGGTAATTTCACAAAATGGGCTTAAATTAGAAGAGAAGGATACACAACCACAACCCTTTCTTGCTCTCTTTCTTACTTTTGGGAGGTGAAAGAGCGCTGCCTTACTGCACCTGCCATTTCCAAGCCTGCTTAAGCAAACTCCCTGTAATACAAAGGGTGAAGTCCATGAAGACCAAAGTGATATCTCACTGTTAGCAACAATGCCGTCTCCTTGCAGACGAGTAGTCAGGAGATGCTAATTCATATCTCACTCACACATTTCAGCCCAGCAATTTGTCCATCCTGCTCTGCAGTAAACAAACCCAGAGTCTGCTGGAGTGAGCAGCTGCAGAAAAATCCAGACAGCTGTGTGCATGCAGTGATGCTCTGTGCTACAGTCTGTGCTGGACTGCTCTGGGTGGTTCTCCTGAGTGAAGCCTCTGGATTTCTGCAGAATTTATCCTGTGAGTTAGATATACAGTGGGAGGCCTCTGCATGTCAAATGGTTTTAAAAAGGAGTTCAAAGCTCTGTTATTTTAATGCTTCTTTCATTGTTTCTTTTTCTTATCACCTCAAGTTTGTAGCAGGGCTCAGGGTCAAACAAAATGTATGTACAACCAGCAGGACAGCAGAAAGGCAGGGAAAACCTGTCCTATGGACATTGATGGAGGGAAATCCAGAGGGACAGTCTGGGGAGTAACTTGAAAGTTTTCACTCAAAGTCCATAGATTAAAACAGAAAAATTTCCAGGTGACAGGCAACCACTCCAGGTGTTAGGCATGCTGATGAGTTACCATTTCCAGATGCGTTCTGCCCTGTTCTCAGCTCTTGCAGAGGCTGAAGGTAAGACTACATCAATTTAATAGTGAATCTGTTGCTGATATGCTGAGATTTCTCCATAAGAAAACTTCACCATCCCTCCACAGGTCGTTACTCTGCCGTTGGTTACCTTTCAGACCACGTTTCCCCTCTGTCTTCTAGGTGGAACAAATTCCGGCAGACCCTAAGAAACAAGGATCATAAACTTCTTTCCTGTGTGTTTCTCCTAGACCAGGGCAGAGTGAACTCATAAGCACCTTTAAATTGCTCCAAGATGAGCACAGTGGCAGCTTGTTCTTTCCAAAGTTAGCTGTGCTGAGTTGCTCTTTTTTCTCTAACAGAAAAAAAAAAAAGTGTTGCTCATTGTCAGTGTTGTTCATTGTTACTGGTACAAAAGCTCATCTCAAAGCTCTGGCAGCTTTTGCAACGTTATCACAATTTTTCATGTAACTGGTATTTGGTTGCATAAGGTAGAACTACAGTAGGAGCAGTGAAGTTTTTAAAACACAGAGTTCTCTGGCATATGGGCTCTTTTGACCTGCTTTACATAGTGCAGTCTTGCCTAATGGAGCTTTTCTGGGTGCTCAAATATGAACATTTTATATTGAAAAAATAAAGGAAGAATATTTCATTTAGAACTGAATGTGTAGGCTGGTACCCAAGAGCTGAGAAATAAATCATTGTATTATTATTGTCATTCTCCTTAGACCCAGGAAATTCAGCATGTAAGCTGTATTTTAAAAGTTATCAAATTTTCATATAGAACTATGAGGTAATATGGTTAAACAACTTTAACACAAAGAACTGTATAGAAGTATTATTCAAAACATTATTGATGGAGAAATTATCACTGCCCCAGAAATAGCTCCTTGGAAATATTTTTCCCTCCTCTGGAATCATGAATATTGAACATCTTTTATCATAATCAATGGTGGTTTTCACCATTTCAGTGACGAACAATCACCTTAAATTCTGAATGATCCAATTCTTGTGCCTGTTTCTCATATCAGTCTGGCACAATTACACTTGCAGAGTGACGAAAACACAGCTTTGTGTAGTTATTGTCTCTGAAGTAATTGCTGTTTACCCTGGGATATAAAATTTAAATCATATCCTTTCTGACACAGACAACCTCACCCACAATAAGAGACTCTGCAATCAAAAGGGAGTAATCGAATCTCATGGTTAGTCAGAGGAACCAAGCCTCCAACTTCAGCTTTGTGGCACATCTTCATTTCCCAAACCCATTCTAAGTACAGAAAAAGGTGTCAAGTCACCAACATGCAGAAAATAGAAGCCCTCAAAGCTCCAAGTCAAAAGAAGCTGCAAACTCAATCAAGTGGCCTTGTGACTTCCCTTCCAGCCTAGCCTGACTTGGCCTAGCCTATCCCAAGACTGTGGGAGTTGGGTTTCCAAATACTGCAGGTTTTGTGACTACGCTGGGACAGTAGCATAAGTTATAAAAAAAAAGCTCTGTGCAGTAAAGGGAGACAACTTAATTTTTTTTTAATAAAGTGCTTAATAGGGCCAGTGGAGTGATGGAATTATAGCTGGCACAGTTTCTTGCAAGTGTTTACTTTTACAAGTCAAGTGTTTTTGTTAAGACAAATTATGTCGAGCAGCGTGTTCAGCCCACATACTTGTCTATTCCCTGAGGATATGAGGGCTGGCCTTGATATCCAAATGAGGTCAGAAGAAAATTTCCACCTCTTTACACTATCTTGCTGCTTTTAAGAAGTGAAGAAGAGAAAGAAGGGACACCACAGAGTTCCCAACAAGTGGGGCTTTGACTTGGGCCAGCAAAGGTCCAACGTGAGACCTGAAGAGCCCTCTGTGTGCAGCCTGGGGTGTCTGGACAGTGCAGCTGGGGCTGGTTTGCCAGCAATCTCCCTGGAAGTTGAGGGACACACAGAGCGAAATCAAAGACGGCCAGAAGAGACTCCGAGCTTTCAACAGTAACATGAGATTGCCAAGGACATAGCTCTGGATGACACACCTAGGGTTATTTTAGCAAATGAGTGTTTCCACTGCAATGTGGATGCACACAAAGACCCAGCAGCCTCCAGAAAAACAGCGTGACTTGATTACAGCATTATGGATAAGACTGGTGTCATTGAATTGTAAAGCTGCATGAGTCACAAGGTAAACTATCCTATATTGCTTATAAAACAGCTTCAACTTCATAGTCAATGAGAAACACTTTTCCCATTTCCTATTTTCATTCTAACATAATTTGCATGGTAATAGAGCACTGAGGCCTCAATCAGGAAAGCGACCACACTGTACCGAGAGCTGAACAGCCCAGGGATGGTTACGATGCAATGTTTGTAACAGCTCTTCCCTGAGTACAATTTTATGGGCACTGAAATGCTACAGTTAGGACACAGAACCTATCAAATAAGACCCAAGTTAAGAGAAAACAGCCTAAATGCATTTTCATCAAAAGTACAGGAAGCAATAGGCTTCTCTTAAAACTTTCCTCATGAAAAGTAGGCATGAATCTGCTGTCTGTGTGATGAAGCTGTCCAACACATTTTTTGGGATAATAAACTAGCACTCCTCAGTGCAAATCCTAACACATTCTTATATGCGATAACACAGTCACAGCTGAACTAAAGAATGGCTCAGACACTGAAGTACTGGCCCTTCCCAGACTCTTCTCTTATTCTGGAAATCAGTTTAGAGACTGATTGATTTTCCTGGGCTACAGGCAAAATGCAGGCACAGAGCTTTCCCCACTGTTGTTTGTTTGGCTGGTTTTTAATTACATCTTTTTGCCTTTCCTTCCTCTTTCTTCAGCACCTCCAGGGCTGCTTGGGCAGAGGGAGGGAGGCAGCATCCTGAGACATTTCTTACCAAGGAGGGGCCATGTCCTGGAATTTGGGCTGTTTGGTTACATGCAGAAGTTGCTCCTCTGTGTGTGGGTTGCTATTTTTCTTTCTTTATGATAGCCAGACTGTTTTAATCTTTTCAATAGTAATGATGTGTGGAAGGAATGATTTCTCTGTATGTTAAAGCAGTTGCACCATAATTGCAAGGAGAGGGTAAAGGAAATGGCTTTTTTATATAGTTCTTGATATAATTTCTATGGTAATAACACTCAGATTGCTATGTTTGACAAAGGACATCTGTATATATATTTATATGGGGAGAAAAACACAAGCAGGGCAGGAAAGGTGACTAAGGAGAGTGATGAATTTAAAATGCCTGGCTGAGTCTGAGAGGGTGGGAATAGGAAAGACAGAAATTGCAGGCTTGACTGATTTCTTCCCTGGATACCTGACATAAGAAGCAGTGTTGGCTACAGCCCAGTTGATGGGACCATTTCAGAGTTTGACTGCAAGCCAAAAAAGCCTGTTGGGTTTCTGTGCCCCGTTTGGTTTGTTGTCACAAACAAAGAATACAGCAGCCAGCAAACACCCAGCAACGTTGACCTCCCCTCTGCAGCAGCAGTAAGCTGTTTTATGGCTGCATCAGCAGATGGGGGCTTTTTGGTGTAAATGTAGAGAGCTACTGGAGCTCTCTACAATATGGAATAATATTTTCACTGTTTTGTCACACAAGCATATTTGGAGGCATATGGGGGATGTGATCTGGTTATCCCTGTGTCTGTGATCTATTAATTTATGCTACACCTGCTGAAGTGAAGGGTGAGATTAATTTTGCTTAGGTCTAAATGCCTGCCAGGTATTCCGCCTGCACTCTTTTCGTGCTTGCTGGACAGAATTTGACGTTTTTAGTGAGCAGAGAGTCTTGATCACCTTAAGTGTCCCCTTGAGTTGAAATGAATTAGTGCATTCTTCTCTCCCTTGACCTCTCAGGGTGGTTAGATAAAGAGCCCAGACACATAAGTGTCTATGCTGTAAACAACTTAAATGAGATCCCACAAAAGATGTCTGGACCTGGCAGAACCATGACTCATCCATAAGGATCACTCCTGCAGTCAGTGGTAGCCTTGTCTCCCTCGATTCTGGGTAGAATGCTTACAAGGAGTACTTTTCAGGAAGGCTTTTCCTGGATCACGGCAACAATACCTACCAAAAAAAAAGTGGGAGTTTAATGGGCAATGCTTTCTAATTGCTAGAATAATACTAATACTAATACTAATACTAATACTAATACTAATGTGCCTTGGCTTGCTATCTTCTCGGGTTTTTTTCCTGCAATAAGTCTTTATTTAGATATTCTGTCACTATGAAGTAAAAATGTCAGCATTTTGTTTACAGAGCTGGAGACACATTTTATGGAGAAAAACAAACCCACTAACACTCAGAGAGAGAAATCTTCTGATTTGGTTTGGTTTTATATCTTTTGTGGAGGGCGAACTTGGAGAGAGAATCTGTGCTGAACTCACATACAAATTCACAGAAGTACTCTTTCTCCAGGTTACCACTTTAAAGAAATCTTATCCCAGTGTCTTCGTTTCCATCTTTGAGGGACATTTTGCTCCCTCTTGATTGCAAATATATTTCAAAGGTGTTTCATCTCTCTTTCTGCCCTTGTTACTTCCCTATTTACAAGGTCTTGTGGTCTTTTAGGCAGCTGCCAGACATCCGGGGCAAGAGTAATGACATCGCTTCATGCTTACTTAAAAATGAATCTATTATGAATAAAGCAGCATGTCAGAATCCCAGGTTTTATATGTTGTTCTAAATATCTTTTTCAGAAAGTAAGACTAAATCCGAGTATAAGCTTACATTAAAATACCTTCAAACTGTGTATCACAAGTGGTTTTTCTATCACCAGCAGTTCCTTGTTGCAGATCAGGAAGGCTTTATGTGGCCAGTGTGTGACGTGTTAGTGTACACTGCTCTTCTGGGTCCATCACATCACATCACACAGGCCAAGGCCAAGGACAGGGCCAAGTCCTGTAAATTTGTAAAAAAGCACACATTCCATTTAGGCTTGAAATGGTGCCTGACAAAATGAAGTCACATAATGTCCAGAATGTAATGTCATTCTGTATTCACCTGCAAAGTTTTTTCCCTTTTCCCTGAGGTGAAGGGAAAGATCTGCACAAGTGTAACAATCACTTTATTTCTTCTTCAGCATTTCAGTTGCTGGGTTTTGTCCACCTAACAAATAGTGTCAGTGGGGTCACCTGCGTTTGATCATTAGCAGGAAATAGTGTCCTTATCTGCATCCCACATTTGACTGGAAGTGTAGGCTTCCTCATCAGGCTGGAAGTGATTAATTCAGTAGGAGCATCCTTTTCTTCATGTCATGGAAAGAAAGGTCAGTGCCAGCAATTGCTGATTAAGTTTAGCAAAGTGAGGAAAGAAGATTAGCAGGATTGAGCTTTGTCACCTCTTGCTTTTTGGTTCAAGTCTTCAGTGAATGAAAAATCATCTGTGCCTGATTAGAATTCATGTCTGTCAGAACATATTTCAAAGAGACAGTAACTTCTACATGGCTCAGGCTGAGGTAAGTCTGGAAAATTCACCTCTCTTTACAGACAGTTCAGCAAAGACAAATGAACACTGATAAACCTGGAAGATTGTCAGCTCGGAGAAAGTCAATGAGTAACTTTTCCTGGAGTTTAACTGCAGTCAAGGATTCTTAAGGATGCTGTGGGTTTTGACTGCCACTTCTCTACTACCTTCCATGAATAGCATATGAATATGGTACAGAGAAAGCCTTTTTTAAGGTTAGCTAGAAGTCCAGGCTTTTTAAAATTTAGTTTGATTTTGCCTCTGCCAGGGACGTCAGTCCTGGTTATTTCATTCAGGAAATAGCCAAGCATTTTTTGAGGAGTTTGAAAAGTCAACTAGGTCCCTTAAAGAAATAAAGTTTATAAAGGAGGAGGAGGGGGAAATATCAGTAATTTTAAGCCTGCAAAAGTCAAGCTCATTTCTCATGATCAGTTGTATAAGAGTAAATTTTGGAACAGTATTTCTAGGGCAAATATGATATATAGGGAGAGTGGGAATGGAAGTCATCCTATAAAAGATAATCTGCCTGATGCTCAAGGGATTTAATAGCAAATTGCACAGCATGAGAGGCTGTTGTTGTCATGTTACTGTACCTTACTTTTGTTAGGTATTGACTGATTGCAGTGTCAGTTCATTGCCCCCGAAGAACAGAGAAATTGGAAAAGAGAGGCAGCATTCTGCTTTTCTTGAAAGAGATCTCATTTTCTGTCTGTAGGTTCTAGAAGCATGAACAACGAAAGAAAAAGAGAAAACTGAAAAGAGCAGGACAACATCTTAGCTCAAGTTCCATGTGTAACCTGTTAGTTATTTGTACAGTTTTACTGACAGCAGTTGTAAAGTGCCGAGAACAAATCCCATTGGATAAACTCCCAGGTATTCCTTATGGAATTCTTAACCCGACTTACAAGTGCTGCAGTATCTCACAAGCCATACATGTGCGAGCGAATACTGTGTACATAATGTTAAACTGGAAATTGCTATTTCAGTGACCTGTGATAGACGCTTCATCCAAGCAAGTCTACAGCTCTGGTGACACCGTGGTGGCTACTCTAATGTAGCCACCACGTCTCTCATCTTAGAAGAGCTGCTGATGTGATTCTCTTTCATTGGAAAGGAAAAAAGTATTCATGTGTCCTAAGGCAGAAGCAGCAGTGGTGAAGGCAGGAAAGGTATTGAGCGCTACTCACATTCAAGAAGTGCTGGTTCCCATAAAATCATCTGGAAGGTATGTGCCATGACTCTTGTTAGTGTCGTCATGATTTTAGCTTGGAGCATTTCCCTGTGCTCCTTGTAACCTGCAAACAGAGCAGAGGTGGGAGCATCTGGCTGCTTCTGCTGACAGTCAAAGCCTGTTTGACCAGCTCTAGGCACAAGTGATGGGACCCAAGCAGGAATAACAGAACAGCCTCTGAGAAGCTTGGAAACCAGACTCAGACAAAAGATTCTGGGAGCTAAAACTCTGGAGAAATAATTCCTTTTGTTTTAGCAATTTCTATAGTCTTTTCCCCTGCCTGGGACTGTACTGTTCCACTTTACATCAGTTTCTCTTCCCTGTGTGTATTATAATTCAGTTGTTCACAGACACATAACTCAGGTAACCAGGTAGAATGAGTCACTATTCACCACTGGCCATGTCCAAATGTCTGATTCCATTGTCATTAAACAACAGCTATGAACAGGAGAGCTGCATGAATATTACTGTAAGGCCTTAAAGGAATTTCTTTCTATTGGTGACACAAAAAAGGAAGAACTTCATACTGCATTGTAGAAATCTCTACCTTTGGAAGCTCACAAGGTCAAAGGCACATGCAGATTACAGAAACAATGAGACAGATTCACAGAATTCTCCATCAGTCTTTCCCTGTTCCTTCTCTCTGCTGCCTGCCTTGGCAGGAACACTGGGCTTCATTCTGAGAAGTCAAAAAGACTTCCTTTCAGAGAACAATGGAAAAAGAGCAGGCAATTCTTGTCCTGAATGGCTCTCTACACTCAGCTGTCCGTGGAGGGATGTGCAACCTTCACAAGATTGCACTTACATTACCTTAGAATTTCTACTTTGAAATGGACACAGCATATTTAAAGCTAAACCCAAACTTTTGAGCAGTATCATTGAAAGTAATCAGAAAATTAACGGTGTAACACTGCATTTCCTTTAGTGACGTTTTGTAATTCTTCGGAGTCCATTTTTCCCAAATGACCTATTTATCTGCTTTGAGCTAAGAATGCGTACAAGACATAGCAGGGTGGTGGCCTGATGGGAATGCTGATCTTTCAGGGAGCTAACAAGAGTATTTGTATCTGCCTGTCTCCATGACTCACGCACAGATTGTAAGTTATTCCCCTCTGAGGGCCAGAAGCTACCAGCTCCTGTGTTTCACTGCCTGAGGTATCTCACTTGCACCCTCTGGAAAGCTTTCTCACGTAGGTCTGTTGACAAAGGTCCCATTTTGGGATTCCACACTGGTTTCAAGGAGATATTTCATATTTAAGTCAGTGTTTGCTGAAGCACCTAGTAAAATGAGGTTTAAAGAGAGAAAGTCTATCCACTCCATCATGATTTTTTGTTGATTCCACTCGTCTGCTGGTGCCCCTAGAGATGCCATCTCAGCACTCCTATCAAGACAATTCACTGCTTTCTTTGGCGTGTTGTATGGTTTCTTCAGTGTGTGCAGTTACCAGAATGGCAAAGTGAAAGGGAAGCAGAGCAGAGAGAAACTTCAAACCTCAACCATTTCCTTGTTTTTCTAGTCTAGAAGTGTCTGGTTTCAGACACAGTTTCTGTAAGGCAGAAAAGCTGGCGTAGAAGGTTGTGGTTGTGCTTGGTTCATTCACAGCAGCAGGAAACACACATCAGCCAACATACCTTATCCCTCATTTCTCTGACAGTCTGATAACATTCTTCTACAGTAAACCCAAAACCAGTGATGAGGAATGTTTTGTCTCTGAAGTCTTCTTGTTCTTGAAAATAAGCCCACAGGGACTGGAAGCTGTACCTGAGGTTTCAGTAACCCTTAGGTGCTCTCTCCTGGAATTTGCTCCTAGGAGATACTTCCACAAACTCCTCACACTCATGATTTACCCCACTAGGACAAAGCTTGCCCAGCTGTGAACTAAAGTATAGAAATGGACAAGTTTTATTTACCTGGGAGCTGATCAGGATAGAGGTCATTTTAAATAACTTTCAGCTCTCCAAAACCTACACAGTCTGGTCTCAGTCCTAAGAAAACATTTCTATTGATAATTCCATGTACCTATGATTTTTTTCCTGGCAGTTGCCTTTCTAATCCTTTCCTCTAGTGGTAAAAAGCATTGGATCTGCTATTTATTTTAGGAGTTTGGTACATATGCAAAAAGAGTAGGATGTAAATCAACACAGGATGCTGTTTTCCCAGATGAATAGCCTTATGTAAATGTAAGGAATTAATGTAATATTTGCTAATCTAGTTTATTTACATGGTAAATCATCTCGGACCCTACAATTTTATTTTAAAGACTGAAGAAACCCACCGCTTTAAAGACGAGTTTTCATTTGATTCCACTTCTTTCACAAATAAGTTCCAATTAAGAATCTCATCAAGAAGTTTCTAGTTTGAGCCCATCCAGCTGTAGAGTCCTTGTCATGCAAAGTTTTAGGTAACAGTGAAACATAATTTTCCATTACTGCTACACTTATACCTAGTTTGACTTCCAGTACGAGCTTTAAAGCAAGTGCCAAGCAATTTATTGGGATGCCACAAACAATATAAATGAACCTTAAGTGAGATGTTCTTTATTAGCTGCTAACAGCATCTCTCCATTTTTCATCTCAGAAATTATGTAGGTAAAACAATTCACGTGCTTAAGAAGCTTTTAGTAGGCCTATCCAGCATGTATAGGGAATAAAAAAACCAGTAATTATAACATAGAAGAAAAAATAACATCCTGTGAAAACATAACTTGCTTAACATTTTAACTGTTTAAAGGACATTTTTCCTTCCCAGTGGTTTTACATTCCACAGACTATGGAGTTTTTTAAACAGGAAAGGAACAGATTTTCTTGGACTTTCTGGCAACTCTCTCAAAGTGAATTCAAAACACAAATCTCTGAACAATTCTGTGTTGCCAGCCAGATAAATAAGCATTGCAGCAGGATGCAACACCTGCAGATGTATTCTCCTGACTTTGTGGCTTTCTTCCACATAACAAACATTGTGAAATTGCTTCTACAGGTGTCCCACAGAATTCCTGCCTTCCCAGCTCCCTTGCCTGTTGAAAACACTCCACACCACAGCCCAGGCTCGGACCACTGCTGTGGGCAGGACTGCAATGGTTTTGTCAGGGCAAAACGGTGTCAGCCAGAACAACCAGCAAGGCAGAAGGAATATTCACCTCCTCACTGCCTCGCTCATTATGTGAGCGCATAACAAGGCTCCAGACATCTAGGACAGCACCAAGTACCTTGATCATTCATAGCCTGGGTGACAAGAGCAGAAGCCTTTTCCTCGGGATGGTGAGCAATCACAGAAAATTAGGGCTGTGAGGGACCTCCGTCTAAGAACCAGTTTATTCATCTGCCCCAAGGCAAGATCTACTGGCCTGCCCCAAAAATGACAGATGTTCACCTAGCTCTAATGTATTATTAACAGCTATTGGTAACGGGCACACCACAACAACCAGATAATTTATTCCTATGTTCTGCTTTACTTTTAGCAATATTTATTACCAATGCATTTTGCCAGAAGCTTTATCACCATCTTTCTCAGTTCAATCAAAGTTAGATTTAAACAGTCTTGTTAAGAAATCCAACTCATTGTCAGAAAACATAATTTCATTTCCCTTTTATCACTTCTGGAAAATGTTAACTCTATTTCAGCAGGGCATGGAGATACCAGGAGGTTCTGATGGGTTCCTCAGCAGTCCTTTATTTTCTTGTTTGGGAAGATATTTACCTTAATAAGTACCAGAAGAAGTAGGCGCTACTTTAGGTTAATAGTCTCAGTTATTTATGGATAAATGTAGGGGATTCATAGGAACAATACTGGAGAATTAAGTCCTTGTTGTTTCCTAACTGGTTTCTGGATATCTTCCACCAGGAGGCCAAGGGTAGCCACCCCCTGCTTTACTGGGAGGATGTATTTGTTCACTGGTAGAAGATTTTTTTTACCTGAATAGTAGAACTGGGGAGAAAATGAAGGTAGTGTCTGGATTACCCACACAATGAAGGTGTGTTTAGTGCAATCTCTGACATTACCGTACTTTATGAGAACCATTCAAGTGAATGAATGCCTCAAAGTAATAATCTTGGTTTATATCTGCTTTTATATCATATATCTTCTATAATTCATGAACTTCTCCCTGTAACAAGCTTATAATATTTGACTTTATAACTGTATAACCTTATAAAATGTGGCTTTATAAAAGGAGATGGAAGACAATAATCGACACAAAACGTACAATTCCAGAGGACAGAGTGATCCCACCCTGTGACTGTGGTGCTTTGTAGAGGCAGTAGATGAAGCAACGCCTTCCTGCAGGCTGCAATTCCAAAAGAAGTACCACAGCATGTCCGAGAACAGTGCAATTTGTTTCCCTTCAAACATTCCTTTGCAATTAAATACATTATTATTTAAGCACCCACCACTTGCGTTGGGAAAGTTGTTGATTCCCACTGCAGAGATAAGGAGGAACATAAAGAAGAGATGGGAAATCAAGCAAAAATGTTACCTGCTGTGGTCTTTGGCGTCCAATAAAGTAATTAACAGCACAGCTGTTTGCAGCCAGGTGGAACTAGTTTGCAGTGACCCCTGCAATCAGAAGTAGAGACAAGGAAGGCACGAAAGGGAGAGAAACTGGAGGTTTTCAGCTGTCAGAGGAAAATAAATTGGCTGGCTCTACCCCTTTCCACTAAGCTGTCGAGTAGGCACATCGTGTGCTTCCCAGCCAGCCATGCAGGCTGCAGGAAAAGAATGGTTTGGGGACTTTCCATTTTCCCTCATCAAAATCTTAATCTTCCGAATAACGTGTTTGCTGCAGAAGCCACGAGAAGGGAACAGAGAAAACAGCTGGTTAGAGACCGAGGCTGTTGGAAACCACCTGCTTGAAAACATGCGTGCACACACTTCCTCATTTTTCATTCATGTGAAAAAACATTCTTTGCCACTGGAACTTTAGGCTGACACATCCTACGATTAGTTTCCTGAACTAAAAGGGTAAGGGAGTCAACATGTTCTTTAATGCTGAACATGGTGATTAAATCTTGCATTCTCAGCAGGAAAACTTGGTGGAAACCATAAAGTTGTAGGGATATAATCTTAATTAGAGCAATCAAGTGATGGCAACCAGTGAAAACCACAATTATTTACAAAAGTCTGGTAAGAACTTTGCTTGAGCTAGGATCAAGCTAACACACCAAGGTGGTGTTTGCCATTCTGTGTGCTGCCTTCCAGGAGCTGCCTTCCTCTGGAAGGCAAAGAGCTGATCACTGGAATCACAGAATTAATGGGAAAGGACTTATTTAATGGTGTGAGAAACACAGAACAAGTACAAAAGCAGCATCTTGTTCATTTGAGTAAACACCTGTGAAGATCACTTTTATGAAAGGAAAGCAAAGCTTTCCATGGAACAGCAAGAGTTGAGTGGGTTGGAAGAAATCAGAGATAAGGGTGACAACCAGCAGTGAGAGCAGGTAGTGTGAGACAGTGTGAGGAAGTGTGTACCTAACCCTAGCAATTGAATTGGAACTAGCATTTCCTTCAGTGCATCACGGAGTGAGCCATCGATTCATTTGTAAAGCTGTCTGAGCATTTGAGTTTGAGCATCTTTGGCTTCGACTGAAACAGACTCGAAGAGGAAGAAAACTCTAATAGCAAAGGTGTTCAGTCTGCTGGATGAGTTATTTCCACCTTGAGGTTCATACTAATTTTGTTTGCTTTGCTACCCTTTCTACCAATTCTGCTGGATATGAATAATACCCAGCACAGTAAAAATCCAGTCCTTTCCACTGTGGACTTTGGCAAATGACAATTCTCTCTAGAGACAGCTATGAAATGTGGGATTTCTGAGCTCAGCACATACCTAGGGAGAGGCAGAAGAATATATCTGTCCTCAGTTGTGACCAAAAGGAGGTGAAAAAAGAGGGGATGCTGACTGTGACTTGAGGCATGGATTTTTTATGCCCTCCAGAAATAAAAGCCCCAAAGTTTTGTTTACTTATTCTATTACTATTCTAGTGAAGATGTGAAGAAAGATGATAAAAATATAAACTGGTAAATAATTCAGAAAGAAAACATTTCTAGTCCAAGAGATAAAATTTATATAGCTTTAAGAGAAAAAAAAAAGAGAAAACTGTCATAATATAATCTGATTCCTACCATCCCTCTCTTCTGTAACATGCTTTGTTGAGGCTGAAGCATGTACCTCCTTACAAAAGTCTCTGTGCCTTCGATTTTAATATTTCTGGTTTACAGGGTATCCACTCCAACCAACAGATAAATCATTCCAACGACCAGCCATTCCCACTGTTAGAGTGCTGTTCTTATCAAATTCTGATTTCCACAATGAAACCTTAACATATGGTGTGGCAGTTTGGCACTATTTGGAGGTATCTGCAATACTGTCACAGTGACGTTGGCTGATATTGATTATGTTCCCGACTGGAAGAAATCTAAGAGAGAACCGAGTGAGTAAGCAGTTTCTGTAAGTCAGTAGGAACCCAGGCTCACAAAAGTTCCAAGGGAAAAAAGTGAAATGCTGATGCTTAACTAACAAATCAAAATGACATTCCTGTTTAGCTTTATCAGAACAAAATAACTGATGCTGAGAGGCTGCCTGTGACTCTGGGTAGCCACCATCAATCTCAGAAGGAAGGTTCCTGCCAGCCTCAGGAACAGCAACTCACAGCCAAGGGGTACAAGTCTCCTTGCCCTGAAACTGTCTGTCCAGGGAATGTGTCCTATCTTCCTTGGCATCCTGAATATCTGGATAGCTGACCACTCACAGTACCTGACCTAGGCTAGAGGGAGTAACGAAATAGTTCCTGTTCTGCTTTCAGAAATGGGTAAAACAAAAGAGCATCTCTCTGTTAAAGTACAAGGAAAGGATTTTGAGTTACAGTAAAAAGGCTGAAAGGCAACAGAAGCTGGTACATGTGCATCACTTTTGATGTCATGTAGCCTTGTTGTATAGCTAAATAAGCATTTAAGGTCCAAATTTCAGATGAACTTAAAAAACCAATAAATGACTAAGTAGGTAATCTAATGCGCATATCATTGTCACATAATCATTTCATGAAATGAAATCTTAATAAAAAAACAGGTCATTACATTAAACTTCTGTCTATATTCTGTTACATTTTCCAATTCAGGAAAAAGCCAAAAAACGTGGTGAGAGATTGGAACTAGATGATCTGTTAAGATGCCTTCCAGCCTACACCATTCTGTGATTCTGTGACGATTCTGTGAAAAACAACAGTTGAAAACACGATCAAAGTGTATGTCAAGACTCAGAACATTAGAGGGCAAAATGAACTCAACTTCTTGTTAAAGAATAAATGAAAAGATGTAGTGACCTGACTCATGCCTGCCAGGGGTGGGACAGAGCAAACCACACACCAGAGTGGGTGTGCAGAGTGGCTTCTATTTAAGGACCAACCCATTGTTTCATGCCCTTGTACTTTCCCACCACTGTCCCACCTTGTACTGTCTTGACTTCCCAGATGGGAGATCCCTCCTGGCTTGGAAAGGTCAGGCTGCAAGTCAGGCTGGTTCCTGCTGCTCAGCTGCTTGCAGATGTCAGGCTGCAGTTTTACCACCCAGCGTCTCTGGGTATCCCTAGCACATGCCCCTGTTGATCTCCACTATTTCCAAGTTCTTCCTTCACACACGCACACACAATAATAAAATTCACAGGGTTGTTGGTTTTTTTTCTTTGCTTCCCACAATGACCATGTATTTAATGTTTGTGACTGGATATATTGCTAAGCTACAAAAGAACCTCAGAGATTTTCGGAAGCATCTAATGGCCCTAAAAGTGTCCACGAGTTTCCCACAATGGAGACATTCTTCACTAGGAAGAACTGCCTCAGCTTAATAAATCAATAGTGGATGACTTGGAGCAAATTGAGAAACTGAACTAGTGAAAAACTACCCAGATAAGATGATATTTATTCAAGAGCTTAAAGCACTTCAGCTATGGAGCTGCCATGACTTGTGATCTATAGTTTAGCACTGACAAAGTGCTAGAGGAATGAAAGGTGGCAGCATGGCATCAGCCTTAAACAAGAGCTCCCTGCCACTGGTGGAAATCACAGAAGAAATTCCCCATGGAAGAAGAGAACAAATAGTAAATATGATCTATATGATCCATGTATCCCCATTCATTTTGTCCAAGGAAGACGTCCATGTCATCCATCACATGGACACAATCAATGTTCAAGTGATAAGTTTGCCATTTACCAAAGATGGTGGCAACAGTGCTCCTTATTGAAAGCTTTTCAGCCCTCTCAGTTTGGAAGGAAAGATTCCCTCAAGGACTGAAAAATGGTTGAAGAAGCAGGAACAAGAACACTGAACTAAACACAGTTTTCCCAGCGGAAAGGCAGTTATCACGATCCTCCCAGGTTCAGTGCTGGGATCTTTATTCTTTAACATATCAATAAATGACATGGAACAGGTTAAAAGTGACATAATGGAGTTGTCAGGTGATACATTGATTTCTGGATACTGGGATCACGCGTGGCCCTCAGCTCTGGCTGCTGTGAACAGCTGCAGAAGGACTGAGTGATGTCGGCTGACCAAGCAATAAAACAGACAATAGAACTCAACAACAATGACTGTAAAGTAATGCACATGTGCAAAAACTAAAACAACCCCCCACAGCCCCCATACAGACTTTTTCATAAATTCTAAGTGAGATATTTTCATTCAGGACAGAGTTCTTCCACCCACTGTACATGCTGCTCTGGGAAGACCAGCTGGATTTTCCAGTAGGTGACAAACAGGCAAAAATAGATGGTTTAGCCAAATAAATGTCTCATTGCTGACACAGCTTGAAAGCCTTACTCCCTCTTACTCCGCCTTTCTTAGTTCTTTCCTTCATTCCTATCCAGCCTTCCCTGCTCTTTCCTCCCACATGCACTGATCCCAAGTGCGTGACCCCTCCGTCTGGCACTGCGACGTGATGGATCATGAGGCAAGCCAGCTCAACTCACCAAAGACAAAAGCACTTCTTTTTGCTATTATTTAAGTGACCTTTCTGCCATTTCAGTAAATTGGCTTACTGTGTGTCTGGAGGAGCACCAGCAATGCACAGGCAATCTGGGGTTTATGAAGCCAGGAGCTGGGGCTGCAGAATCTGAAAAGAAGGGCAGGACCTTTCCCTCTTGGCAGCAGCGAGCTTTTATCTTGGCTTAAGCTGTATTATGAAATCATAAGCTGGTGCTCATTTCCAAGCGTCTACTACTGGCCCTGGACAGCAAATTCTAAATTAATCTTTATTCTAATCCTACACTGAAATAATTACACTCAATGAATCAGTCTTGGAAAGCAATATGGATAGTTACCTTCAAACAGCGTAGATAATTCTGTGAACAATGTCCCAAAAATTCGATAGCCTTCTCCCATTAGGTCATCATTAAATTCTCCCAGCTCTTCTCCCTGTTTAACAAATCATGAGGAAGTTTAACAGCAGAAGTCTATTATAAACTTTATATATATATGCACAGGTATTTTGAATCTCACAGTTTGTTCCATGCTTTAAGGTGGAATACATCCATCTTTATTGGATTTTTCTTCTGAGCACAGAAATAAACATGTTGCTATATTCCCAGCAGACATGGTATAGCTGAACTCAGACAGACATTTTGGAAATGATTTCACCATTATTTTGAAGTCCCATGTGTTGCAAAACTTGTCAAAGAATGAAATGCTTTCGGGATTAATTACAGGCTCTGAGTCATACTTTTATAAAGCTACCACAAAATGGCATCCAAGCAGCACTCAGAGATAAAACCATTTTAAGTTTTAAAATCTTACAGCCTGAAAACAGGTGACTCTACCTGGAGACAGCCTTCACAGGGGCCATGTCTCTGCCCTAAGCTGATGGATCCACATGTGACAACATGGGGGCCAGTCAGTCAAAAAGATCCACAACTTGGGATGGAGACAAGGTCAGCTAAAGAGTATGTCATTCACAGATGTTGTCTGCTCTTTCTTCAGAACATATGAATGCAGCAAAAAACTGCACAAACTTGAATGTTTACACTGAAGAAAGCCCAAGAAATAAAGAGTCTCAGTTTGTTTTTCTAAGAATAAGGCATCTTGCACTACTGTTAGTGAGATAGACAGCAAAACTCAGGGGATCCATGCCCAGGGCTATTGAAGCACAAGAAATGTGACCATATCCAACACCGAGACTTCTGAGTGCTTGCTCTCTGAATAAAAATGAAACATTTAGCAGATGTGCTAGCTCATCATTTGCTAATCAACACATTTGAAAGACAATCAAGTTTGGCCCACAATACAAATATTGGCTTTGGTAACTTTGTGCTTGTATGGGATTTTTTTGGCACCCTTTTTTTGGTCTGGAATCACTGTAACCATACTGATGAGAAGACCTAGAAGCTTTATGTGTATTCTTGCTGGTATAGCCTGGGACTGACCCGGCCATTTAAATGTGCCATTTTAAATTTTAAATTGTGCCAAGCCTCTCTTCCAGCAGCAGGTCTGTATCCAGGTTAAGTGCAAATATAGCCAGGCCTATATACACTGCTTGATTTTTGTGTGAACAGGAGGCCAGTGAAGCTGGGATGCCAGCCTGTCTTAGATGAGAAGATGCTGGAATTTAAATGAGCATTGCAATCCACTCTGGTAACCCTTAGGAAAATAGCCATGGGCAGCTAACAGATTGGTTAAACATGCTTCACCTTCCTGGCCTAAGTGGAACTATGGAAGTACATTAATATAAACATTTGCATTTAATATATTACATCATCCTGGAAAAATGGCTGTGAATAAATACAAACCCAAGCACAAATTTTATTCATCTACTTTATAGTGAGAAAAACACATGATCTTGTATTCTGCTTTTCAAATACCCTCAGCCTGCAGGAGCCCAGGCAGCCTGCTTGTGAAGCCATGACAAATTGCTGCTAGAAAATATGAGGGAAGGAGGGAGCTCAGGAACAGCACCTGGAGCACATCCTGGAGCTGAGATGGCGCAGCTCTGCCTTGGCTCCCACCTTCCCTTTGACCTTGGCCAAAATGCTGCCTTTCTCCAGCCTCTGTTTTCTCTCCTGATTTCTGATTCCCTTCAGTATGTCAGGCATATGATCCAAGATGCAGAAGTTAGGCTGAAAGATCTCCCTGAAAGTCCATTTCGGAATTGAACTAAGTGTAATTAAAAAGTAAATTTTAGGTCTAAGATTCACAACCAGGCACTACCTAGGGTAGTCAAAGAAAACAGTTCTCATAGCCATGTAGCACTACTTAAGAGTGGCAACTGTTTTAAATCTCACTTTGCAGTTAATTCTCAATTTAATGAGACTTCACAAATTAGAACTTTAAAAAAGGGCATCTTTGTAATCTGGTAGTTCAGCATATGGATGCGGGGGGAAGGAAAGCTATTTTGCATGTCTATAAAAGCTGATACCAGAAGCTGGCAGTTATGAAATGTGTTTCTAAACAGAGTAGAAGCTGTTGGTCTGATGGTAGGTTGTGTGGGGAGCAGGGGAATATCCAGAAGTGAGTAGGAGGATTCAGCCTGGCTTCAGCACTGAGATAATAACAACTGATGTGAAGCAGGAATGATCAAAGGCCAACACCAGACAAGAGCTGGAGAGAAAATGTTGCCCACTGATACAAAAAACATTTATTCTTCACTCCCAGCATCTTAAGGGATGTACAATAATAACATTTTTAATGGCCTGTTGAAGACTGGGCTGAAAGAATGATCCTCCGTGTGGTTTTTGATAGCAGTATTGTTGTAGCTTTGGTGGCCAGAGAAAGTGAAGCTTGGAGCAGAGCTAACACCATTCATCAGAGCAGATATAAAACATTTTCAAAGCACAGAGTCACATGCAGAGTCTCAGAACCTGACAGCATATCTGATTTTTCCAAATATATCAGCAAGGCTAGTAAAAGATGTTGTCTTTCCCTATGGATCTTGCTTTTCTGAAAATAATTTTCTGTGGTTTTCTACTATAGCAAGTTACAACACAATTAAATTGTGCAAAAAGTGACATCTGGGGAAGTTCCTGTACCACTGCTAAATAGAAGAAGGGGAAGGGAATAACTGCTGATGGACACATTAACTTTTTGCTTCTTAGCAATGTTTAAGGGACACATCTTTTAGACTTTTGGCCCCTCATCTATCCCTGGATTCAGTGGACGTGACCCAAGTTAGACAGAAGGAATAGTTTTGCTTAGTAGAAAGCAGACAGGAATGTCAGAAGGAAGGGCATTCTTAAATGAAATTAAGGGAGCCCAGCCAGTGCCAAGCAAAGTAACTGCTCTTTTTGGGTGTCGGTGGAGTTAAGTCAGTTTGTCATGCAAATAGGATTCTTCTCATTTCTCCAGACATTACCTGATAAAACCGATTCAGGAATAGTGTGATTAATACTAGCAGCAGTCATTTTAATTCTTCTATGAAAGCAGCCACACAACATTTACCATACTGGCTGAATGATTTCCCGCTGGGGGAGGGAGCCTAATGTCTGAGACCAGGAAGTAAACCCAGGACACTAGAAAGCCAACAAGGAGAACAAAAAATTTGAATGAAAATAAAAAATAAAAAAGTAAATAATTAGTAAAAACACAACCAAAATCAATTTGCCTGTTTTATTGCCTGCTGATCCCACTTCTTTCCAACCGATGCAAGAGGCCACATGCCAAACCAGTGTAGATGTATTGTACCCAGGAGTATGTTTATTCCCTTGATCACGGCCCTTTCTCACTGTTGGAATGCATGCTATGAAGCTGGGTCTGACAAACCCCTGAAAAACACTTCCCTAGACAAACTCAATGTGACAAGAAGTCAAATTCAGTTCTCCTTTATGACTGATTTTCCTTTAACCTCTGTCATCTTTGAAGGAGATATCGGAGTAGCGAAAGTCACTTGCTAATCTCAAGCACCTTCTGAAAGTAGACTCTAAAACCTGGCTTTCCAAAATAGTCCTAATCTCCGAAAACTGCTTTCAAAAACTGCAGTTAAACAGCCAGCCATCCATTTTCAGCTCTTGTCACAGTAACTCAGAGACACGGCCATGCTGACGTGTTGAAAGCCAGTCAGATTCCAGAGAAGGCCATCTGCATGCAAAACTTGCTCTGTTTTTGTTGTCTCAAGTAAAGCCTACTTCCATTTTCTTAAGTGTTTTTTGTGTGTGTGCCCATGTGTGGCTTGCAATAGCACTTGCTTGAAACGGGCGCGGAAGAAAAGAGGCCTCAAGCACAAGGCTGGAATGATGCCCCTTGGCACACCCACCCTTTTCATTCCAAAAGGCAAACTTCCTAACAGTGTGGTCATTGCCAGGAAAAGATCATATTTTAGGAGTTGGTATTTTTTGTACCTTAAAATAAAGAGATTTATAAGCTTTTATATCCTGATTTCATCCAGCTTCTGTTCCCTCTCTCCTGGTTCTGGCTTTTCTGCTCTTCTTATGCCTACACCTCCTCCTCCTTTTCATTCCATTTCGTGACTACTTTCTCTGGATCTCTTGAACTATATCTTCTTCTAAAATATTCTGAAAACACTTTATTCTGAGAATAATTTATCTAGAATTTTATGTTCTGTGCTTTAAATTAGTTCTACATGGTGGCACAGAAGATCTCCAAATCCCTGGTTTAGAGACATGGGGATAGATGGAGGAGTTGTCAAAAATAAAGGCAAAACAACTCTAGTGCTCTCTGTCAGGAAGGAGGCTGCTGCAGAGAAGCAGGAATTACCATTATTTTAAGGGACAACTCACACTGTATTTTTGCTAAGAAAAGGATCCACAACTGTCATACCACGACTGCAGTAATTTCAAAGCAAGCGAAAAGCTGAATCATTTTAATTTAGTCCCACAAAAAATGCACTTCAGAATCACCCTCACTGTGCACAACCCACACGTACTATGTTCCCTCCCTGAGAAAAACACAAGTGGTCTATTATTAGTAAAGGGCAGCAGCAGCAGCCTGCACCAGAGCTGGGAGAGGAGCGCTGGCAGGACTGGAGAGGCAGTGCCTGTAGCTGAACACATTTGCTTGCTCTTCAGCGAGCCCGGCCAGGACTTGCACAGCTTTTGGGACTAGCAGCCTGAAGGGACAGGCTCCACAAAGTTGCAACAACAAAGCTGTTCTGTGCTTATTCAAGCAAAACACTTCCTCTGAGGCAGAGTCTGAGAGCTGCCCATGGGAAACTTATTTACATATTTGAGCGATACATCACTCGGTTTTGCGAACATTTCTCAGGACTGTAAACCCCGTAGCTAGTCTAAATCTGTGATCTTGCCGTGGTTGCTTAGCTTCTTCCCAGTTACAGGCAGAGAAAAATTCCAACCAATAAACCCTTTTAAAAGTGACTCTTTTTTTATCCTGCTGAAGGAGAAAGAAGAGAAAGATGAGCCTTAAGTTTTTGTCCATCTGGTGGTGAAGTTTGTGACTGTTTTTAGCTCTTGGACCACAGACCATAAGCTTTGAAGACTTGCAGACCCGCACAACTCTCTCTTTGAAAACTGAAGGACAAAAAAAAAGTTCCTTCTTCTAGTTAACAAGGTTGTTTTGGGTCATTGAAGTGGTGCAAATCTATGAGACAGCACAAATCTAGGGTAGTTGACTTAAGCAATTGAGATACTTTTAATATCAAGTGGTGTGGAATGGAAAGCCAATGTATCCTTTAATGCACAGGACTTAGATGTTACAGGAAAGGTCACTGGACATCTGTGCCAGACATACCCTATGTTTCACTGAACTGGGGGACTGACACAGAAGTATGGGATTTATGGGAGAGGAGACGCATGGGGTAAGAGAACAGTGGTGGGAGTTTATCAGCAGCAATATCCTGCAGAAATGCACTTCTAGAAAAAGCACAGGACCAAGCTCTACCCCCCACACCTTTGCAGGAGCAAAGTTTTAACAAAACGCTTTTCTTCTTTAGTGACTGAAACGGAAACCTGGACAGGTGTGATTCAGATGCTGGCTCGGAGATGTGGCCCACAACCACGAGTGCTGTGGTCGCCAGCACTGCAGCAGCACCGAGCGCCTGGCCACAGCAGGAGCGGGCAGCAACACTGCACAGCACCACGGGACTGCAGCAGCACCCAGGGCCTGGCCACAGCAGGAGCGGGCAGTAACACTGCACAGCACCACGAGATGCAGCAGCACCCAGGGCCTGGCCACAGCAGGAGCGGGCAGTAACACTGCACAGCACCACGGGACTGCAGCAGGGCTGCGCACCGCACATGAGCCCGCTGCTCTGTGCACGCAAAAGGAGTCCTGGTGGAAACCTTCAGTAGCTCTAAGCTGCTGGAAGAGTTACACAGACACTTCGTGTAAGGCTGTACAAACAGCCTTATGGACCTTGCAGGAAGGGTTTTCCCGTGGAGGCAGATTTCTTCTTGTACTTCAGGGCACAGACGGAGGACAAGGAGCCCTACACGAAGCCATTAGCATTCTGAGCTGGGCCCTACTGCTGCTCTGGAGTTCAGAGGGGAAGGTCACACACGTTTCATATTGCTGACGACTTGTTTTCCTCAAGGAGGCTGCTGTTGATGAATTACTCAATACCACTGTCCAAACCCCTACACTCTATCTCCCTAGTCTAGGGCTGTTTCTCCCTCCATAATTGTGCAGCCCCTGGGACACAGGGCTGGGAAGCTGAGGGAACGATCAGATTACTGGGCGGCCAGGGAGAGCAGGTGGAATTGTAAATAGGCACGGGGAGAAGGCAGAAAGACCTGAGCAAGTAGCTGTTGTTTCCAGCTCCTAGCACAGTCAAGTTATTCTGTTCAAGACCAAAGTTACAGCTAAAGCAGAGTGTGTCTCAGGGAATCCATTATTACTGGAGAAAAGAGGAATTGGCACCAGCTGCCTGCAAACACTTCTGTGAGGGAACTGAGGGACTGGCTGATGACAGACTTCACCTGGCCTCCTGGCTGGAGAGACGGACAAAGAATGCCAGGGACAGTGTGCAACAGGCCTGAAAAAAATAAAGGGAAAAGAATGAAGGAGGCAAAGACACCCAAAGGGAGGCGTGGGGGAAGGAATAAAACCACCTCAAAATCCAAAGTGTCTGTTCATCCAGAACAAGGGTACATTGCCTTCTGTCTGTATATACCCAGCTCTCACCCAAGAGGTACAGCAAGATAAGGCCCAGCCCTGTCCTTGGCAAATCACTTTATTTTGCTGTGTGTCGTCTGCTAGCTGGAGATGTCTGCTGGCCGTTCCTTCATCATGGGCCCTTGTTTGCCTGATTAGGCTGCAAACATTGAGGTGCAGGGACACCCAGGCTGTCATTTTGCTCATGCACCATGTCTGGTGACAGTCATGGTCCCTCTGCCTCTGGGTGACCCCCAGGAGCTGCTGTAACACATCTGTGCACGTGTTGCATTGCATGTTCCGGTGCCCTTTCGCTGCAGCAAATCCAGCGGCATCCAATGGGACGTTGCTGAGGCTGAGGATCCTCTGAAGCTGTTAATATCAAAAGCAGAGGAGAAAACCTGTTTAGGAATAAGTGAACTTTCATCTTCACAAGTTCTTAGCTGGGAAGGGAGGAAGAAGAATGGAAAAGCAGATCAACAGCAACTGAAGTGAACAAGGTACAGTGATCTTCTCAGGACATGCAGATCTAGGCCTAGGAAACTGGAGTATACAAAAAATCAACCTTTTTGCTGCACCCAGGGAAGACCTCTGAAGTAGGTGCCCACACTTGTTGTACGGGCCTTGGTGAGCTCAGTAGCTCTCTGTAATTCTTTTCTTTAAGGCACTGTAATGAGGAGGTCAGCATTGTTACTCCTGGTTTACAGTGAGGAAACTGAGGCAGAAGGAGGAGAGGTGAATGAGCCAAATATGCAGTCTGATCCAGCTCAAGCACTTTCAAGCTGTTTTTATTCTCTCATGCAGAAAAAGAGAGCTTCATGCTGTCCAGGAGTGTGCATTACCCAAACTTCGTTTACTTGGTTCATCAGCAACAAACACTGCAATGCCATCAGTTACTGCTAATCTTTTCTGAAAGTTATGATTTGAAGGGATGGGTAAAATGTTTTCCAAAATCAACTGAGTGCACTAAGAAAGGAAAAAAACCAATATCTGCTACATACAAATTTCAGGTCAGAGACAGAGCTAGTGTTTCTATATGAGCTGAGAAGGGGCGGAGCAAATCCTGCTAAGAACAGGGTGGAGTACAACCCTGCTAAGAGAAAATCTTGTAATGACATTTAATTTAACGATTCCAAAGAGAAATGGGAGGCAAGGTGTTTTCACTTAGTCTGTGGTTTTATTCTGCAGCAATGCTATGGATGTGGCAATTCCCAAGCTTGTCCTGATCTCCCTGCAGAGCTCTGGCTTAGTGATGAAGATCTGAGAGATGAAGCACTGCTTTGTGCTAACTGTGCTTTCACACAGTTTGAATCACACAGATTCTGGGTGTTGCTGTTCTCTGTTGTACTGGCTGTTTGGTTTCACCTACCTCTTATCAGAAGAGCACAATCTACTTTGGCAGATTGCATAAACATGATCGGAGCTTTCAAAAGTAGTATTTTGGTATTTTTTTTTCTGGTATGCTAGCTGAAAAATACAGACACATTCCTGACTTCCAGTGCAAGTCAGATGATTCAGAACTGGAGACAGTCTTTAATTAGAACATTTAACCTTCAAAACACCATTATATCAATGTCATATCATTGCTCTAGGAAATTTTTCAGAATGGCATGTGTTTTTGAAGCTATATATGTATATATATCTGTATATATGTACTTTCTCTTTTCTTAGAAGAGGTTCACTATCTACACACGGTATATATGTCAGGAAAAGCATAGTGAAGATGCATATGCTGAAAGTTAGTTGAAAATAAGAATGTCACTGCTAGGGCTCCACTGCTTAAAGCCAAGATGGGAGAGAAATAAAATTTGTTTCCATGTAAAGTGCTGGTGCAGTAGAGGGAGTCTTATGTGAAAGGACTCTGGGAAGCAGCAGCAGCAGTGGGCAGGGTGTTGGAGAGGCAAACTTTTCTGAAACCTCTCATCCTAAACCGCAAGTGTGTTAATGCCTGTGACAGACCCTGCAGCCAGGACAGGAATGAACAACCTATTTGCTGTTCACATCCCCTGAAGGTGCCGGTGCAAACAGCTCATTTCAAAGTGGTTTGCACCTAAAAACCTATAACCTTGAATCAGAATGCTACAAACCCAACATGACTCCTCAGAGAGATGTTGTGATATTGACATGCTAATTCTGGTGTCCCACGGGGAGCTGCTGAATCCATTTTGTAGGAAAACAAAGGGAGAGGTAATTGCACAATATGCAAAGTCTTTTGTAATTTTCATTAAAGGCTGAAGAATCCCCAGGGTTTTATTTAAGCAGAGAAGCAGTGGGCAAAGACATTTGAAATGCACAGAGGTACCAGTGCAGAATGGGAAATGAACTAACAGCAGCTATAGGTCAGTGAAGGTTGCAACATAAAAAAAAAAAATAAAAAAGGAAAACCAGATAATTATCCTTTCTTTCCTAATTAACCCTTGTTTTCAGTTTCTGCCTAGCTTTGCAGCCCTGAGGGAGAATGTGTTTGCAAGACAGCTGCCAGGTGATACAGTTCAAGGTGTCCCATCAGTTCTGAAGCAAAAGCAAATTACCTGGACTTGAGAATAAGCTGGCAACTACAACAAAATATCTGCTGTCACCTGTTATTTTTAGATCAAGAAAACGAGATATGTGGCCACAAAGGAAACCCCACCTGCACGCTTCGAGTCTTAAGTCTGAGGACACTTTTTTCCTCTTAAAGGGCACCACTCCCCTATGTAAGGCAATTTTGACAGGCTTTCAGAAAGTCAAGCTGCCCTCTGCAAGCCTGTGCAAACTCTAGTGAGTAATACCGAAAAAAGTTTAGAAGCAGCTCTCCCTGGTCTTTATAAAAGAACCTGTGGAACTGTGCTTTCCTATGCTTTTTAACTAACCTATATTTTTCCTCTTTAATCCTTTAAATGGTCATATCTAGCAAGATCATGGAGTTTTTTATTTACATGGAAAAGAAATTCTTGCTTGGCATTCTCTAAAAAAAGAATCAAAATTTCCTGCAGAAAAAGTAACAAGCGAATGTCTCACAAACTTCCAAACCTATGTTAGGGAGAAACCACCTATCCTGCAGGAAAAGGGGCAGTCACAGGTTGATCTAATCCCCACTAATTCAAGACAGTGCACAAAATCTTCCAGAGGTAGATTCTGAATCAGGAGAAAAAGGGGTTTACATGTTGTACCCAGCCCCTGACTTCAAAGCATGGAAATAATTCCTATGTGTCACAGAAGATCATAAAGAATAGTTTGAACAGGACTTGGAGCAATTACTGCTAGGAGCTCTTCACAGCTCTCTGCTTCTCAATCACTCCTCCCAGCCACAGCCTCCTGGACAAATTTACATTTCTTTCCCATAGCTCAGAGACATATTCTACAGAGCAGGAAGAATGATGGGAAAATTAAATCCACACATTAGACTAAAGTGCTTCCCTGCTGGAGGAAGATGTGTTACATCCACGGCAGAAGAAGAACAAGCAATTGATCACTGTGTCACAGGACAGGATGGAGCTGCTGAATTAGTATTGAACTGGAGTGTTCCTTCTCTTAGGAAGCCAAGCTGCATCTTGCAGGTGTCATTTATGATGAAAGATAAGATTTGTATTCATCTGCAGGTTGGGTCTATAATGAGATTCACTTCCCTGGCCTCTGAGCCACAATGAAGTGACTGGAGCTCTCCAGCAGGCAGTGTATTAGTCCCAGTGTATTAGCTTTGCAAATAAACCTTCCAAACAAATACAAAGTGCAAGGCACTTGCAGTCCCTTATCATCACATATTCACCTGGGATATCACACCTCCTGTCACCCACAGAGCCAAGGAAAGTGTGACACTGGTGAGTGACCAAAAGGAGCTGCTGCCTGAGGGTCTGTCTTTGGAAAGTGCTTCATTCACATGAAACTTCCCCTGAAAGAGAAATAAATGGTGCTACTCAAAATGCTGCCCAAGGGAAGGCCTTTCCTAAGACAAGGCCTTTTTTCTTTGCAAATAAGAGTCTGTTGCAAAATAAAATGAGTAAGAAAGAAAAAAAAAAAAGGGCAAAAAACCCCAGCCCTGAACTAGATCATGTGTCTGTGGTTGTATGACCTAGTATAGAATTTTGTGTTAGAGAACTGTTATTTCTTCGAGTGCTCCAGATGCAGAATTTTAGGCAACACTTCAAGTTAATGCAATAGGAAGCTTAATCCAAGTTGCACCTTCTCCTTCCTAATTTTTGAGCGGTTTGACAGCGTTCCTTAGCGCTGTGTTTAGGGCCTCTGATTGAGTATCTAAACAGGATGCCTGTTTGATGAACCCAATACTGTTTCTAACCCATACTTAGCTTGCCACCACTTTAGTAACACCGCTTGAATAATTCATTGTGCAGCTGCACAGAGGCTTCACATGATCTACTTTGGAGGTGTCACCCAGAGTCACAAAGCACAACCCACTCGTTTGCAGCAACCCTGGTGCTGGCCATCAGGAGCCAGCAGTGCTGCTTGGCATCATCCTCAAAAAGTCAGAAGTTTTCACAGGCTCAGATGCTCAGCAGATTTACGGTCTTCTTCTCAATCTGTCATACAAGCACCAAATACTGGAGTAGGACCAGACAGCCTGGGGGAGGAGAAGAAGCAGAATTATTGGAGCCCTAAAGAAGACTATTTTGTGGTTTCATCATCAAAATCTCTCTCTTTCCATTTCGGTCTTTCATGATGTGTCCCAAAGCTCCTAGATGTGACTCACAGACAAGGACAGTCAGGTTAACTGGTTAACCAGGATGGTTTGAAACTGGTCCTTAAGTCATTCTCAAATATTTAATATTGCAACTGATGACAGTGGCTACCCTCCAAGGGACCTTGATCCACTAGTCCAAAATGCAAAGCAAGGAGACAGCAAAATGAAACTGGTTACTTTTAAATTCTTTTTTTGCCAGAGCTGTTTGCTCCACTGCTGCTTATTGCTAGAATTGGCTGAAATCAGTAGTGCTGAAATACATACAAAATAAGCTACACTATTTCTGGCCACCCCAAAAATACTTGGAAACCAAAGCGTAGCATGCAACTCTGTTCTCACTAAGTTCAGATGAAGATTAAAATCAGATTCAGCTTTTGGGAACTCTTACTGGTTCCCAAATGAAATTTCTAAACTTAATAAGGTTTGCTCATTTTCAGACATTCTACTCAAACCATGGCAGTGGTGAAACTTCATGACAAGGTAACCCAGGATTCACCATGCATAGAATAATACATGGCACTGCAAATAATACAAATTCCCCTCCAGATCAGAACATGAGTTGCTTTAAATGTGACATCACATGGTGTGACTCTTGGGGCTGTCCTGTGCAGGGCCAGAGTTGGGCTTTGATGATCCTTGTGTGTCCCTTCCAACTCAGAATATTCTGTAATTCTGTAATTCTGAAAGTCATTAACAGAGCCCAGATGGGTTTTTTCACTTATGTAACAGACCTGTAGAAATAAAGTAAAATCTTGAGGCCAGTTTTCTTTTCTTTATTTTGCTAATGTTGGGTATGAGATCACTCAGACATTTTGGGAAGTAACCAAGACTTCTTTCATCTACAGAAATTAAAAAAAAAAAAATCAATTCCCTGTCAGTTTGGGGAAATAAATAACAATACGAATATCTTTTTTAATATTGCACCTTTCTAAAAGCAAGAAATGCTAAAGCTGTGAGGTTTTTTAAGGTTTCCTCTAGTCTTCCCCTCCTCCCCACTTGTTTTTTTTTAATCTTAGTTACATCAAAAATGTCAATTTCAGTAGGCAAGAAAATTTACCTTTCCCTAAAGCCTATTAACCAAGTGAGCCTTTTATCCTTGAGGTATAGGAGGTCCCTTTTTCAGTTTCAATATTATCTGATGTCTCCTAGTGCCTCCACAGAGGTCTTCTGCAAAGGCAAACTAAATGTGTCCAGGTCAACAGGAAGCAAAAAGCCTGGGATAAAAGAGGTGCCTGCAGTCCCTTTGAACTTTTCTCTGTGTGTTTTTAAGAGAGAGCTCTAAAAATGAAAAGGGCAAATCTCATAATAGCTGAAACAGAGCTTCAGAGCCTTAAGACATTCAATATCTCAGCATTAACTATTCATTATGAGGATATATGGATCGGTTCAATAAATGATGAAATGAGTTCTCGAGAAGCCAAACCAAGAATACTGGAAAGAAACATTCTCTTACCCAGATCAGCCACAGATTTACACATTTTCTGTTGAAAACCAAAATGCTTTTAGCTCACCGAAGGCTCTGTGTGTATATCTAGGGTCTCACAACCGTTTTTCCCAGGTTATGGGAAACGGATTTCCCATTTTTTCTCTTTAAAATTCCTTTTTTTGGCCCTGTCTCTGATGATTGATTCTCATCTCCCTTGTCAGCCTCAGAATGAAAAAACCTGTACTAAAAATGACACTGAGCTAGATGATTGAGATTGTTCACTGATGATTCAGATCAAACCATGTGTGGCGTGGAACGTGTACACTAAAAACCTGCATTTTTTCACTTCAAGAGATTACAGTTGTCACAGGTAAGTACAGCACAGCAGATCATTTTTCTAGGAAGGAATATGCTATAGCAGTGATGCTGTTAGGTGTTGAAACAAGTGTTTTATGCATTATCAGCTGACAAGCAAGGTGAGAAGATCCTTAAAATTAGGTACAGTTAAAAGCCCTGCAGAGTCGAAGCTTTATCCCACTTCCAGATATTCTTCTTAGAGCTGTACTTGTTTGTATTTCTCCCTTGTAACTTAATAAAAACTGTATAAAAAACCTTGTAACTTAATAAAAACGTAAAAATCGTACATAGAGAAGAAAAAGTGTGGATTTGTTTGCAGCACAATAAAGTTTAGAATTAACAGATATTTTGTGGGAAGTACTGTGGAAATCACCTTTCTGATGATTTACAGCTCATCGTTTTCTCCCTGGTAACGTAGGAATAGCTCAAGGAAGCCACTTTTCTGGTTGATATGCTTATGTGTCTTGGAGTCCTTTGAGGTTATGATATTTATTTGTAAGCAGGGTTGCTTTTCAGGTTTCTATATTGCCTCAAACCTCCTGTAATGCTTGTCCTTACAGTGTTGTGTTTCCTGTAGACCCTGGGATTGTTGAAGTCCGCCGTGAAGACCAGGGTTTCCATCATCAGGTGTTGGAGTCCAAGGCATGCCTCTGGCAGCCCTGGCAGGTCAGGGAGCTCTGGAGCCCCAGCGAGGGGGTCCCAGACCCTGGCCAGAAGCCAAGAATGAAGGTGGTTTTGATCTTAGTCCATGGGAGAAATTACCAACACTGTGAGAAACATTGCAAAACACGAGAGTTTAAAATAAGTAGTCGTTTAATGTGTTGCAAGGTAAAAAGGTAGATTTTAGGGTTTTTAGAATAAAGATAAAAGATTTAAGATGGAAGATCTTGGGCGTTGCCCTGCCTTTTTTTTTTGTTTTTTCTTCTTCTCCTCCATCTTCTCTGGTGGTGGTGGCACTAAATGATTGGTAGAATGAAAAAGAGGTAGAAATTACGTGTTTAGAATAGGTGCAAATTAACTGGTATAAAATAGTAAATAATAAATACGTTGTGAAGAATGGTTGGATCATGGAAAGGGTACAAAAGGGATGGAACAGCCCCTTGCAGTTGCAAAGTGCTATTTAAAGTAATTGTTGGGGTTGTTTCACCTGTGAAAGGGTCAGCCTAGGTTAAAACTGGAAGCATATGTTTGACCGACCCACTGAGACTTGCAACGTGCCAGCCCATTTACAAAGAATTGCTTGTCAGCTCTAGCAAGATTGTTCTCTAAATATCTGCTTTTAGCCCACATTCGACTTGAAAACCTGAAAGTACACCATCCTACAACTTCAGAAGAAAAACAAGGAAAATGAGGAAGAATCTTAGGAAGTATTTCTTTTCCGTGTGCATGAATTCAAACTATAACTGAATGAAATATTAATACTCACGCAAAACGCAACATAAAATCTCAATTATTGCATGGTTCGAAGGAACCTCAGGAGATCCAGTCCAACCTCCCTGAGAAACTTCAAACCACAACCCACGCAGATGCAGCTTTGCAGCCAGGAGGGATGTGATGGCAGTGGATGTATTTGGCTACTGAAGCTGACGAAGCAGATTTTGCCATACCAGATCTTTTGCTGCTTTTGTGTGTTTTTTTTGGTCAGGGTGGTGGCTGGACTGATGGAGAGCATGGTTTTCCTACTCTAGCTCTGTTCACTCCTGCAGCATTTTCCTAGCATAGCACACTAATGGTCCTGGTAAGGTAGACAAGGCCTGCAGCTAAAATTGTCATCTGGTCACACACTTGAAAAGCTCAAAGTTTGCATGCAGACCATGGTGCTTTCCTTTCATTTGCACATCATTTGCTACTAATAAAAAGACAATAATAACGTTGGATTTTTACCTTAAGCACAAATGAATAATAGAAGATAAATTATCCTGAAATATTTTTAGAAAGTCAGGGAATAGTAGCCTCACAGCAGAAAAGAAAAAGTCTTTTACAACCCCAAATATGTTTATTAAGGGGTAAAACAATACCTCAGGCCATGTTATTTCAAATTAATGGGGCCTGTAAACACACATTTCTTAATATATCTTATTTGTATCTGCTGAAGTAATATAAAAGCTGTGAAGCATGGCCAGAAGTGGTACTCTGCAGAGAAATCTCTGCTGAAGAAAGTGCAGAATTTTCATCATTTCAATTAACTAAAATGACTGGGGGAAATCTCCAGAGCACGTTGCCAAATGGTTTGTTTTTTTAAAATCCCATTTTCCTGGGAATAAGGATCCATTAATCAGCAATGCTCCATCATGAAGGAAACGAAAACCTATTAAAAAAAATAAAATTCTGTCTAGACCTGTACAACTAGAGAAGCAGAACCTAGCTCTGTGGATACAGCTAAGTACGACAGCAGTGAAGAGGGGCTAGTGATGCCAGACATCATCTCTGGGTGGGAATGGAAATAAACTTTTCTGCTAGAAGCTGTTTTCCCACTAGAGTACTAATACAGCCAGTGTGAACACACACACAAATAAAATATTACACATTGAAATTACACCAGCATGTAGCCTATGCCTATGTAAGGCATCAGAACTGAACTTTGACCAATTGAACAGCTGTGTGTTTTTAACACTGATCAACATCCAACATGGCTCTCAGAGCCATTTTTGAAATATTTTTCAGGTGGTTTGCAATCTGTTTTTCATAGACTGAGCTGTCACAGTGACTCAGTAGGGTTCTGCAGAGTAGTCAGTGCTAGAATCAATACAAACAGCTGCAGGTGATGTATCCTTGGAAGAAAGAAGAAAAAAAACAACCCCACCTTCAAGATTTATAATTTTCTTTGCAGAACTCCAAGCACTTGTCACTTTTCTTTTTTGATAAGATGTACAGAGAGGTTGTCTTCAACAAGCACAATATCTGAAAACATCTGAAACCATCTATACAGTACACTGAATTACTCAGTTTCAGAGAATGCCCAATCCAAAGTCATGTAAAATGTAAAATGCCCAGAAAGGCAGCTGCACTAATCATTCTCAATATGAATTTAAAATGTGATAATCCATATGAATTGCATAAATATGTATCCTTTATATGCACTTTTTGTCAGGCATGTATTTTAATGCTTTTTAAAAAAGTGTATTTGGCTGCATTAAATATATATATACACACTGCTCAAGCAGACAGAACTTCACAAAATTGCAGGCCTAGGAGGAGCTTGGAAAAGTTATCTAGCTTGCACATTGTCCCAAAGGTACACATGAGTAACTCCTTAAGGGAAAAAAAAAAAAAAAAAAGAAAAATCCCTCTTATTGATTTTTAAAAGCATTTAGTGGTGGAGACTCCATAGACTTTCTCCGAAATAAGTTTCAGAAATTCACTATTTCTCAATAGCAGATTTCTCACTATCGTTTATACCCATTTTTATCTCATCTGCCACAGTCAAGGAGAAAGACAGCTTCCCTTGCTCTTCGCAAGAGTGCTTTACATATCAGAAGGTCTGTTATTGCGTGTTTTCAGGACCTTTGATCATTCTTGCTGCTTTCCTCTCCATGAAGAGCGTTCAGAGTTTATCCTACTGAAACTGAGGACTTTTGATCTCTCAGAACTATTTGAAGTGGCAGCTGATGTCAAACATTAGCTTGCTATAAGCCATTTACCTGTTTGCATTGTATCACAGAACAGAAATGCCAGTATTTGGCCAGGACTTCTGGACATCACTATAAGGCCTTAAATAGATTTGGTAGCAGCAAGCCCCAGAGGAACTTGACTGAGAATTTGGAGACTGTGAATTTTCCTTTTATCTTCAAGTATCTGCTTCCTCTGTCAAACCTCCCACATGCAAATGGTGCGTAAGAACCAGGCATTACTAATTTTATTTTTCAGCTGCTTGGCAAGCCATCATTGTAGTGGGGAACTCTAGCAAAGTTTATACATTTACATTCCCAGCGTTTCTTCAAATTGTAAAGGACTGTCTTACTGTATTCACAGACTGATAAGTAATTGAAACACAAGGCAGCCTGATGGCTTGTCACGGGCTGTTTGAAGTGTCAGCCTGCTGGAAACCTTGGATTTTCAGTTGCAATGCATTTCTGGAACATATTGCAGAGATACAAGCTCACTCCATTCCAGGGCCTGCAAAATTAATGATCTGTCCAAACTTAGTTTAGATGGAGATGAAGTCGTGCATTGAAGTTGCCTCAACAGCCACTGGTAATTTGTTGTTCACTACAAGAGGCAGGGGCAGGGAATCAATTAATTCATCCAGGAAAGGAATCGACTGCTCCCCTAAGCATATGTTTACCCTTGTAAAGAGCAGTTTATAGGGTAGGATGCTTCACAAGGACTTGGGGGAAAACGAGAACTTTTAATTGCCTGACCATTTACATGTTGGGATGCTCGCATTCTCATGCTTCCTTTGAAGTCAGGGTCCAGAGCCCCCAAGGACTGCAAAGTCACAGGATAATTACTGATTATTAAGGAACTATGCTTTGTAAAATAATTGTCCACATCGTTTCTTCTCTATTGCCCCTCACCACTGGTAGCCAGTTGATTTTAAATAGAGAAACTTCTAGATGGAAAATGTTTAAGTTTTCCAAAGACTTTTTACCAAAAAAATCTCCCTTCTCAAGAAGCTATTGAAGAAACCTGGCAATCAGCACAAATTAAAGTCGTGGCACTGGTTAAAACTGGAGACAGAAAGAACTGGACATCAGTAGCCATTTCTCACTGTTGACAGAGGTTAATACTGGAGTGACCTAGGGACCAGCTTCAGGACGGGACTGAGGACATTCAACCCACGAATTAATGAATTGAAAGGGAAGGTGAACAGCAAGGTGACTATGTCCTCCTGATTATTGTAGGTTCTTGTGACCACTAAGGATTACAAGAAACTTTGGAAAGACCTGGCAAAGAGCTGGGGAATGTGTGAGACCTGATGAATCCACCTCCTTATTAAGTACGTGACAACTATGTACAGTTTTTGCCAGTACTGTAAATTAAGTAAGAAAAATTTACTTCTTCTCCCTAACACCAGTTAAAATATTGTCTCAGGGTTAACACAGTTTTGCTGTTGCTGTTAGGCTGCATTTCCTGCGATTTCAGCTCTCTTTAGGACCAGGTGAGTAGTGCTAACACAGGAAAAGAGGTTGGGGCTCAACCCACAATGGGGAGCGGGGGGGGGGGAATCTGCTTTTTCAGCAGCATTTGTTATTTTAACTGTTTCATCAAACTGCAGCACAAATGATTTGTCTGAAGATCAAACAAAGTACCAAGGAAATCAGCTCTCCTGAATCTAGAGACAGCCACTTAATCTTTGGAACATCATTCTTCTCAGCAGGGGAAGGCACTGAACAGCAATATTCTACTGGCTGCCCACTGTGTCCTTCTGTCCACTGTGTCTTTCCATGGATATCTGTAATTCTCCCACTACTGCTGCAATGACAGCAACACATCTGTAGAAGCCAGGACAGCTCATGTCACTGTACCTCACACCAGCTGCATGAGGATCCTTTACATCAGATCCCAATTCGTTACCCTTTAAACAGATTTTCCTCTCTCTCTGCCATGGCTCGTGGAAGCTCATCAACGAGGGCCTGCAAGACCATGGACTAAAAAGGTGTTTAGCAGAGCTTAAAGCAATCCTAGAGGTGACAGCTGTGAAAAATGAAGTCATTTGCAGCCACCCTACACAGGCAGTGCTGCTGCTGTGAGGTAGGAGACAGGGAGCTGCCTCAAGGACAGGACACTGGCAGGAGCACCCACAGCTTTGTCACAGTGGATTAACTCACCTTCAGCCAAACAGATTTGTACTTCCCAACCTCCAACGGGACTGCTTATCACAGAGTGGAAAGAGTTTAGTGCTTGTTCATTTCGTTGAAATACACATTTATCTTTGTTATTTGTGTGTTGAGGATTACTGGCTTGGGTGAGTGGTTCTCAAACTTTTCTGTACAATCAAACCAGAAGAAAGTTTCACAACTTCGAGCCAGCTGTGTATAAATAAATAGAACATGGTCATTCCCAAAGAGAAGACAAGAGTCTGAAAGTGTAGAAAACCTGTGGAAAGCAGCTCTTGGTAATTATTGTTCACTTAGATACTGCCAATTTTAAATAGCTGTTGCATTTTAGAAGGGCTGCTGTGCTTGCCTGTTTCAGGAAGAAACATTACAACCGCTTTCCTGTGCATTTTGCAATACTATATTTCACAATGCTCTTTCAACTCAGCAGAATATAGTGGTTTTACAGTTCAAGATTAATTAATAGCACCATTTAGAAAGCAAATACTGAGCCAAAGAACTCCAAAGCTGCAACGTTCACTTAGTCAGCTTCCATATATTTAAAATTGTAACTACAATAAAAGAAAAAAAGCTGAACAAAAAAGCACAATTAATTAATTTGAAAAGACTATAATATCTCAAGTTTGGACTTACTTCTTTTGCCTTCTCCAAAATTACAGCACAAAAAATCCCCTAAAATGATCAACTTTTGTCTTACTATACTGAGTCAAAGCCCTCTGCAGCAGAAACTGCAGGACTGTGTAAACCTGAGTTTATTGGTGAATGCATTGCAACAGACATTGCTTTCCTTTCCTGTAGACTTAAAACTCTTTCTCTTGCCTGGCCACAAAGACAGCTTTGCTGCAAGAATCATGGAGACAAGTGCTGACCACACTTTGCCATTTGTATTTTTTTACCATGTTTTTGCAATGCACACTTTGCATTATTTTCTTCTTTATTATGTTACCTGTTCATTTTCTGGTTTCCCTAATAACACTAAAAACGTCCTGCTTTGCCCCTCTTATGTATTACCTCTAGAGATGCTTTCTGCAGCATCACCTTCCAACGTGATTGCCTCCAAAACTCACCAATTCATAACCAAAAAGAAAGCAGTGGACTGGACCCAGCTGCCTTGACAGCACAGCCACTTGAATTGCACGTGACCCTGCACACTTCACCTTCTTGGTTTGTGTTTATTAAAAAGTCCTCCCCACTACTGGCTCTACTGTTTACCACATTTCTTTTTCCAGCCAAGTATCATTTCTTGACGTGCAAGCAGGACAAATCCAGAGTTGCTCAGCTTGGCAGTAATACCCTGGGTAGATGCACTGCACAGGTTAACTGTGCTTAAACCCGTGAGTATTTCCTCCTTTTGATCATATCTTTCCAGAGGGAAATCACAACTGGCAAGGTCAAACCAAATCTTTTCAAGGAGGGACTTGCTAAACAACAATGAAACTGAGAGAAACACAGATTTTCTGGGGCTTTAGTTTATTTGTATGTTGGAGAACCAGAAATCAACAAAATTCTCTTTTTTCCCCCCTCTCTACATACTTCTTGTATGCGTCTGAATTTCTTTGCTGCAAAAATAACTCGTTGCAGGAATAACACTCAAAGGTCAACTTTACCTTTGCAAGAGCTAAACGCTGCAGATTAAAACACAAACTATCTAACACCCACCCTAGGATCTTCCCCTAATATTTCTCAAGTGAGGGAGGCACTACATCTCCCAGAAGCAGAAAAGATCAAAGTTTTTGAGAAGAGCTGGCCTCCTGTAGACACTTGACCTGGGCATCAGTTAAAACAATGCCACACAGAGACATTTGCCTCCTGACATGATGGGAAACAGCAGATTGCCAATACACAAACCTTCGAGGCCAAGTATCTCACATTTCTCTGATGTGCTCACATAACCTTGGGGAAACCAGTTATAAGATGCTACCAGTACTGGCATATGTATCTAAACACCAGTAAGAACTTCAGTAAGTGGCAATTTTCAATTTGGTGGGCACGACATTGGTCTCCCAACTATCTCAGGCAGGAAAACAAAGTTATTTTTTGTGTTGGTTTTGTTCGTTGGTTGGTTGCTTTTCCTTTTATTTTATTTTTTATTTTGTACTTTTTTTTTTTTTTTTGAAAGGGGAGGGTAGGAGGTTGTTTGTTTTGCATTTGGAAAGGAAGTGGCAGAACACCAAGGTTATTTTCATACCAGCTTTTCATATTTCTTACCAGCTGCCTCTCAAACCCAAGCACAATAATTTAATTCCTCATAGCAAACAAAGTGTTTGGATTAAATAGCCCTAAATTCTTCAGTTCTCAAGGGGAAATTCTTGTATGTTAGGTACCATTTGTGATAACGATGATGCCTGATGTGATCCATTTATGTAGCATCCAGCTATTAGAAAAGTTTCATCAGTTCTTATTTTTATGCTAAATCTGCTAAAGATCTAAAGTAACCATTTTTAACCACAAATTTTTATCAAAGTCCAGGAATCAGGGAAAGTCCTACCTCTTATTAACTGGCGATCAATGGTCCATGAGTAAGATAAATTACCCTCTCTCTTTCTTCCTAAAATGAAAGAACAGTAATTAAAGCAAAAAAATCTACTTCTGTGCTAGAGGTTACTCTGCCTGTTTAGATACACAGAAGTTTCCCCCAGGCAACAAGGGATTATTCTATTTTAATCAAAGAACACACACAATGTAACTCCCAATTTTAAAACAGAGAACAGACACAGAATAATGAATTCATCTACCATTATAGGTAGATGAATTTGTGAACACAAGGGAAAAAGCTGACTGAATTCCTCATTGTGGCAAAAGAAACCCTGAAAAATAATCCCAAGTGCTGATAACATATGAAAAAGTGACATTTCTTACTATTAACCTGTCAAAAAATAGATACAATTTCAAAGCCTCTCCAAGACAAGCTTCATATTTCCTTAGTCAAATACTTTACAAAGTTGAATCCCTTATTAGATATTAGCCCATAGCACTGCTGCAGTTACACTAAATAAAACTTAAAAGGAAACTTGCTACCCTCTCAGTGTGCATCCACAGTAATTTCTTAATGGGATTGCTGGCAAGAGTGACAAAGGCAGCTTTACACTGGGGGTTTTGGCCACGGGCTTCTTAACAGTGGGACACAGAACGTTTGAACAAACATTCCAAATCCACAGAAAATGACTGGGACGTGACCCAGCCCCAGGTGCATCTTAGCACATACACCTGCTACCTGGCAATGGTTTGAACACTTCCTTGGGAGAGGATCCAGTAGGATAGGCTTTTTTATCCGCAGGAAGTTTTCACCAGACACGCAAGCTCTTTCAAGTCGGCGTTTCCTCCCTTCAGTATGTTGCCACTACACAAAAAGAACAGCAATGCAGTTGAAATCTTTTTTTAAAAAGTGGCAGCTTTCTGCTTAGATGGCCATGAAATTACTGATGGCTTTTCCCAGTCACCAGTGCATTTGGAGGTCCACAGTGTGTCACAGCTGCTCTCCAGAGTGAAAAGGCTTGTGTGTGCAGCAGGAAGCTCTGCACTGACATGTGCCCCTGCTTCACAGCAGAACTCCAGTGCAATAAAAGCAGCATTTTTCAGTCCTAATGGCTGAGGAGCAAGGGACACCTAAGATCTTCTGGGAAGAAAAAAAAATAGGAATAAAACCCAATTCACGGAGAACATGTTTCAGCTACCGTCTTGGAGCAGGAAGGCAAAAAAAACATGTTCAGCACGAACACACACAAGTATTACCAAACATTTTAACTCAAAATATCTACAACAAAACCCAACAATTTTAATTAATTAAATCTCACAGATGCACACAAAAATCTTAATCTTTAAATTACCAAGTGCTCAGGGAAACAGGCTGATCTGTTGAGCACAGAATCTGAATGCAATACACATTTCTCTGCTTTACCTCAAGTACTGCCCTCAGATCCTGCAGTCTGAAGCTCAGATGTTTATGAACCTGGCTTAAAATTGTTACTGAACAGCATTTTGCCTCCAACAGAAACTGTGAAGAAATCAGCCTGAAATAGAAATTAGTCTATGAAAAACTACTCAATCGCTATGGGGTTTTACTTTTTATCCCTCACTTGCCTGCCTTGTTCATTGGTGCAGTATTTTAAAATCCTGCAAAGCCCAACTCCAGCTCCTCTTGGGCTCCTATGTTTGTCTTTTTACCCTTCTACATTGCAGTTTGTCTTTTAAATCCGGATCTTTAATCAAAAATACCTGTTTCCAAGTCATCCTTCTATCAAAAATGTCTAATCTTTGAGGGGTGCACTTGCCCAGGTGTATTCTGAATTATGCTGTACCATAAATGCACATTTTGAATCACAAGGCCAACTATAGCACATAGAGCTGCAGGATGGTAACACGTAATGTCTTCTATTTCTGCCAGAAGTATGATGTATTAACCACCAACAGTTCACTGTGATAAATTCAGCACCTTGCAGGTTTCAGAAAATTATCTTGCTGCAAAGGTTGAAACAAAACACAAGTCATTTACATGACCCCTACCAACCTGTAGCATTACCACAGAACAACTTGGGTTGGAAGGGACCTTAAAGACCTTCTAGTCCCAACCCCCTGCCAAGGGCAGGGACACCTCTCACTAGAAGGCCTCAAGAACTCAAACAACAGGCAAGTTAAACCACTTCTGTCACATCCACATTACTTCAGGGTAGCACCAAGGATCTCTGTGGCACCACTGACATTACTGTATTTTGCAACCACTTTGTCTCCCGGGAGCTTTCAGGAAAAAACCAAAACAAAACCAAAAACCCCCCAAACAAACAAAAAAATATAAAGTAAATCATGGGATTCCAAACCTGCAACTATTCTGAGAAACCCCAATGTGAAGAAAAGCAGTAAGGAAATAAAAGCATCTCATCTTTTAAAAAAAGGTACAACTATAATGTTTAAAGTGAAGAATATGCCTGTAGTAGAAAGGAGATACGATGGAAAACAACTCTCATTTACTGAATTTCTCCTCAGTTCTTCCTCCTGTGGATTTAATTCTTCCTTTCCTGTTATAGACTACAGATAGCCTTAGAAGGATTTTTTTCTAATAACATCTAGTAAAAGTTCTCTGCCTACTTTCAAGGCACCCATTAAGAAGGGAAAACTGTGGCGGGGGTAAAGCACAGCTTTTGGATGCTGTGCGTTCAGGAGGGGCAGGTACAGATGAGAGAATGGGAACAGGTGTCACAGGCCAGCTGCAGCACACTGAGAACAAATGCTTTTGACAGAACGTGATCTTTAGAAACCACTCAGGGAGGTTTGGGTGGTAATTTATAGCACATTTCACGCTCTGTACATTTCTCTAAACCTCACCTCTACAGTAAAAAAAAAAATTCAATCCCAACCTCTGAGCTTTGTAAATTGGGAACAAGGGAATTCTTTTTTCCCCAAAGCAACTATCTGTTAAGTAACTGCCAGTTACTTTTTGTTTTTAAAGCCTTAAGAATGAATGGCCAATATATATTCAGCTTTTTATACTGACAACACACCTCCTTATTAAGTGTACGGGTTATGCAGCCTCGTTGTTGAAGGCTGAGTCTATTTTCTTTCAAGTTACTGTTTAATATGGCCTTCTAAATATTTAAATGTATAGCTACCTTCAGCAGTTTCATTAATTTATAATTGTAGGTCTTGTTCTTACATTTGAAGCCTCTGACACTAGAAATTGGCGTGTGCTTCCTCCATCTGTGTCATCTCTCTCTAAACAAGCTCTTCTGTGCTTCTGAGAACATCACTGACTGCAAACTGCACTAAAAACCCTTTAAGGTTTATCAAGACCTGAGAGCTCATCCTTCCATCAGCTGCAAGCCTAAGTGCACAAGAGAAGGAAAGAAGTTTTCCTGCTGGTAAATGAAGTACAGAGAAGTTTCTGCATAGTCACAAAACAAATTGCTGCTGTTGTATCGATGCCAGTTCTAGTGGCACCTCACCAGTATCTCAGAAATTGTTTCAGATTTATCTCCGTGTAGGTATTGGCATGAGGGGCAGCACTAGCTTTTCACAGCAATCTGTCAGAAGTATAGATGTGAGGTATCCTACAGCACAAACGTTCTTATACAACAGATACACACAAATACAGGCTGAATTTTGTTTTTGTCAAAATAACGTAAAAGATAAATATCTGTCATAAAAGGTAAGAAGAATGTTTCATGCAAAAGAGCAATGAAAAAAAGACTTCAAAAGTAATGTTGCTTTAGGAAGCTCCCTAAAGCACATGCAGGACAAAGCCACAAATAAGAAAAATAAACTTTGGGAAAGATTTCTGGAACATAACACCAGAATGTATTTGCCAGAGATCTGGTTTGGCGGCTGAACTGAAAACTTGGCAATAACCAACCAACCAACCAACCAGCCAACGAGGTATATTGTGTCAAACAGATCCATTGGTTTTCCACTGGAATAAATAATAAAAGGAAAAAAAACCAAGGTGGCTGAGTCCAGTCACAAAGATGCTGCCACTCTTAAAAGGCTACAAATCTTAATTAAAGGTGTATTTCAAAAGGAAAGAGGAAGCATTTCACTTCCATGAAGAGTTACATACTTTTCAAGGCTTCCCACCTCCAAATGCTTTTCAGACAAAATAGTTAAAAACATTGATCCAAACTAGATCTCATTTCTTTTCCTTTGAGACAAAAGCTTTAGTTGAACAAACTGAATGTTCTCCAAATGTAATGAGGAATTACTTTGATTCAGAGGAAAAATAATAAGAAACACACAGAAAGAGATGTTTCAGAGGTAAATATGCACCAAAATTGAGTTCATTGGCCAAGAAACTACTTTTGAGACTGAGTTTTGGACCCTTCGAATTTATGCTCAGCTTGAGCATAAATGAAATAAATTTTCCTTTAATGAATCTGAAGTTTGATAAATGGATTGAGACATGCAGTCTGTTGTGGTTTTGGCACACTGTCCTGCCTCTTAACTTTAATGGCCACGAGATGAACCTCAGTGGATGAAAGCCTCTATTCTTAATTTTGGAATGTTGCAAAATGATGTAGTAAACAAGAACTGACCGAAAAGTACAAAAGAATCCTGTATTCTGTGGCAGCCTGCAGTGCGCCCAACCCAGAGACATTTAGGACGTGGGAGAATGGAGAGGTGCACTCGGGAGCTTTCCAAATGCCACTTGAAGAGTGAAGACTCAAGACTCCGGGATTTCCATTTAAAAGAAGGTTCTCCAAAGCAACATTAGCTCACAATAGCAAGCAATGGCAGTTAAATGCAACACTTCAAAGTTTAAAATTATTAGAAACACTGTTTCTCTGGAGAGAGAGGAACTGCTCCTAGGAAAAAATGCTCATTCACTTCCCAAGCAGACAAAAGTTACATGGGTTTGAAGACTCTGAAGGCACTACAATGAAACCAAGTGCTTTTGAAACACTCATCTAGTAAATTCATGGCATAGCTTAGTTGAAAGCTGTTCCCAGATATCAGATCATGAATACATCAAAAATATTTTGAGGGGAGCTCTTAGAGTATAGTTTTCTCCAAACCAAGAGAAACAATCAACTGGTGCAATTGAGAAAATTCTTTTTCTTGGGCCAAGATCCTTTTGGAAGGGAGCTGGGAAACCATTTTCTTTCAGCCACAGAGAAATATTGAAAAGAGTCTTTACATGCACAGATGAATTTGGCTTGCCAGTCAATGAGTGAAAGAAATCTGCATTTTGAACCGAGAATACTTCTTCCTATAGAAACTATCCATTTAAAAACCCTAAAAGCCACACCAAAAACCCCCACAAAATGAAGAACCAGTTAATATGAACACAGGAACTGAAGCCCACACACATCAGTGGCCATTATTCCATTTGAACTGCTTTGGCATTTATAGTGAACACACATTTGTTCTCTCCAGTATTTGACTGAAAGGTTGTGCATATAGCAATAGAAGTTCTGTAAACTTTTCAAAGTTTAGCAGAGAAAACCAGGAAAATTTAATTCATTTTGAAATATTTTTGATATTTATAGTTCTTCTACTTTGACACATCTTCCTGCACTTTTCTTTATAACTGTCTATTTTAAAATAAATCATATCAAACACTTCAGGCAATTAGATCCAAATCTCTACTGACAAGCAAAGTTATAAAAGGAAGTTCTGACAAAGTCACTGTAAAGATGTCACAAGAATAATGAATAAACATTTCTATATAATTTTATTTATACTTCAGCTGTGATTTCTGTTAATAACTGTTTTTAATTTCTTTGATGAAGTAAAGGAGAAAGCAAATTGCTTCAGTCTTCACAGGAAATAGGAGAAACATTCCTCTCTCTACACATTGTCTTTTAGAATTTAACATGAATAGAAGATCTTCAACATTATGCATTACCATTTAAGCAGGAGAAGCAGACTACAAGACCACAAAAATAATCAAATGTTTAAAAACCCTTTTAAATGATGCAACCCAAAACCCCCCAAAACAACCACAAAGAACATTATATATTTAGTTTTCAAAGCAGCTTCCATTCCACATTTCAGTCCTATAAGAAGCTGAACAGTTTAATCAGTGTACATGTGAGCTGGAACTCAGATACCTTCCAGGCAAATAAAAAGTTGTATTTCGAGGTTAATAAAGCACAGGGGCAGAAAGGGAAATGAAACTCTACATTCTCATATCACACAATTCAAGTTTATTCCATTCATTCTTGCAACACAAACTTAAAAATACAGTATCATTTAGCATTCTGATGTCTATGAACCATGATAATGATGAACCCAACTGTGTCAAAACAGTTAACAATGGTGAAAAGAGAAAGTCAAATATCAAAATGCACAGAGCACTAATTTTTCTTCTGTCACTGCGTAGAAAGATGATTGTTTATCCATTTACAAAATATAATTAAGACAAGTTCATTTTGAAATTTTGCATGCAACACTGCAATTGCTTGACCTAGGACACTCTATTCTTACCAGCCTCTTCTAAATCAAGTTCCATTTAACTATTGTACTCCTTTTCTCATTTGCTCCCTGTAAGAAAATGGGAGCAGAGGGTACAAAATCCAAAATATAGTGAAGTTTATAACTTATTCAGCACAAATTTCAAAAGAAAAGGTTTAAGAACAGAGTGGATTTCAAAGTATATGCAATTCCAGTCTGACAAAGTATTTAAATTCTGTTTATAGAATGAAAAATAATTTACAGTTTGGTATTTTTATCTAGATAGGACCTACTCAAAGATAGAGGAAGCCACCCATTATTTTTTCCACAAAATAGCTAAGAAGAAAAAAACAAATGAACAAGCCCAGTCTCTAGACAATTACAAATGCATAAGCTTTTATTTTTACTTTTTTTTTCTTTTAAATCCTGGGCAAAATTGTTAAACACCTGTTATGTAGTGCAAAAAGCAGAAAAGTATTTCTTCTTTATAAGCCAAACATTAAATGCCATCTTTTTAACTATCTCAAAAGGCAGCTTGGGTATATATTACAGCCAAATTAACACTTGACTCACTGAAGTCTATTTGCTTCTTTTTTCCCCCCAGGGTGAAGTAAGAAAAAATAAGGTGTCCCCATAATTGTAGAAAAAGGGAGGCAAAATTGCCTCACTGAATCACCATAAGAGTTAGTACAAAGATGATGTTTCTTTGCTCACTTAAATGAGAGTTAAAGGGAAGGGCAGGAAAGACTACAGGAGAAAAAAAAAAAAAACCCAACAAAAATAGAAAACCACTATGGCCAGACAACTTGACACTAATCAACACAAAAAACTTGAATAATCAAGTTCTCCACATAAAAACAGATTGCAGTTTTCTAGACTAGTATTTGAATAGCTAAGTATTTAATAGCATAATATGGAGGCAAATTGATGCCAAAGATTGTTACTTTCATAGCTGAATAAAGAGTTAAACCTATAATCTGTGTTCACACTATTACAATGACATGACAATCCAGCACTGATCAGAGATAAGATTAAAGAGTCCTCTTATAAATAGTTATTAAAAGCACTGTTCATCAATTCTTGTTCTTTTATCAGCAGTTCACCAATTGATTTATCACTGATTTCCAACCCTTCTGTTCTTCCTTGCCACCCATCTCCAAGAAAAAGAGTAATTGCACTGTACAGTTTATGGCCAGAGTTGATTGTTTTCTCCATTGCTTTTCTTATGGTGTGTGTAGATGTAAATCAGTTCCTGCTCTCATTTTACACTCTAAATGCAATGCTTTTCATCTCCGAGACATTCAATCCTAATATGCAACAATATTCAAGTAAAACTAAGTCTCCATTAAATAAGAGTGGTAGTCACCAGTCTATTTCTATATATCCTCTCGATTTCAACAGTGATTTCAAAAGTTTTAACTACTTTTAAGAATTCAGCATGAGACGTTACATACATTTGTTTTTCTGTATTGTGTTTGTTACCAGGAAGTTTGAAATCTGTATTCCAGAAGAGAGGAAGATGTACAGTTGGTGGTATAGAACCTGTTACTCAGTTTTTTAGGTGAACCAGCAGTCTAATGAAAACTTTCAGGATGAAAGCCAGAAGCTCACACATTCCTGAGGACCACAAGATGTGACAGGACTGCCTACAACACCATTAAATACCTTCTCATGAATGATGAAGACTGTCATACTTACTGGTATAGTAAATCTTATCTAAAAGTCAATGGTTAATGTGGAATGGTCACACTGGGAACTTCCAGAACAAGCCTCATGCCTTAATGGAATTTAAGAGGTTCATCCATTCAACAGTAAAACACTGATTTGAAGATACGTACAATTAAAGAATTCTGTAGTAGTCAAAGGAAGTTAAGACTTCTGCTTGTACATCTTCCTGCTTCTACATCTGAACTTAGAAAGGTTCCATGTTTACCAGAAAAGTTTAGCAACAATATTCACCTGATACGAATGTCTAAATAATTACTGTTCATTTTCCACATTTGACTCGATTATCCCTGCGTACCAAAGAGCCTGGAGCTTTCACACGTGTCTAGGAATTTTATGCTGATGTGGTGAGTAAAGAAATTTCATCTTACATTCCTTTTGGAAAAAAAAAACAAAACTACAGTGAAATTTTGACCTCTCTCTCAAAAGCAGTTACTTAAAATGTCTGTCCTGGACTAGACCAAATATGGGATAGAAAGACTTCAAATTCAAGCATCCAAAAGTACCTTGGCAGATATTATGGAGTGTAACACCACCATGCCTCAACTGGTCTTGGTTTGCTCAAGAGTCAGAAAACATTAGTGTGACATCCAATTAGTCAATATAAAGAACAGCTCCAATAACTAGTATCAAAAGTCCTCATAACTGCAACAGAAGCTTTAGGCAGAAGAAGAACAAAGCTACCCACTGAGAGAGAATAGAGAAGAGCAACCCAGCCACCTACATTACTACACTTCAGATTATGGCAGACACTAAGAGCATGGGACTATTGTCTCCTTCACAATTAGTTTCAGGTACATAGCACAGTACTTCCATCTACAGGAAATACTTCCATCCATCTAAAAAATCTTAGTACTAATCTAGGAGGCTTACAAGCCAAAAATTCAGGAGCAAGGTCTGTCTTCCTTCTTCCATTTTCACTAGAAACGGGAAGAGATTGTGCACTGGAAAGAAGTCCTAGAGGGACACTGTTCATAATAGTTTTCAACCCTCTCCAACCAGATTATCTTTGATACAAGCCCCTAACTAGTCTGATTCATAAAGAATTTCCCTCCCCCCAAAGTATTTAGCTGAAGAAGCTGGAAAATGCAAAGAGTGACAGACAGGCAGCAGTGTGAGGCCACAGGAGAGACATTTAAGATATCAGTCCATCCGTCACTGAAGAAGAGTCTTGATTGCCTGGTTGTCAGTGGCTTCAAAGGCAGTTAGTCCATCTGGGCCTTTCACAGTCTTGTCAGCACCCTGCAAAGACAATGAGAAGGACTGTCAATTCATAAAGCCAGGCTGCATCAGTACAAAGTGTGTCAAAAGTTACATACCTTGCATAATTATACTGATTACATACAGCTTTTTACTGCAGTGCATTGTTTTCATTCAGAAACCAACCAGACAAGATTTATGTACAGAACTATTCAGCATGCAGCTAATCTGAGTTTCCAACTTTGCCATTTAGAATAAGGGACAGAGCCACATAACTTTTGTTACACAGCAAGTTGCAAGTTCAACAAATTAATCTCAGAAAGAGATGGATTTTTTTGTTTCCAGCAACTACTCCTACAAAAGCAAAAATTCAGTGTTACACACTTCTACAAAATCTATGGTGCAATAAGCTCTCATGAGCTGAATAGGACAGGTAACTCCTGGAAGAGCTGATTTACTAGTAAATCATATTATATTTGTTGTATATCATAAAATGGCCACACTCAAGGATTGTGCTTCTCTTCCACTCTGACAAAAAAGTCCCTATTGATACATCAGAAAAACAACACCACAAAATCATTCCAAGTCCAAAACTGCTCAGGTTTGTTTTGAAAGAGTTATGTGTACACCTAAAAGGCAACAAAACAGAACAGGTAGGCAACAGGAGAATGGAGGATTATGCACCAAGTGGGTAAACTGGAGAATTAGAATAAACTGCTGCAAGTAAGCACAAGCACAGTGCCAGAATTAGGGGAGGAGAACAAAAGAAGGGAAACTGAGTGATTAACTAGTCATGTTTGCTTTGAGCACTGTGTAATCATATTCATAAAAGGGAAAACACAGACTAAAGTGTAAACAGGGTAGCTAAATAAGGGGACAAAAGTTATTAGAGATCACAGGACTGATTTCAGAACAACTCTGCGAGACAATATGCAAATCTCACTTGAAGATACGTGTATTTGCTCTATCAAATGAAAAACATTGTGGGTAAAAACAAATTTTGTCAAAAGTGTGCACAGCAGAGGGTTGTCTTCAGTTTATGCATAAGCTCTCTGTAGAGTAAGTATAAATCCCTTCTCAATTTCAAGGAAGACTGTTAGTATTAAGGACACCCAATAGTTTAAGAACATAATGGATATATAATTTCCATAGCTTCTTTACTGATTAAACACAGAAAGCCCCACTCAACTTCCATACATACCATGTCTGTTCCCAAGATGATTCTCACTTCCCTAAACTTTTCTAGCAGTCTTAAAAAACTGGATCTGATACCACTGCGATGTGCTACCAATACCACTTTTCATAACGTAGGATATTGCCCTGTCTGAAAGTTGTACACTCTTTGCTTGCACATACTCAACCTGTCATTGCAAAAAGATGGCTTTGCAGGAATTTTTAAGTCTTGTGGTCCACTGGCCAAAGTGATCTTCTTGGAGCTGTTCATTTTCCTTGTTGTCCCTAGAGACACTCAGTGCAAGATATGCACTGAGTTCACTCCAGTGACAGGAGCAGTTGTAGGATTACCTCTCTCCTATCTCCTGGCTCAATGTACACAAGGATGTTGCAGTTCTCTGGGATATGAACATGAACTGAACTAGCCTGTTCCCAACAAGTGACAGTTTAGTCACTGCAAACACACACTTGGGCTGAAACCACGGGAACACTGCTCGTGAAATATTTATTTTTTCCCTAAAAAACCCCAAGAGATTTAACAGGTATTCAACACTTATAATCTTAGTTGTCCAGGGAAAAGAAAAGCAACTAAGAGTAAAAATAGCTTCTTTTGCAGGTTGATTACTTCTACTGCTTAGATAGCACTCAGATTAGAATCTGTGTGGAAATAAAGAAGGTTTCAAAGTTGTTCCTTGATGTTAAACTCAGAAAATCTTGAAGAAAAATGGAACTATGCAGTAACCGACCTGATGGAGTTTAAAGAACTTTAATTCAGAAAACTCTCCACCAATGTACCAGCATTTAGGGTACAAAAGGTAACAGTTAACTGATGTAACTTTGAAGTATAAAGAGAGCTTTTAATTTTAACATAAGACTGCTCTCCTGCCTCAGAAAACTACTTCAGAAAAGTTACTGACATGCAAGACCTGAGTTTCTAAAACGGCTTTACTGAATGTAGGATAAGAGGGTCATGACTACCTAAGGAGGACACATTTATTAAACTCAGTGCTAATAAATTAAGAAAATGGCCCATTAGCTAGACAGAAAGATTCCTGCCTACATTCAATAAAAGGAGAAGGAAACAATAAAGGTCAGGTCAGGAGGACTCTAATTTGCAGAAGTACAACACTGCCTGGAAGCAACTTTAATAAAAAACTCATAAAAATACAATGATTCCACAGTATTCTCTACTTCCCCAAAGTAAAAAGTTACTAATATTTGCGTTATATTCTACTCTGAAAATACACGTACACAAATGAATATAAACCCCCTCTCCTTGGCAGCGTAATAACAAACAAGAATGTTTGCCCACGCAAGCCACCAGGCAAAGCACAAATGTTAAACAAGCTCTGAGAGCCACACAGGAGCTACTTGGTTCCAGATGCAGTTCCAGAAAAACACAAAGCAACAAACACAGAACCCACGACGGCAGCTGAGCTCCCACCGAACTGTGCAACCAGCACTGGGGCACTTAATGAAGCTGGGAGAAGAGTGGTTTACACAGCAAGCAGCAAACTGCTAAAAAGAGCTGCCAGATGATGGAGGCAGATGTCTTCTTGCTCAAAAAGCACATGGATGAATTCATGGACAACAAATCTGTCAGCACTTCTGAACAGGGGACAGATGTGTGCACCTCCGAAATCCCCAGTACAGCAGCCACGAATGAGGGGAATGAGTGAGCGGATGTGGTAATACTCACAACTCTTCCTTTTGCCACTGTCAGAGAAGAAAAAGGTGCTAAGCTGCCCAACTCAACAGGATATTTCTTGTAACACGTTTTTTAGTAGAAAACAGAGATCAAACCGCATTAGATACTTTACAAAAGCAGAAGTTGAACAAATGGGTGAAGTTTGTTGCATTTTATGCAACAAACCTCATCCTCCATTAGAAGTGTTCAAACTGTTAATTGTCTATTTATAACATACTGGTTTCTCCTACACTAAAAACCCACAATTTCTTACATTACAAATCAAGTATCAGATTATTAAAAAAAAAACCCATGGATCAGTGCTTGAAACATTTCTTGAAATACTTGTCCTTCCTCTCAATAGCTCAAGAGTCTCACATGAAAGGTTTACAAACATCTGCACAGTCCATACACCGTAAAAAACAATGGAGAATGTTGGCTTAGTAATTGGGAAGAACATTAAACAGTCAGTAATTTTCAGATCTTCCAGTAAGGGCTGAATCCTGATTCCCAGCTATCTGCTACCAAAGAACATACGACTATGGTACAAACAAGGCGTGACATGTTTAAACAAATGTTTAAACAAGGGTCATAAAATAACTGCTAAGAGACAGAACAACCTTTACATGTAAGCCCTGCCTCAAACAGACTGAGCTGATAAGCAAACTTCCAGTTTATAAATATTTTACCAGCTAGCCCAGGTGAATGGAAGCAATCAACATTTAACTCTGCATGAAGAAATCTCAAAGTAATTTATTATTTGAGCAACTTATCTAGAATGAAAACCCCTTCAAAACAGAAATGGAAATAAAATCAACATGGGATAAAGGATACCTTTTTTTGGATGATCCTAGATGAAGGATAAATCCTCACAATAAATTCAAACAAGTTGGATGCACCATTTGAATCCTACATTAACAGTCACCGCATTTGTTTACAAAAAAGCATTAAGTAATATCAGACAAGATCAAAGAAGTTAAGTGAAATTCATGCAGGATTAAGGCAGTTAAATTTTCCTTAATTTTTCCTTCCACTTTCCTGGAAGTGACATATGAAAAGATTACACAGCAAGGAATCCTTAGGCCAAATGATGTAAGTGTAATCAAGAAGGAGTGCATATGAACGGAGACAAAACATTGCTTGAATTAACTACTGGCTTTGTAAAATTGATCCCCTTTGGAATATAAATCAAAGTACAAACAGAAACAGATTAACCTTATTCTCCCCAGGACAAAATTTACAAGCTGTACTACAGAGAAAACTTGGCTTTCTACTTTTATTTCCCCTCCCTCTGCCAACCCAGATGGGTTCTCAGTCATCTGGCAAAAGTTGAGGGAAACCACACCTCTGAGCAGCTTCACAGCAGAGATTTCGTCACATGAAACACTTAAACAGCTGCCAAAGCCAAATCCACCGAAGGAATGCATTTTTTTTTGCCTTACTGATTTGCAGTTCTGCTCTCTAGCTGGACCCCGCAATACTCTTACAGACACTGTTACTTCTGCTACCCCACGTAAGTCCTCCAACTTTGTCCTTCAGCTATCTTTCTCCATAATCAGAGCACCCTCTCTGGCTTAGCAACACAACTGGCATTTGTGTGATGTTCTGAGCATATCATCTGGAGCATTATAATCTTATTAAAAAAGTCCCAGTAAAATGCTTCGCTAATGGGTAACTTGTTCTAAACATTTGTATCTCACCTTTGACAGAAGCAATTTCACACAGGAAACGTGGCCCTCATAGACTGCTGATAGGAGTGGTGTGATATTGTGTTTGTCTGGAGCCTGTAAATTAAGATAAAATTACTTGAAGGACAATTTCACACAGCATTATAAGGTTTCACATAACTTTTTGATTTTTTTTTAGTCAACAGTAGAGGAAGCAAAAATTTAAGAATATTAGCCAGAAATGCATTCCACTGGATTTTTTCCCCTCTCTTTTTAAAAAAGAGAAGTTATTGTTTAAAAAAGAGCTAATAGCAAGACATTTCTTCCACAAGACTTCTAGGTATCCCAAAGCTTGTCTTTAATTTTAGGCCAATGAAGGAAATTGTGGAGTTTCAGCTGACAAATTCTGCCCAATTTAGAAACACTACTCCTAATTCTTCCATTTCACAGGCAGCATCACTTCAGAAAACAGTTTTGGCTGAAACGTTGTTTTGGCTGTCTTCGCTCTGAACTACAGTCCTGGAAAGAATAAGAAATGGAGCAACTGAAATGCTATTTTTAACTCTTCCCCAGTCTGGAAAATTCCCTAGGAAGATAATCTTTGCAGATATCCAGGAGAAAAATCCAAGCATTTTTGTTATGAACTAAAGCCAAGATGTCTTTGATGTTAACTTTTGGAAAAGGGTTCTAAGGGACAACATTTGGGGTGCGTGGGTGAAGTATTTAGGAACTTAAGTTCCAGAGAGCTGCTATAGCTTAGTCCAGTCTTTTCAAAACAAGAAGCCATGCATGTCAAGCTACAGCAAGATTACTTATGCAGGAAAGAATGTCTCCAAAGAAGAAAAAAAGCACATTAATTTAAACAGCTGATCCTGCCCTGGCCAAGGATGTCTTCTGAAATCCCTTCCAACAAATGTAAATATGCATTGCAAACATTATACTGAAATTATTACTGGAATATTTTTTTTCTAATTGCAGTCAAATTAAATTTTAACCTTTTATAGCTACAAACAACTTTTTCCAGTGTCCAAAGAGAATTAAAACATTTAATAAATATAATTTTAAGCTTCTAATCTCTAGAAGCCCACCTCTCCAATATTTCTAAAGGTATCAAATTGTTTAGTTTGATTTATATCTTTCAGCAACCGGTTAGGCACTTATACCAATCCCTTCTGTGTGTGTGGGAAGACCCTAAGACCCGTTTGCAAATCCATTAATACATACATTAATGTCAGCTCCTTTCAAGAGCAGGAATTCCAGAATCTCAAGCTGTCCACAGTCTGCTGCATAGTGAAGAGGCTTCCTCCCACCTTCAAGTGTCCGGTTGACATCTTCACCCTTCAATGTAAACATAATCTAATTAGCAAAATTATAGAGCTAACACATCAAGAAGAGCCTGAAAGAAATCCAACACCTTCAAACATGCTGAAGAATGTCCCATCCAAATATTTCAGTCACTGCCCAAGAAAAATGAAAATTAAGTCGCTCAATTTCTATTCCTTCACATCTGCATTTATGACTGTAAGACAACCTTGATCCCTTCTTCCATAGTGCATCTCAAGTGTAACAAGTACCGAGTGAAATAGGTAACTCAAGATCTAAAATAACCCAAACCAAACCAATAAAAAGTCACTAGAGCTTGTAGAAAATGCTCCCTTTGGCCCATTGTGCTTCTCCTGCCCCACAATTGGGATCAGTTACGTGGCTAAGTTACTTTATCTACGTTCTTTAATCTACTTCAGTGAATATTGAAGTTTTGCATAATGAGAAACCAGCTGCATAGAAGTAAGTCAGCATCATAACTACCAGTGAGTCCAGGCCATCCATAATTTAAAACCCAATTATGAAACTGTCCACTCTGTTTTATAAATAGCACTTGCCAATTCTACATGATATAAACAAGTCTGAAGAGTCAACCAAATGAGGCCACAGGAAGTTGTATTCTAATGCCACTTGTACGAGTGGATTGAGACATCTCTTAAGGCGTAAACAAAATTTAATTTACTGAGTGCCTAATCAGCTTTGTTTCCTCACCTTGGGTTGTGCAACTAAGGATAAACTGATTTACTGCGCTTCATTAGTGACAAGAAGTTACTGGAAACCAACTACAGACTAGCTGTGGGGTAAGTGGTTTCTTGTTCCTATGTGCAAAGAATCTTAGTATTTTAGGAAGTGGCTAAATTTAACATCATACCTCAAAGCCCTGCACCTCCACAGAAAGACAAACAGAAAAATTTCAGCTGCAGCACCAATTCATACTTCTCTATAGAGCCCCGGCAGCACCCTCAGTCCTGCCCCAAATTTCTAGAAAGTGCACAGAATAGAGGGATTGACATATATCTTCCAGACATTACTTCTCTTCTAAGAATGGAAGAGAAGATTGCCAGAAGGAAATCTTATTCTGCTTTTGATGTTCTATATAATCAGAGTTTTACACTAGTCAAGTAAGATGACCTCATTATTCTCCTCTACTCTCAACAGAATATTCAATTATTCATAATATACCCTTGTGGCAGATAGCATTGTGATGTAGCTTCTCATTTGCTGAATTTCATTGACAATTAAGTTCCAATAAAAAAACTTATCCAGATCAAAGTACAGTAATAGCACATAAATGGTCTGAAAAAGCATATAAGGAAGCAGCATGTACTTACATTGAACATTAAACTCTACCCATACTTTATTTGCTCTTGGACACTTCCCATCAATTTTAAAACAACTGGCATTTAAATAACCCATCATGTTTGCTGATACATTAGGGATCGGTGCACAAGCTTGAGGAGCCAACCACACGAAAGCCACATAATAACTAACCCAAAAAGTCTCCAACAACCCTTGTAAAGTCTGACATGCCAAGACATGGGAAGTAAAGAAGCATGGGAGAAGGGCAGGCAAGCTAAGTCCTGGGACAGAACACAGTAAAGCCACAAAGTGCACATTCCAAAGGAAAGTTGAAGTCGTCACTTCTCAAGATTAGGACAGTCCAGCAAAGCTCTCACTTCCTTAAGCTTTTAAACATTATTCAGCTCACTGGCTTATACTATAGTAATTTTAATTTGTTTTTAAAGAATAAAACAAAGATCCTCTGTTCTCTCTTAAGCTGGCTGTGGAATAAATTCCTGCTGGACAATGAACTTTCAGAGGGAAAAAAAACCAACACCCAAACTCCTAGCTTTTTAAGATCCCCGTAAAGATGATGAAAACTTATTTATAGGGGAGTACCTAGCAAAAAGTCTGCAAATAAAGATGTCCCAAACACAGGTTACAGGGTACTGAATACTGGCACTGAGAACACATATTATCAACATTCAAAGTTAAACATCAGAACATTTTAGTCTGAATTAACAGAACAAAGACATCATGTAAGTTACAAAAATTTAAAAAAAACCAAGTACTCCTATATTCTGCAATAAACCAAGTCAAATATCCAGTTGTTTCATAGGTGTGAAAAGCCACTGTGAAAAAGACCACTGAATGTTATAAAGCTTTACTTGGCCTTTCCTACTGCCAGTCCAAGAAGCATAGAAGTACGAAGGGAAGATAAACCAATGTACTTAATATACAGGGATCAAACTCTGGCAAAACCACTTGTTTCAAATGCAGTCACTAACACAGGTACATCAAAAAACTTGCAGGACGTTTCACAGATAATTTCTCTCTGGGCTTTAGATCGCCTATTTATATTGCCCATGGCATCTCTCCGTAGGACAAGCAGAGGTTTCCAAAGTGAGGTGTGAAAACCCAGACAGGTGTGCAAGACAATCCACTGGGGTGTGAAAAGAAAATACATTTTGAACTATGAATAAAATGTAAAAATAGTGTTTATTTCATCTTTAGCTCATCTTTAATTTCCATTTTCCCATGATTTCCATTGGGGTATGTTTTGTAATGTGCACATTACATAGTACAGGAGTACATATTGAAGTTGCCTTAAGTACCAAGTTCCAATCCCCCTGCTCAGGGCCAAGGTAGATGGGGCTTTGAGCAACCTGGTCTAGTGGAAGGTGCCCCTGCCCATGGCAGGGGGCTTGTAACTCAACCTTTAAGCATAAGATAAAGACTTGAGCCCCCTCTCATAAACAGTAAAACTCTGGTGAAGGTGTGACTAATTATGACAACACCATGAAACAAAGTGGTCTCTCAAGCCCCGTCTTAGGCTGGTGCAGGAAACAGCACACAGGTAAGGATTCAAAGAAAAAAGTTCTCTCTATGTAAAGTTTTCCAAAATTACTGTGGTTTTGAATAATACTAGCCAAACATGTCATACTGAGCATTATGAACTTGCGTATCAGCAATCTTATGAGATGATGATTCTCCATACTGCACTCTGAGACAGCAAAGTATTACCGATGTATTGGTGGGCTGAAACTAAGCTGCTGAATGTTTACATTAAAAATTACCACATCCTGCAGAGGCATATGGTCAGAATCCACATGAACTGACAAAAAGGAGCATAATTTTTTCCTTTACACCCACAGGTGCAAAATCCTCTGTGCACTAGACCAAAAGTGACAGAATGATTCTTCAAGGAAGTTTTATGGGACTTCTGCCATCTTCTAGAGTCTAACAGAGCAGCAACGAGGTTCATAGTTATGAGAGTACTTTGAAGGAGATACAATTAAGCCAGGATCAAGGAATGGTACCATCCTCAAAATAAAACATAGCTTCAGTCAAGGGTCACACTACTCCTGAAAGAAGATTATTTATTTTCACTTTCTAGAGTAGACCCACAAATTCACTAACAATTGTGTAAACATTTGTGCCCAGCTTCGAAAAGGAATTTGCCCATGCAAAACAAAAGACATCATCACCTCTTCAATGACCTTCAATGACCAATGACTGAGTTTACTTAGTCAGCCATTTAAGGCTAAGTCTGGCATAAACCACATCAGTACCATTTTTCTTTTCAGATCAAAGACCCAGGGCACCAGCTGTGCAATAATATTAAAAACCGGTTCAACACATGAAACATCAGAAACAGCGGTTCCAAGGTATCGGCTTTAATCCCCTCTATTAAAATCTGATTACAGGTAAAGAAAAGCCTCTGTGAATCTCCAATTACTAAACAAGAAGACATGAAAGAAGACTTCTATGCCCTATTTCAGAAAGTCACATAAAATGGATAACAGAAAAATATTTAATTAGAAGGTCTTTAAGTATCAATGTCTGTTGAAACGTGGCTATCAACTTTACACTGAAGGACAGGAAAATAGAAACTGGAAGCTCACTTCCAAATACTTTTAAGAACTTTGCTTTTTAAGTAACTAAGAGTAGGATTCATTATAGCATCTGCTGAATGCAACTATCACCCACTTTCTGTAATAGAGCAATTTAATCCATAAAAAGATCTGTTCTAACTAATTTCTAAAGTGAATACTGTCAAAATTAGTTACTCTTGAACTTCATTCTTCCATTACATATTTTCCTTGCTTTACCTTTTCTTGCCAATATACCTACACAAAATCCCTTGTTATATCTCATGTTCTTTTGCAGTTTAGTTCTACTCAAGGCTTTGGCTTTTTTAGTTCCATCCCTGCACATCCTGGGAAAGTGCCTATGTTCTTCCTGGGTACCCACCCCCAATTCCAATTTTTAGGCTTCCCCTCTTCCCACCTGAGCTTAGAGAGGAGTTCTTGATAGCCAAGCTGCCCCCTGTACACCTGATGGATGACCCAGAGCAATCTGGAAGGATCTGCACCTTAACAGCTGCCCTCAATAAGTTGTGCCAAATTTAATTCCTTATTCTTTTGCAGCCCTTCTTAAAAGAATGAACCAGAGTTTGCTGACTTTGTCCCTAATGTACGTTATGACATCAGCTCCATGAAAATGTTGAATTAACAAGTTTAGTCATAAAGTACAAGCTCTAAAGCTCATTATTTTCCAGGGAGATTATTTAAGCACACCACACTGACTCCATACTTCAACAGCCCCTGCCTTTCTGCTGCCTTTATTACAAAAGGCTGTACGTCATGCCTCCCCTGGTCTCCCTTTATCTGCTAACTCCCTCTTTTCCCAGCTCCTGCCAGTTGCAGAAGCATCAACACTACAGCCAAATGAGCTAAACTCAAGTTTAACCTCATCTAGCACCCCTACAGCACACTCCAGGTCCTTCAAGCACAGACTTATTTTGCAGTGGCACAGGAACCAAAACCAAACCTGAGCCAGGTGTTCACATGAGCACTGTGGTTTGTCAGAAGTGTTGCTCTAGAACATTACTGCCAGGCTACGAATGTCACAGCTCACCCTTCACTTTAGCACCAATTTTTCTCCCATGTGGCAGCAACAGCTTCGCTACTTCCAGCCAGTTTGACCCTTCCCACCCCTGCACCAGAATTAGTGGCTGAATGATGAGCCTAATGAGGTAACTAACTAGTGTGAGAATTTATTTGATCATTTTCTTCTTCCCCGATGGATCTGTTCCTTCATCTGTTCCATGACTTGGCACCTGAACACACCAGAAATCAGTAGCTGGGATTTACACTGCGGTTCTACCACAGGAATAGAAACTGAAAATTGTGGCCTCATTAAATCCTACTGCATAGGTTAACTGTATTAGTAGAGCAGTGCCTGTAATACTTGTGGCATTAAAATGCTCTTTCAGATTTAGAAACAACTCCATATCCCCATCTGTACTTATCCTGTCATGCAAAAATAACTGCATCTCCCCACTTCATGCATTCCTTTCATTTCAGTTTTAATGAAGGAAATCAGATTCCATGCAGTCAGATGTCCTTAGAGTGCAGGGAAGCATCTTGTAGGAGCTATTGTGTAATTCCTGCCTTCATTATTCTAGGAAAGAAAATAACTCACTGTACAGTCTGTTGCATTACTTCCACCTCTCTGCATACAAGCAATGGCCATCCTTACAGTGTGCTGGATAACTCTGACATTTTAAATATAGCCACAACTTTATCACTGCTGTCTCAGTGGGAAAGAGGAAGAAGAAAATAATCTCTTTCTATAAAGAAAAGTTTAAGCCCTATGGATGAGATATTTTGACTATCTTGCTGCATATTGAAAATACTACTTCCAAAAACTTCGTATTTACTATCTTCCCCACAGGGCTTTGTTCATGCTGGTTGTATTATTTATTTTGAAAAATTCAAAGACATTAAGTGAGATGGCAGAAGAAAACTGTAATTTATGGTGTTGGACAATCTCAAGACATGTTTTGCTGTAATAAATTATATTGGTATCCAGTGAATGAAATCTTTCCCTCCAATATAACTGATTTTTAGTTTTTAAATCAAACTAAGAGCCTGAAATGTTAAGTTCTATATTTTGAAGTGGAACATACATAAACTGAGGTTTGAAATCACTTAAGAACAATGTATTCCTTAGTCTTCTGAAGGGAGAGCAAGCTTGGATAAATCATACCTTAGAAAAAATTATTAGCCATATCCTCAAACAGGTTAGAAAACAGTCTTGCACTTCCACAGTGGAACTGATTATGTCTTAATCATCCCTAAACACTGTATTTCATTTTCTCGGAGTTTGAGTCCACTCACACCCCTTCAATCATTCTCCCGTATAACTTTCTCCAGATTCATTCATCACTGGAAAGACTTTAAAAAAACCCACAACCCCACTCCCCCAAAAATCCACAAACACAAACACCAGGTAAGTACTTTAAAGATGAAAAGACATTGCTATTTTTGCCTTTCTACTTAAATTCTCAAAATGGTTGTATTTTAAGTACTTAAGCCAAAGTACTTTACTGCTTAACCCGTGTTCGTTTCAGTTGTATGTTTACAAAGCTTTCGAGTGTTTACTGCTGCCACATCAGCTCTGGGGCTCATCTCACCAAAAGTTACCTCTCTAGGACCGAAGACGTAAACACCTTGAGAATCCTTAAAAACAATACAGCAGAAACAACTGAAAAACCCATTTTCTACACGCAAGGTCAATCATTCTGCAATTTCTAAAATAACTGTGAGCTTGAAAATATTGTAAGCCAAGCAAAAACTTCAGTCCTTACTCAAACAGTAAAAACAAGATGATGTTTTTAAATAGCTAATCCATGGGTCATAAACACTGGTGGTAATGAGGGAAAACTCAAATACCACGCTTCCTGAAATCTGACTAATAATCTAAAAATATAAAGACAGTTTAATTCTACAAGCTTGTCAGTCTAGTGACTCATGCCATTACAGACTATTTAAGGCTGAAAGGGAACTCTGGAGGTTATGTAGTCCAGCATTTGCTCAAAGTAGGTCCAATCAGATCAGGCTGCTCAGCTGAGTTCCACAGACCTCCGATGACTGAGGATTACATGAGCTCTCCAGGCATAAGCCCTTCCCAGGGTTTGGTTATCCTCACAGGGAAGTATTTTTTCTCTTACACCTAATTGGAATTTCTCACATTTCAAAGGGAACTGTTGTCTCTTACACTTTCACCGTTGCACAACTAAGCAAACTTCTCTATATACTACCCTTTGTACAGAAAGGTAATTATAAAATCTTCCCTTTATCTTCTTCAGGGCAAAAAAAAAAAAAACAAACCCAAACTTAACAACAAAACCCCAGAAAACAAACTACCACAATTCTAACAGCATCAGCTTGTGCATCCTTCACCTAACAATAAAAACAGAGGTAAAAAAGCTTTTATAATTTTATCAATAGGTCCTCTGCTCCATAAAGCAGCAGGTACAGATCTTCCTGTGCCTTCCAGATTCCTTACTAACTTCAACTGAACTTCAGCTGTCATACCTCCATCTCGGCATATTTGTACAATGTTTCTAGATTCCTCCCACTGGACCGTTTTCCCTTCCCCTTCTGAGTAGCTCTGTGTATAGATTCCTCAAAATATGTGACCCAGCACGCAAGCTGCAGCATTGAAAAACACTCAGCATTTCTCATGCTCTCATGTAAGAGAGTTACGGGTTCTAAAGAAAGGCCCCTCAAAGATCTTGAGCTTCTTTACTTTAGAAAGGCTGCAGTAACATCTCATCTGTATTCATACAGCACAAGTACAGCTAAGCACAGACACAGTCTGGGCAGAGAATGGATCAAGAGCTGCCCTGGGGAGAAGGACTTGGGGGTGTTGGTGGATGAGAAGTTTTGACATGTCTCAGCAAAGGGTGCCTGCAGCCCTGAGAGCCAAATGTATTGTGGACTGGACCCAAAGCCATGGGGCCGACAGGTCAAGGGAGGGGACTGTCCCCATCTACTTTGCTCTGGTGAGACCTCACCTGGAGTGCTCTATTTAGCTCTGGAAAGATTTAGATGAGGTGCAAGAAAGAAATTCTTTACTGTAAGGGTGGTGAGGTGCTGGAACAGGTTGCCCAGAGAGGCTGTAGATGCACCATCTGCATCTGTTCATCTTGGAAATGCTCACGGCCAGGTTGGATGGAGCTCTGAGCAACCTGGTCTAGTGGAAGGTGTCCCTGCCCATGGCAGGGGAGTTAGAGCTATATGATGTCTGAGGTTTATTCCAAGCCAAACCATTCTGTGAGTCGATGAAATAACACAAAAAAAAGGCAATCTGATCTTTCATCATAGAAACAGAACTTTATAGCTTTCCCCCTCTGAATTCTTCTTCCACAAATCAGTTGTTTAAGCACAGACCTGTAACCTCAATACTCTGGTTTTCAATTAACTTTGAAGACTTGGGAAGAACTAACATTGGCTACTATGAGTTCAAACACAAAAAGCCAACACAGTAAGCTGAGTTTTACCAATGAAAACTCAACTGCTACCACCTCAGTTTTCTTACTACTGGAAATTTATCACTATTGAAACAATCCTTGGGCTTATGTGCAGAAGGACTAGATTTCTCATATAACCTGAAGGAGAGTGCTTTCCAACTCCTCAGCATGCTTCTGGAGTGGTTCTGTATGGATTCCATTCTGCAAACCTTGTTCTCACCTAAAGCACTGATTCACGCACTGCCAACCTTAACTGCAAACTGGAATGAAAGGCACCTACAAACCCAAGAGATGTATTTTTACAAAATATGTTGAAGAAATCTGACAGCATTGCAGAATACCAGGTCTTAACACAGCTTGCTACACAAAAATAGTCACCCAGTCTGCCCTTTAGACCTTCACTTCAGTAATCCCTCAACATTCCATCCAGTCTTTTGAGTAGTGTTGTAGTTCAACTTTTGCCCCCACCCCACAGAACAGCCTCCAAGTCTAAAAAGCAGCGTTGACTTTGATGAAGTAGTTTTCATTCTTGCCAAGACAAACTGATTTAGCCAACCAAAATCCAAACTAGCACTTCCATAGGTCCCTGGAGAATACCCATAGGAAAAGACATTAGGTCTGAATTACTGGATCCATTTTACGGTGTTTCTACAAAAATTATTTATTGTTTTCAAGTGTAAAATTAACACAACTTTAAACACCTTCAAGTAGAAGAGAAAATAAATTAATTTCTTCTTCCAAGCAGGTTATACAATTTCCTTTAAATATTTTCTTATGCCAACTGAAACGAGCACCAGCCTGAAGCATTTTTTGTTGGGTAGAGAGGTTAAATATTTGCATCTATGACAGGAACTGACACATCATCTGCCTTAATACAAATCTGAAGGTAACTGAACCACCAGTTCAGTACTTAAGACAAGGAAACCATTTTTGTAAGCTTTTGTTTATTTCACCGTAGTACTAGTCTAATGTGCTGTTTCCACATTCCCATCTGTTTCTATTAACTAAGAGCAAGAACAATTCAAATGATCAGCTCAAAACAAGTCAGTGCAGCATATCATTTAAACTTCTTTACATTTTTCTTCCTATAAGAGGGAAACCTCTTGACATATGATGCCTCAGGTACTGCAGGCCTAAGAACTGGGCAGAGCAGATGGAAAAGATAAATGTCACATTTTCACTCAACCTGTTGTATTGAAAAAATTACTGAAACAATGCAGTAGGCCTGAGAAGAAGCAACTGTATTTTATCATTTCTGCTCAGGAAGTTTACTGAATCTCAAGTTTTCCTGTCTCTACCTTCTGACTCACAAGAAAAATGACCCTGTTTCACTAACAGTCACTAATATTCAAACCAAAAGCAAGAGTGGAACCTGGTGAAATAACTAATAAAGTCTGGGTTAAGTCCAAAGAGCAGAAAGGGAAGTAAAAAGATTAATGTTTTAAGTTGTGAATTGTTTATGATTTTGAAGCCGATTTCTTCAGTAAAAAACTTGCCCTAAGATCCTGCCAGAGCCAAGGAAATCAACTCACTGTAACTGCAAGTAGGCAGTTTCCAATGGCAACTGCAAAAATTTTGTGCCAGATCCAAATTTTCATGTGAATCCCCTATACTTTCAAAAATTATTTACTTTCAGTCCACCCAAAAAAGTAAATGTAACGCAGCCTCGTTCAGCCTGCACAGAGAGACAAGTGCTGTTGCTGCTCAGTGGTTGAGCATATTCCCACCATTCCAGTAGTTTTCCAACTGCAGTCTGAGTGGACTACTGAACTGAAGCAAATGACCTAGATTTATTGTATGGGATAACCACTTTCCACTTGGAGAATTTCAGAAAACCTAGAAGTTCTTTGGTTTTTGTTTAACAGCTGACAGTGACTGCATTACCTAAGATGTCCTACTGATTATTTTTGTGTTTACCCTCAGAGATATTAAAAAGCATCTTTTCAACACTTCTGTGTGTTTTATTCCCTGTCCTCTAAATTTTATAACTTGAAGCAAAAAGGAATTTTCTCCCAGATGTCTTCTTTCTACCATGTATGCTTTGGGGAATATATGGGACAAGCCGTCTTTACACCTCCCCCTTATCACATCTTACTGAAACAAACAGAAATAGCAAAAACATCCACAAGATATCCTGTAGACAGTGATCAAAAACCAAATCCAAGTTAACAGATGTTGAGAAGGGAACTTGAATACAGAAAGTTAAATCCCTACGGAAGAGGCTGCAGACACAAGTATCAAATTTTCATTATTTTTCTGGATTCACTTCTGGTATTTGCTATTAGTTTTGCCTGCAATATCCAACTGAGCTTCTGTTTTAAAAATATGAAAAAAGGCTACTCAAAGAATTTCAGCACAACATTCCCCCTAAAAGACCCTCATCAGTTTATCAAAAAGGGGTTTCTGTTCTGAGGATGGTGTGTGTCTCTCCAGTTGGCATTTCGCAGCAAGTTCTACAACCAGAGCAGACAGATGTAGATGTCCACGTAAAAAATGGGTAACTACTTTGCAGTTCTCTACTTTAGGAGAAGCCTTAATTGCTAATAATAACACCAATACTTGGTCTATAAAAGTTAAGAAAATGAATTATGAACCTGATGATAAATTTTGCCTGTCTTGATATGGTATCTAAAGTACTCTGAAAAGCTTTTAAAGCACTGCTACACTTATTCTGGCTTAAGCCAACAAAAAGGTGCTTAACAAGCCTTACTTTTCAGGTTTTGTTGGGGGTAAACAAGTATCTAGCTTATCCACCATAATCAAATGCAATCTGAGGTCCTTTGTCTCAGTCAAATGAATACAATTCCAGAAACAACTGCTAAATAAACTGAACTACTGAGCCATCTGTGCTTCAGTTGTATCAGCATTTTGGGAGACAAACAAACCTGATACATGAGCTGTTCTGTAGAACAGTAATGAACCAACTGTTTCCTAGCTACAGCTTCTAGAAGCTTGTGCTACAGTCCCAGCTTCAAAGATGTGCTATTGAAAACAGATGTTCTCCCCTCCCCAAAATCCTTGATTTGTGCAATACTTGAGTGAGAAATACTGTAACCCACTCACTACTTGCACTAGCAAGGGATCAAACAGGAAAGAAGGGCCCAGTGGTGCACCTTCTCTTAGCTCCTATGAATTTCCATTTATAAGTTTGGTCCAAAAGCACTTGTTTCTTAGTTAGGCAACAGCTCAGAGCAATGGCAGCAACTAGTTCTGACAGAATAAGCTGTTGCAGACAAAGGTATTATTACTGTCTGTTCAGATTGGCTCTTCAATTGATGAACAGTAGTGCACGAAATATTCTGGATCATGAACTGAAACAGCCAATGACCAGGCAGTTTCCAAACTGTCTCTGCTAAGAAAGATTGTTAGAACTTGGAACTAAAGTTAAAATGCTTTAGTTAAAGCATCAGGACTTGCCTGTCAGACATGATACAGGGGGCACAAACATCAATAAAAGCTTTTAACCATTAATTCTGAAAGAACTGTAGATAAATCTAACAACTTTTACCTTAAGTTGACATAAACCCAATGTTCACTTTAAAGAGATGTGTTAAGTACTGCATCTGTTGAACACAGTTCAGAGTCCATTTTCACAGGCAACACTGAGCTGGCCTGAAAAAGTTGGTTTTTTCATTCCAGAAGTGACTGGCCAGACTCCGTGTTTTACCACTGCATTTTGGATGATACCTACTCTAAGGGTATACTAAGGAGAAGAAATTCCAGCTCACGTGGGTGCCAGATGATTGCGAAGCAGGAGCCATTCCTGAAGCCAGGAATGAGGGCAGTAATTCTGCCTCTGTAATTCAGTACTATTCCATCAGCAAACTGACAACAGATGACACTATGACAACAGAAAAATCCACAAACACCTGTTCCTGCAGTTTCACACAAACTCAAGCTTAACATGTTAGAAATTGCTCCAAAACGTAAGCAGCCGAGCAAAGGATCCCAGCCATTACCATGCAGTCTGCATTGAGTTGTTAACTCCCAATTAAAACACTTGCAGTTTCTGGAAGAACCCCACATCAAGTTCTGTATTAAACTGCTCACTACATGTTTGTCCAAGGAATGAACAGGAAGTGGATGTTTTCCTTTGAGGCAAACACTCGGCGCCAGCCAGTGAGTTTCAGTTTCAGTAGATGCCAGCTTCATATTTTGAATTCTCTGCATGATCTAAAGACACAATAATCAAAAAACCCCGCAACAATAATAACTGTGAATTCTCAAAGTTCAGGTTGTACTGTATCAGGAAGATATGACAAAATAAATAGGAAGAAGAGTGTATCTCCCAAAGACTGTTGCTATGGTTAAAAAAACCCCTGAATTTAAGTGCTTTAATTGGGGCTTAGCATCATAAGAAGGAATTACTTCTCCAGAAAATGAACAAAAGATATGGCCAAGGTAAAATCAAGTGTTCTATCAAATCCAAAGAAATGAAGCTTAGCTTCTAAACAGGTTTTCCTTTAAGATTAACAGGCATTATTTTCCTGTGCACATTGAATTTACATTTTCTTCATTCAGCAATTCATAAAAAGATATGAAATGTTAAAAGCAGCATTAATCAATTCTAGAAGTTTTGTGCCTTAATGCAGAGTTTTGTTGACATGATGAAGCAGTCGGTGACTGGAATCATGCAAAAACAAAACATGGAAGCAAAAAATCTTGATCAGAAAAGCTGTTTTTACACCCATATAATAAATGCTGCTTTCTAAGCAGTACATACTTAAAAACATATGCATTAACAGCTACAGAATGGCTCCCTAAACCAATCAGACACACTTGGAATATTCAGCTTCACTGTAACACTTTCATTAAAACTTACAAATACTGGTACTGCACTTTTAAGTTGGAAATAATCCACCTATGAAAGTCAAGCTATTTTCTCCAGATTTCCAGGATTTACTGTTGAAAATGCTTTAGTAAATACAGTCTACTAACTTGTCACAGGACAGGAACTAAAGACTGTATTTCATGTTATACTCTAATTAGAGGAACCTATTTTGAAAGTAATTATATTTACGCCCAAGATAAATTTAAATAACAATTACTGTTTTTATCACAACCCAAATTCAAGTTTTTTAAAGCTTTCTAAATACGCATGACTTTTGCTAAAAAACAGTTAATAGTAATATTGAAGTTATTGAGAAGTCAGCAATCCAAGAAATAAAGATTCTCACAAATGCCTCACTTGAATACAAAGGATTCTGTAGTTTTTGTTGTGGGTTTGTTTGGTTTTTTTTTAATACAGGGCATACACAGAAACGTAGATCTCACCTCACAGGAACTCTCCTAACCTCTTTTTTATTTAAGGACTTGAAATCTTCTACTTTTAATTGCATTACCTGAATCAAGCACTGGAAGTACTTTTGAACAAACAGAAAAATACTTTTAAAACATTTACTGCCTATGGTATTTGCTTTCATAGTGTCATTAACAAATCAGTTTAAATGAGAGATGCTGATGGTAACTGTTCTATGGACAGCTCTCTATCTATTGTCTCAAATGGCCTAACAGCTCATCTTTCCTGCTTGAAGCTAATCACTAATTTATAGGTCACAAGCGTGTTAAAAAGCAAGTTCATAAATGACTGGAGTTTGGGAAACGACAGTATCAGTCATTCAACAGTAATTATCAAGACTTGATCTTAGCTCATCAAAAGCTCTGGGCACACAATTTTGTTGTATAAACTGACTCAGAATATTCTTTGAACTTTGGCTGAGAGTGCGACAGGGCAGCGTCAAGAACACCTATCTAGTGATGTTTTGGTCTGCTCAGTTTATTAGCCACTGCGTGAGATTACTCTCTTTGATTTCCAAAGCGTGGCCGAAGGCTAAGTAAAATGATTTCACCATTTCCCTTCTGGCCTGTAACCAGTGAGGAAGGCAGCAATGTATACAAGCAAAGACAAAACTGCAGACCATATTCTAATTCTTGGTGCAGCAAGAAAGACACAAATTCTTTCTTTGGAGAAATGCAATGCCCTTGGCAGACAATGTATCTGAACTGAGCTACAGAATTACACTGCATAAGAAATGCTAATGAAGACTGTAAAAATGGGCAAAGCGCTAAAAGCACCAAACCCCAAGTCCCCCAAGCTACTTCAAAGCCGTATTCATGTGCATTATGAGTTTTCAAGACCATATTTTTCTTTCCCTTCCTACTCTCCCTCATCAGGATTTCAGTTGCTTTTGGGGGAAACAAGTTATTTGCTATCCTCATCTTTATTAAAAAGAGAGGGGGAAAAAGTCCAAACAAAAAAATCCACAACAGATAAACCCCCACAAAACACACGAGTACATTCTAATCAAACGGAGAATTAAAACAAGAACTGTAGCTTGTTCAATAGGACTTATTAGTACTGATTGCATTCCAAGTCAAGATAGCAACACTACAGACACCACCAGTTCCTTAACCATTTAAATGAAAGTATTGTTTCCCTCCCCATCTCTAGCATGTGATTGCAGAATTTGCCATCCCCGGTCACAATCAACACAGGCTTTAACACCACTATGCTATATAAAGAAGTCAATATCATACCCAGCATCCAGTAAAGGTTTTAAGCTCTCTTTAATATGAGCTGTGCTGATTTGTACCTGCCCCTCCTCATAACGAGCTAAAGTAGAAAAACATCTAATTGTTCAAAACTGCTGAAACTGCAGTTTGTAAGAAAAACAACTGTTGTATAACCAACTGGTCAGTTATTGGCACTTATTAATTCCAGCTCATGCTTTTGTCCTAGCAATAGATCTGTCTATGGAAGTGACGACTGCTTCTTTCCACAGAATTGTACGGGGAAATTCAGCATTCGTTTTGATATGGAGGTGATGAAAAATTAGGAATAACTTAACACAAACCTTCAACTTGAGAAGCTGGCAAATTAGGTAGAAAGAAGTAACTTTGCTCACACTTTTGTGTGGACACATTCAGAAGTTCAAACAAGCACAAACATAAAGCCATAAAAAACCCTACTAAACTCAACTGATGCTGCACATAAAACTGTATCCTTGACTTTAGAAATACAGCTGTATACATCCCCTGGTTTTCTGTATCTCTACTGAATTTTCTCTTCTGACCTTTGATCAGACGTAAATATTCTTGGACATGAGAACCCTGAGTTCACAATGTTCTCCTTGAATTCAAGTAGAATATTTGACCTTCAAGTCTTGGTATCTTACCAGCTAAAGCCTATGGTCCTTCAGAAAAAGCACACGGAAGTTGTTTGGTCTGTTGAGAACTATCCAAAGGAATCCCTGTTTATGCATTGGGACACTGCTGCAAGATCCACTCACTCAGTATTTTTTACTTATGTGGCCTGCGTGAGTCACCAATGCCGTGGTACCCAAGTCAACATTCAACACACGATCTTCCCATCTAACACAACTTTCCACATGTTATTCCAAATGGATACTGATCCATACCACTGCAGAACTGCTCTCTTAGACTTTTAGAAAGCTTAGCTCATCTCCTGCAAGCCTTCTTGATGAAGTCAAAACTAACCAACTGAGCTAGGCTGGAAAAACAAGGATTTATTAAAGATAAAACTGATAGAAGAGGGAAAACTGTGGTTAGAATAAGGGAGGGCAGAAAGAAGAAAAGCAGTAGTAGAAGTAAATATTTTCCTCACACCACTGAATTCTCTGCTTGTTATTCATAACCTATTCCCAACTTTGACTGCCATACTTAGGAATGCATATGCTGTATACCACAAACTTGGACAAAACAGGACATATTTCAGAGATAAAATTTGCTTTCAATTTAGGGAATGGAATACATTAGCACAGTAGCAAAAAAAAAAAAAATCCAATGTTTTATTACAGTCTGGTCTTAATAACTCTCTACTTTTTGCAGCAAACACATATTAGGCACAGGACAAATCAGCATGGTAAGAACAGCCCAGACAGAATCTAGTAAGGAAGTACTTAACTTGGAGTTTTTAAGCACAGAAAGGTCAATTATAAATCACTTAGGCAATATGTTAAAGCCACCAAGATTTTCAGAGCACAGAAGTGAACTCAATGAACAAAATCACCAGAGCCTGGCATCAACATCTCAAAGAAAATGACATTTAGCAGTTCCAGATGCATGATCATTCAAATGATCACAGCTGGAATGAGCTCCATTTACATTTCAAATTGAAATGGCTGAAGAATCAGTTCCATCTGCAGTTTCACAAAAAGGGCAGATTTGAGAATCCTGGGATGTTCATTCAGCCACTGAGTCACACATTCCACTGCAATGCCAGGTTTGCAGGCAAGTTTGTTACTCCACGCTGTTCCTAAAAACTACTTAAAACTGATGCACAAACTATTAATATCTGTGAATAATTCTTTGCCACATGTCCTCAGACTCTCTTGGATCAGACTGGGGAAATTAATTAGCCATCCTGAAGAGGTGGTTTTCAAGAACCTCATTCATTTTATTGTACACACTACAAAGAAGTGGCAGCCGTGCCGTGTTTTTCTGGAAGTTTTTCTAGCACATTCCTGGGATTTTAGTTAAGAGTAACTCCACCATGAATATGGAACCTGCTAACAGCAGTTTACAGGAGCAAACTCTCCTGTTCCATAAAAGAAATATTTAGGTCACCATGTTCAAATTTGCAAAATGTAAATTGAACACCAAGTTTAATTAGAACTAAGCAGTGAAACAAAATTATCTTTAGCAATCACACTTCAGCAGACTCAACAGTAATCAAGTGGAAAATAACAGAAGTCCTAGAATTTACAGATAAAGACAAACCCACATAGTTAAAGTGTTAGTGTAATACTTGGGAGTTACGATACAGAGATATCCAAGAGGCCCCACAGGGAATAAGCTCAGTCCAGCAGCTCCCAGGTCTCTGATATGCTCCTGGACAAACTAGTGAGGTATAGCTACCCTGCACTGTAATACAGACAGGCTTGCAGGCTGCCACTCAGGAGCAGGTAACCTGTTACCCGACCAGAGGCAATCCAGGTATCAATGTAGCCATAATAATAATGTGCACTTCAGCATCCAGCATGATGAGACAAGGTGAATTTCAATGTATCCATGGTATGCTTTATCTATAAACCAAGTAATCCACCTGTATATAGCAACCATTTAAGTACTCATTTTCATTTAGGTTGTAACTGAAGGTGTAGAAGTCATTGGAATGGACGCTGAAAAGAACAAAGGTACCCCCCAAGAATTAAACGCTATTTATTCCTCCATGTTAATCTTTCTTCTTGAAGGTATATATATTGAAGTCTCTTCTCCTTTTCACAACACTCAGCTATACCCCTGACTGCTGCTTCTATTTCAAAAAGGTACTTCTTAACAATCTTTTTTTTATTTTAGCCTCTCTAGTTAGTTTAGCAGCAGCCAAGTTTTATGCATTTCTAAAGACGCGTATTCAAACTTCACTATATCCCAAAGAACTGCAAGGCCGCAGCATCACAGTTTTGTCAAGAACATATAGGTGGTTGCTGTTGTCTAGATGAGTTATTGGAGGTCCTCCAGGAATTTGGTTTTGTTTTGTTATTTAAAAAAACAAGACTCCACACCAGAAATGCCTACTAGACCACTTTCTACAAACCTCCGTTTCACAGCCTACCATCACTTCAACCTCCCAGTCCTCTGAGCAGTAAAAATCTGGTGCTTCCAGTTTGGTTGCCTGTCCTATCTTCTTATGGTATTAGGTTAGTTGATTTACCAAACGTAACTGTAAGCAGTGGTAGGTTTAGGAAACGATGTAAGGGATTAAAGCAGCTCATGAAGTGGGGAATTCTCAGTTAAGCTACGGGAGATGAAATTACTTCAGAAAAAACGTTCATTGAAACCTTTCCTACAAATCTAAAGTTTATCTTACCACAAACTTTATGCCTAGTGAATAAAAGAAATCGTACTTCGCCTCAGAAATCTACTGCTGATCGGAAATGCTATGTGCACATGCTGACAGAGAAGTAAGTCCTTTCTAAGCAACTGCTTATTTTATCTAATTCTGCTGGGGAAGAATGCTAAGGAAAAGGAAAAAGAAGTAACACCATTCATGTTAAGAAATTCTGTAGGCTTAATATAACATACTCTTAATCTAACTGGTACTTTTTAACCCACTCCCTACTTTGAGGGAGGTGAATTTCTCTCAGCTGTGTGGGTCCTCCTCACCCATTAAACTGTGGCATTGATTCATCTGTTCCCATGGAAGTTTCTGCTTGCTTGAGGAATTTTAAAAATTTGAGTGGATGTACGTGGGAAGAGTGCAGAATTCCTTCAATCCCTTACATTCCTGTAGGCACCTCTGAAACCAACATATGCTGGCTATATTCAAAAGGAAGACATCAAAGAAAGCAAACAGTAAAAACTACTTTTTAATCTAGTCATCATAAAAATAGCTGACACTGTACTTTAACTGTTGGCATGACACACTAGATACAGTATTTCAGGAGAAATTTACATTTACCATAAAGAAAAAGTTGACACTGTTGCAAGTTGAGAAATGTAGATGCTAATATGATGTCTCTTACAAAAAACAGAAAGAGGACTATTCGAACTATAAAAATAATCTTTCATATTTTCATCAAACAGAAGCCAACAATATCTTCCAAAAGCAGACTGGCAGCACTAAGATCTCTTTTGCTAAGCAACAAAGCAGTATTATTTGGCACAGCCTGTTTCACTGCCACCCCTCTTTCCGTGAAAAGCTTTTTCCTGAAGCAAGTGCCTTCAGGAGAATGCAAGATCCCTATGCAGAAATACATAAAATGCAAATGGAGACTCTTGCTTCTGTTTCTATATCCTTTCTTTGTCCAGGAACTGTTGTGGCAGAAACATTCTCTTTCTTCCTGGTATTTACTAACCAAACCTCAGATAAAAGAGAAAAAGAGATACTTATGACTCCAAAGACAGAACCTCCACAGCTTATAACACATAAGTGAAGAAAGGTCATGGCTGATTAAGAGTTCAGCTCTACAGTCCCACTGATAACATCCATTTATACTATTATTTTCAAAGCACCCAGGGCCATCTAGTTAGCATTTCAAGCCCTGCCATTCAGACATGAAACAAAATCAGAGGTCAAACCCTTCATGTGGTAATTGGTGGCAAAACTGCAAAATTATAGTTAAAGGCTGTATTGTTTCCAAACAAATAATGAGGAAACAAGACTAGAACAAGAAACCAAACAAACGAGAAGTTGGGAAACAAAAGTTTCAGGAAGACAGACAAGGAAGAATTTTATGAAGATGCAGACTGTATGACTGCCTCCATTACAGGGAGAGGAAATTTCTGCCAGTCCAAAGTTTATATAAGTAAAATTCCTGAACATTAAATCATACTTAAGAGCAGGAAAGCAGCAGGGAGCAGAAGCCATATAACTGATAAGTGAGAAAGTCAGAAAGAACATACAGCACGGAACAGATACTTTCCTGAAAACTCTAACTACCAAAGAATGATTAGCCTTCACATATTTCATTAATCTCAGAACTGAGAATGTGAAGTTCCAGCTGAGGCTTCTCCTACATTCAGATGATTTACAGAGTTCTCTTGCCCCTCTTCAATGTAGATTTCCTGTTGTACAGTAAAACATAAACTCATTCTTGTACTCTTTGCTTCCCTGAAGGCACCCACCTCTATTTCATCTATCTTCCCAAAACCCACCTACCTGAACCTCTGAAAAACTTAAAAAAGATTAGACAGAAAAAGTTAACAAACCACTAGGAAGGACGAGGATCAGTTAAGACTTGCTTATATAATCTTTGTTTCCACAGGAAACCAGCCTAGGAGTTTACTAGCTCACAGTCTGTCAAGGAAACAGAAAGGACTGAAAACATTTGACTTCTTGTAGGTTGTTTAACAACTGAAGACAGAACACATACTTCCAAGTGGGAGAAAAGTATGAATACAATTAGATCACAAACCAACAGAAAATTCCCAGAGTTTATTCACCTTCTTCATTACAAGCAGTTCTACAACGCTTGTAATGCTCAAGGATTGCAGGCTTCTTTTACTCTAATCACCTAACCCCAGTGGGTATCTCTCTTTTAAGGATTTCTGCCTCATTAGTGCAGCTAGATGATAGCCTTCAGCCTCTTTACTACAGCAGCATCCAGGCTGGCTCAAGCCTCTTTCAGTAGCAGATGGAACCGAGTATTTGACTCTGCACTGAAGCAGATGAAGAGTGATCACATAAATCCATTTGCTACATGAGTTGCAGTGCCACTCAGGAAGAGTGGGAATATAAAAAAAAGCTTTCTAATTAGTACTGCAGTGAACTTCTAGAAATAAACCGAACCAAGACAGTTATTGCCAAAGCTTTTGCCTCAGCAAAAGATACAAAAGGATCCAACAATTACTAATGGGTAGTGAATTTTCTAGATACACATGGAAATCCTTTAAAAGCTGTAGGAGGAATGCAAATATGCTGTTGACATACTCTGCAAGTCCCCAAATCTGAGAAGATATTAGACATACAAATGCATTACCCACCTTAATTACTCAGGTACAGAACCTTTAGCAAACAGCTCAAATGGGATAATTATATTATTCCCAGTTATTTCCTCTACAACTTTATAGACAGAGCATGTGAGTGCACAGCTATTTTGATACAAAGTCCAGAAGCTTAGCTGGAACTGTCAGAGAAGACTATTCAGGCTAAGCTGTTGGACTTTGTACTAAAGCAGCTGGAAGTACTTGCACACTTTTCTTTTTGCCAGGAGCGCTACAAGTTTGCGAGTTGACAACTGGAGTAGAAAGAACTTAAACCATCACGGGGAAGTTGTGTCAGCACGTGTCAAGCTCCCAAAGACAATCATTAACTTGTTCCAAGATATAAATAATTACAGGTAAATTATATGTACACCTCTGCTCTGGTGTAACAGTTCCCAGACAATATTCCTGAACAGTAAGGATTCACTGAAGCAGAATGTCGCCCTTATGTGCTTTTCCCACAAACCTCAGTGACAAGAGAAGGCAAATAAGGACAGAATGCAGCTTTCAACTACTGCCAAGTACCTGAGGACTGTTCAGCCATCACACAGGTGCCTGCTGCTCCTTCAGCACTCGCCCTAACTAGGTATCAACACACTTCCCAGAAGGTTAATGAATTAAGCCTCAGCACACCCGGTAGCTTAGCATCACCCTATTAAGGATGAGCCCTGAGGCACAGAGTGGAAGGATAACCAAACCGAGGCCACAAATCCACACAAGATCAGCGAGGCACGACTGGGATCTTGGCTGTCAATCCATTAAGTTTCACGCACCGACACTGAATAACTCGACGGGCAGGCGCGAGGGGCGGCTGGGGGCAGGAGAGAAGGAGGAAGCCCAGGAACCGAGAGGCCCCGAGGAGGGGGAGGGGGCCCTCAGCTCCGCACACAGCTCAGCGAGCGCCCGTGACCGCCCAGGCCGCGGCTTCCGCCGCCCCGGCCCCATCCCGGGGGCTGCGCGCACATCCCTCCCTCCTCCGCCCGCAGAGCCGCCTCGCCCACCCCGCACCGCCGCCTCCTCCTACCTTGGCCACGTAGTCCTTCACCTCATCCAAGTCTCCGTTTTTGAGGGCCCACATGAACTCCTTGTCGGACATCGCGGCCGCCGGGCAGGGAGACGCGGGCGGGCGAGGCGGCGAGGGGCCGGCGGCAGCTCCCGGGAGGGCGGGCGGCGGCGCGGGCGGTGGGNCGCGGGCGGTCCCGCCGGGGCGAGGAGCGGCTTCTCTCCCGCGCGGCCGCGCTTCCGGTTCCGGTTCCCGTGTCCGTGCGCCGCGACGCCCACGCGGGACCGCGGCACACGGGGCGCACGGCGCATGCGCGCGCCGCGAGCGTCCCCGCGTTCCCCCAGATACCGCCGGGGGAACGAGGAGGGGGGGAGGGAGGCTCGCGCATGCGCCCGCGGCCCCGCTCCTCCGCCCGCGGTTGCCATGGAGACGCGGCCTGTGCCGGGCACGCCGCGACCGAGCCCTGCCGAGCTCAGCCGGACACGGTCGGGCCGCGGGATTCGGCCTCAGAGTCTGTTCCCGCTGAGGGAACCACGTGTCTGAATAGCTGTTCTGCAAACCCCGAGGCGCTGAGCTGCGGATAATTATCATAGTGCTTCCAAAGCATCAGCGGGGAGACATGAAAGGAAGGATGTGGTGGTTAATTAATATGTTGGCACTCAGCGGTTGCATCTGTTTTGCGAAGCCACATGTTTTGCGTATGGAACATGCAGCCTGTTGTGTGACTCAGGCTTGTCTGCCAACAGGCAGCCGCTCTTCCTAATCCCCCCTGGCAAACAGCATCCCAAACACTTGGAGCTGGAGCTGCTCTGCAGTGACTGTAGCCAGTCTGAATCTCAGAATCAGTTTAGTTTAAAAAGACCGCTGAGATCATCCAGTCTGACCTGTGACCCAACACCACCACGTCTGCCAGACCATGGCACCGAGTGGCACATCCAGTCTTTCCTTGAATACCTCCAGGTGGCTGGAGACAGTATGAAAATGCACAGATTAGGAAGAATTTCCTTACTGTGAGGGTCATGAAGCACCGGAACAGGTTACCCAATGAAGTTAACAGATGGCCCAGCCCCGGAAGTGTCAAGATCAAATTGGATGGGGCTTGGAGCAGTGTGGTCTAATGTAAGTTGTCCCTGTTCATGGCACACGGGTTGGAGCTAGATATATCTTAGAGGTCCTTCCAACCTAAACCATTCTATGATTCTGTGAACCCATCATTCTATGATAATGCATTAAAGTGTAGGAAGACTGCTGTATCAACGAACTGTGCCTTTTCTAGCCCTGATATTCCCTTTGAGATAAAATTCAACTTTCTGCTTACTGGTTAAGCTCTGTTTTGAAGTCCTACATTACTGCTAAGGTGTCCCAATCTGTTTCAGTAAGCAAATTGGAATTCATTGTTGCAGTTATACACTCTTGGTATTCTAGAATGCATCTGCTTGTATAAATCATAAATACAGTACACAAACAGTCTAGAATAAAAGATAATGTAATTAATTCAGCTACCCAAATAAAAAACCAAATCAAACCAAAACAACAAAACCCAAAGATCAAACACAACATAAAAATCCAAGAAAGAGACTTGAATACATATCGGTCCCATTGCAGGTTTTATTTAAAAACATGAGTTTGATCTCATACTTATTATATTCTCTTTGTGTAATCCTAAACAATTCATACACAACAGCTGTTAGTGCAGCAACAACAGCCAAGCAGTAATATAAAGTATTATCATATAGAACTCAGTCTATTGAGGAGAAAATAATAAAAGTGACAGCAGCCTAGATAAAGTTATGGGACTGACACAAGAGATCTAGGAGTGACTGGTGAAAATCAGACAATTGATTTTCTTTCTGTTTATTAGTTTGTTGTATTTATACTGAAGGAAGAGGGAGTGGAAAGGGAAAGGAAATAAGAGTTATTTTTTATTTCCCAAGGTCAAGCAAGGCTTGCAGACAGGGAAACCCAACAATTATTGACTGTATTCGTTGTTGGACTTGAAATAGGAGGGGAGGCAGACAAAGCCAGACATACAGCACCAGTTCTTTGGTGCATGTTCATGAATCCCAATGAGGCTGGATCTCAGAAAGTCACTTGGGGACCAGCCTTTGGTGGAGAGGAAGGGTGTCATTCTGTGGAAATGCGTCTTCCCACGGAGTGGAAATGCCTTTTCCTTGGACACTGTTTAGTAAACACAATTAGCACTGGCTAAACAAGGGGCTGGCTCCGAAAACTGAACCAAGGGATGATTCATCCAAATCTGACAAATACACTCAGCCAAATCAGAAGGTGAATAATGGTTTGGAAGTTTGACCCATAATAAATAACCAGGCTGGGCTTATTTATTAACACAAAGTACAAGTCTCCTTTTGGCTGTAGGTTTCCTTTCTTTCATTATTATAGTTTTCATCTAAGTACTGCACCTTCTTTTATTTACAAGAGTATGGGTATAAGTCACTGTTACATTATTCTATTCTCCATGACTAAAGTGAACTAAAATCCTTGTGCCTCACACAAGAGAAGTTACCTTTTATTTCTATAACATTATCTCTCTTTTCAGGAGCAGTTCACAGGAAATGGAAGTTCAACAAATTATCTTGTGATAATCTCTGTTATTTCTCTAAATGAAAGTCATAAAATTCTACAAACACAGAATAATTTAGACTGGAAGGAACCTCTGGAGGTTACCTGATCTAATCCCTGCTCAAAGCAGGGCTAATTTAGATGAGGCTGCTCAGGGCAACCAGTCAAGTTCTGAGTATCTCAAAGTGTGATGAAACCACAATTTTTTCTGTCAGTTTATTCTGATGTTTGACTGCTTTCACAAAACAAACAAACGTTAAGTCCTTCTTCCTAATCAAAATTTAACTCCTGTAACTTCTTATTTGTTACCTCTTATCCTATACCTACCTCTTCTAGAATGTTTGTTCTCTCTGGCTGCTCTGTGTATTCCCATGAGGTAGATGAAGATAGCAGTAAGATCCCCCTACCTTAACCTTGTCATCTCAGGGCTGAACAAGCCAATTCCTTTGAGCTTTTTCTCACATGTCAATTGTTTAAGTCAGCTTATCATCTTGGTCATCTTCCAATGGACTCAATCCAATATGTCCATGTTTTTTTACCTGGGCAAGTGCAAACCTGGAAGCAGTACTCCATCTGCAGCCTCACAAGGGATGACTAAAAAGGATCAGTCCCTGTTTTTCCTTGGGAGGCTGGAACTGCCTTCAAGCAAACTTTTGCAGTGAAGGGTTAAGCATCAGGGCACTTAACTGTGCCACGCTGGCAGTGAGCGTCAACACCTCTCTGTTCCAAAGCAAGGGGCTGTTCAGGGTAGCTGAGCATCACAATCGGTAGAACTTAGCCCAAAGCTTTGCTGATGGGGCCAGAGGCTGAATAAGTCGCAGTTTGTTTTTTTTCCCACAACAGCACAGGCTGTGCAGTGCTGACAAAGGTGAAATCTTCTGCTAGTAAGCAAATGAGAGCTGGATGCGTTAGGGACTGATACTAACAAAGAGGAAATGTAAGCAACATCATTTCTCTCACTGTAATCATTGTTAAAGCAATAAACAACTGACTACTAAACGTGATACCAATGTGATTTTTTTAGCTAAGTGAAAATAGATCATTATTAATATTATTATTGCATCTTCTCAGCTGCCTGGAGTAATACTGTAAGTGAATTTCTAGAATTTTAACAGCACTTAAAAAACTGAAAATTCCCAGATCTTTGTGGAAGAAGTGGATAGAAAAATTCTGCCGTTTGTAGAAATGATGGCCACTGAGAAAAAAAAATTACACCTATGCATGTATTTTTAGCCTAATTCAGAAAAGGTGTCTGTGTGAAAGCTGCATTCAGAAAGTGAGCATAAATATGTGTTATTTATGTGTTGGGTGAAAGAAGGACTGGAGAGGTTGGGTAATACCAGAAGTAGAACAAACAAACAAACAAGAAAATGTCTAAAAGTTTCAAGGAAGCTGCCTCAGAATGTCTTGCTTGCTAGATCTGCAGTTTTCCACTCATGGACTATGTACTTCATCGTGTGTTAGGGTTTCCTTACCCTTACTAAGAATTTCCTGAGATCCTCTTTTTCATGGTGGTAAGATTTTGCAAGTAGGAGAGATTGACTGCTGGCTCCCAAATATTGTTATTTTGAAACAGTCTCATATATGAAGTGTATTAAGCACTGTCTGAAACTCTGCACTTTCAACCCAAATCACAAAATGAACAACATTCATTCAGCATGCTAAGCTACAAAATGGGAGACAAGCAGTTATATCACCCCTGTAAAAAAGGGAAAATATGCTGTATTTCTACTCTTTGAATGTTTTATGGATCAGTATTTATGCATCTAGCTGCAAGCAGTAGAAGCAAATGCAGCTGCCTGAGTATTGGACACAGGTTTTACGGTGTGTATAGTCTGCATGTGTACTGTAAGCCGTCATTGTTCTAGAAACTACAGAGGTTTTGCTTATGAGCTGTGGAATAAATCTGCTTTAATCGAAACAACAGTTTTCAAGTTCAGAATGTCCAAATTAATCATACAGATTACACACAGGGGATTTAATACTTGAGCATTTGGAAACACTGATGAAAAATTTATGCTCATAGTCCACTCAGTATTGTAATAAAATGGGGACCACTGGTTCCACCCTGAGATGTACATTCCTGGCCTTGTGTAGGCTGCTCACAGCTATACTGGTTGTCTGGTAAGCATCAGGGGATAAAAAACCAAAACAAAACAAAAAACAAAAAACCCCCAACCAACCAAAAAATTAAATAAAAAACCAACACCACAAAACTCCCCTCATTCCGTTATGTATGGTTGTGCTAATTTATATAGTCTAACACTTTGAGGACTATTTTGAATATTCTAATGTGTTTGATAAACCAAGTATCTCCGTGTAAATACAAGGACAAGGACAATAACTTCCTTATTTTCTTGGGTTTTGCCTTGTTCACTAGGACTGTTTAACAAACAACAAGCAATAATAGTTACACTCACGGTGCCACAGGGAGATTCCATTGTCCCAGCCATCATTTCCTATGCCTTCATTTTCACATCCGTAATCCAATACTTTTCTACCATTGTGGAGAGCCTTGAGAATCTCAGGTGAAGAATGCAAAATCAGTGGAAAAATATTACAAATATATGGTTGATGTGGTTGTTCCTGACAATCATATGCTGAGATGCAGAACAGAGCAGTGTAAGGAATTAGTTGCAGTTGTTATTACTTGCCTTTGGAGAGAATTTAAAAAAAAAAAAAAAAAAAGGAAACTGTGTTTACAAGTAGATTTCTTCACAAAAAAGGAGCATATCCTGTTTTTTCAGACTCTTTGTTTCAAAAAATAAATATGTTTGGAAACATGCAAAAAAGGCCTTAGCCACACTACAAATTTTTGTTTGTGGCAGAGCTCTGAAAAAGTTTGGTTTTCTACGTTAATGAAAAAGTTTTTATTTCACAATAATTATCCATATTCTTATATCATTTGTATTTCAATCATGTCTCCAGTTGTGTTTTTCCTGTAAAAATACAGACAGGATATTAAAATCGACTAAAAATGCCATGCTTGAGATCTCTCCAGTGGTTCTCAGCTAACCATACCGACTTAGTGTCTTTTTTTAATCAGCCACCTTTTCCTTCAAAGCAACAGCTGGGTTTTTTTTATCTTTTGCCTTTTCAGTCTTGATCTCTCTTTCTTTCTTTCTTTCTTTCTTTCTTTCTTTCTTTCTTTCTTTCTTTCTTTCTTTCTTTCTTTCTTTCTTTCTTTCTGTCTTTCTTTCTTTCTTTCTTTTTCTTTCTTTCTCTCTCTCTTTCTTTCTCTCTCTCTTTCTTTCTCTCTTTCTTTCTTTCTCTCTTTCTTCCTCTCTTTCTCTCTTTCTTCCTTTCCATATTTTTCCCTTTCTCTTGTCCATTTCCTATTTAATATATGGGCTATCCTTTTCTATTAACAGAGGCAGAACTGTGGTAATGCTCTCACCATAATCTATTTATGTAAGAGTTTGTGCCTTCTTTTGCAAAGGGAATAGCTTCCTCGAGTGGGTGTATATTTCATCTTGCTACATTGATTGTATGGATTATGAAACATTTTGCTCTCAGTTTGGAGCGGCTCTCTGGTACAGTACAGTCTGGAGCAATGTTGTGTTGCAATGCTGCCCCTTCTATCCTCCCGAGGAATGTTTTTGCTGCATTCTCCACCATCCTAGCAGGCAGTGGAAGGACTAAATGCCATCCTAAATTGAAATGGCTTAAAATTTTATCTTTCAACTTACTAGCACAGTTACTGAAGGCCCCGGCAAACCTCTAACATGCATTATTCCAACATTATATGTGGCAATACTGCAGGAGTATCTCAAGAGAACAGCTAGGTAATGCTCAGTGTGTCTGTCAGATTGCTCCTGTTGTGTGTATGTCACACTCCAGAAGCACAGCTGCTGCTGTCTGTGGCAACGGGCACAGTGACAGGGTACGGCCATCACTGCTGTTAACAGACTGCAGCTCTCCATCACCGTGTGCCCTTTGCACACAAACATCTGCATTGCTGTTTCTCATCCTAGGAGATGCCTGGCTGGAGCAGTGGAGCCAGCTCAGGTGCCTCTGCACTGTGCTGTCCCATGCCTCTCAAAGTGCCTGCATTACCCTCACTAATGGAAAAGACTGGCTGTCATAGCACCTCCTGATTCTTATGGTTTATTTGTACTTTCAGTTAACCAAGCATGGGCTAATGGACACTTCTGTTTATTTCCTCAGCAGTTCATGAAGTTATAAAGTCTTAACACGGAAAAGGAGGGGGAGAGTCCTATGCCCAGAATATTTCTGCAGCTATAGATTATCTTAAAAGCTTTGTGTTCACCCACCATGAATTGGCAGAGCCACTTTTTATGCATGCTTTGCTCCATCCGGTCAGTATGCTCAGGAGCTCTGTCACTATTCTTGTGGAGGTCCCTACTCTGTTTCTGCCAGAGGGGATGGAGTATAGGAGCAGCGTGTTAATACAGCCTCTCTGGATAAAGCAACATATGCTGCGTATGCCTCATCCCATATCTGTTCCCTCTTTCTCACATGGTTTTCTTTATCCTGCCGAATCACTAAAAGCACCCCACTGAGTATTTAGTGTTTTCTCACAGTTCCCATTTGAAAAGCAATTGCAGATTACATTATGTACATGGTAACAATAAAGCCTGTGCACAGAGATGTGACTTTTTTTCTCTATCCATCCACCAGGTGTTAGTCTCCAATTTCCAGCTGCTATGCAATGTGAAATTCGGGACTTAGCAGTGGAGGTAGAAGTACAAACAACAGAAAAACAGTGACTTTTCCCATGTCTGTGTATAAACTTGTTCCTCTTCTCCATGGAAACTGATGAACACTTGGCCCTCTCTGTTTCGTGTGGTTAGGTTTTTTTGTTTGTTTGGGGGTTTTTTTGAGGGGTGCTTTTTCAAATTTGAATCTAAGGAAACTGAAATATACATGGATTTTGGCTATGCATATGGTTTAGAAGTATTAAAACAGCAATGACACAAATATAAAATGGATTGGGACACAGGAACCAGGGCAGACTTCAGAAGCACTTTTCAGCTTGCCTCTGTAGACCCTGTTCATAGTATTAACAGGCAAATAATCAAGTCACTGTGAGCCACAGTTTCAGAAACAAGTTTATACTGTTACAGGCAGCAATTAGACATTAATTTTTGTGTATATAGTCAGACATAAACCAGAACAGAAAGGTTCCCAGTTTTTCCTGCTTTGTGTAATGTCAGTTATGACATTGAAGCAGCTAAATAGAAGATGCAGGACTTACTTTACAGTATCTGTTAAAGATGACATCAGCTATCAGAAATCAGTAAGTATTAAAAGATTAGCAGATTCTCTTTTAATAAGTAACATATGTTTGCATGTTTTCCCTTTTTTATTTCCCATCATATTGTGGCAAGTAGGTGTAAATTTTTTGTGTTTCTTTTTCTGCCTAATACTGTTAAGGACTTACACACTTCAAACAGCTATCTCACAGTCTAGTAGATGGCAAGTACCTATACAGATTTTGGCTAACTTGAATAAAGTGGTATTTCTGCTGCATGTGCTGGTTTTGACAGAGCTATCAGAGACAGGTATCACTAAATATAGATTTACAGATCTATACTGAATTAGGAATGTAGGAGATACAGTTAGATGTTAAGCTTAGTAAATGTTACTGAGTTTTCAATCGTTTCTTCCATTCACTCAGAGTATGATAGCTGATAAAATAAATATGGCTATTTGCAAGTGAGTAAACAAACCAAAGCTAGTGTAGCCTTCTTTTTGATAACTCAGCCTACCTTAATGTCAGTGTTGGTGGAATTATTTTAAATGCTTCCTCAGAAATAAGCTTCCAAGAAATATAGAAGTGCTGTTAAAAGCACTCAGCTGCAAATCAGGCAGGGTGATGAGTGCACCAGGTAGTGAAGTGGCACAGGGGAGAAAGAAAGATGATTGTTTGAGGAAGTTCTCTGAAACATGCTCTGAAGTACAAAATGATACCTAGCCTTTGAGCTTACAGCCTTGTAGAGGATGCAGGGGAATATGAGCATGAGGGGAGGGATATTTTTATCAGAAGTAGCACTTTTCCTGTGGCCAGGAAAACCTATGAGGGTAAAGGAGGCCCTGGCAGCTACAGATCAGCTCTCCCGCTGAGCCATGCAACTGGTTTTTTGACAAGAAGTGGTTACCTGTGAACCCATGATCTTGACTCATCCGTTGCCACTGAAGGAGTTGATGTCCCTGAGGAGATCACCAGAACGGTGACAACTGAGTGGGAGATTCAGGGAAGCAGCTGCTGAACAACTGTGCTCATTCCAATGTGATATTCTACACATATTCTAGGACTGGGACTGCATTTCTCATTCAAAGGAGAAAAACGGAGTATTACAGTCTTTTTCTACTTATTGTCCTGCCCAGACACACCTTTGTGTAATGAAAGCAATGTGGAAAACCTGTTTCAAATGGCAACTGAAGATCCAGTAAACAAGTAAGCTTTGGGTAGATTTGAGCACTTTCTGAGTGTTCGTTCAGCAACTGTGTTTACTGTGACCAACTTCAATTTATTTGGAATGCCCATATTTACCCGCACACCTGTTTTCTGTCTAATAAAACTATTTCCTCTCTGATAACTTCATACTAGTGCATGTGATCTGTCTTGAATATATCAGTTTTCAAGAGCACAGTTTTGCTTCCTGACATGAAAAGTAGCCAATATTTAATTTTATTTATTTATTTATTTATTTTTATTTTAGTGTTACTCTGGTCCCTCATTTCTCTTGCTAATGGCACTCTGAACAATCTCCCTTCTCGTTGTGGGCATGATTATATCCTGCCTGACCTCTAGTGGTTTCTTCCCGAAGTGAATCTGCTGCGTGCAGAGAATGCAACACGAAGAGAAGCTAAACGAGATTTCAGGAGCATGCCAACGGCATCTCGGCTTGTATCAGCAATAGTGTGGCCAGCAGGACCAGGGAACTGATTGTCCCCTTGTGCTGGGCACTGGTGAGGCCACACCTCGTGTGCTATGTCCAGTTTTGGGCCTTTCACTACAAAAAAATACATGGAGGTGCTGGAGCATGTCCAGAGAAGGGCAACGGACCTGGTAAAGGGTCTGGAGCACAAGTCCTGTGAGAAGTGGCTGAGGGAGCTGGGGGTGTTTAGGCTGGAGAACAGGAGGCTCAGGGGAGACCTTATTGCTCTCTACAACTCCCTGAAAGGAGGTTGTGGCCAGGTGAGGGTTGGTCTCTTCTCCCAAGGAAACAGGCAATAGGAGAAGAGGAAATGGGCTCAAGTTGTGCCAGCAGGGTTTAGATTGGATATTAGGAAAAATTTCCTTACTGAAAGGGTTGACAAGCATCAGAACAGGCTGCCCAGGGAAGTGGTGGCATCATCATCCCTGGAGGTATGTAAAATACATGTAAATGTGGCTCTTAACATGGTTAAGTAGTAGGACTTTGCAGTACTAAGTTAATGGTTGGACTAGATGATTTTAGAGGTGTTTTCTAACCAAAATGATTTTATGATTCTATGATTCTTTCTCAATTAGAGTTGTTGCATGAGGGTTGCATGATTAGTTGCCTGTGGTTAAAGACTTGAAGCCCCCTGCATGAGTTTAGGCCTATCTTCTACACATCCGTGAGCTAAAATAATTCCTATCCATCTTTATAAAGTGCTTTAAGATCTATGGATAAGTTTTTCATGGGTTTAGGTCGACTCGATCTAGCAGTGTTAAAGAGGTTGGACACAAAATAGAAGCTATCCTGACCTAATGTTATAAAGCAGGAATGACCTTCTGGAGCTGTGTAAGGGTGTGTGTACTCTCATTGCGTTATTATGTAGATATTTATCACACACCAGTGCCTGGGTACTCAAAGGTTATCTCTATTGCTTGTAAAATCAAATGAAGCCATCACTGTAATTATAGGTCTTATCTCTTTGCAGGTAAGCCTGTCTGTTTGCATGCATGTACATGTAGATTATGCAGAAATGTGTTTGAACATACTTCTGCAGGTTGAATCTGCATGCAGATTTCTGCTTGCTTTAATCCTGTGTCAGTGGGTGCACAATCAGTCTGACGTCCTCAAACCTGATTTTCCTATGAGGATTAGTCATGTTCCTTTTCTGTGAATTCAAACCTTTCATAACTGTCTGCTTACTTAACAATTGCTATCACGAACTATGGATGAAGCATAAATAATTCATATTCACCAGAACAGACATGTTCATAACCAACATACCTGAGAAAGGAATGGGCAGGTATTCACACTGCTGTTCCAGTCACTCATATCTCAGTGGATCAGCTCCACAAATTCCCAGATGCTGCTGCACTTTTCCATCCAGAATCTTGCTGGCTACGTTTGCCATGCTAATAAAAAAACCCAGTCTTGCTGTTCAGTATGTACCTAATTCTAAAAAATGATCACTGTGTATAGGTTTTTCTCCCAGAAGAATGAATGTGGCTTTAGAGTGGTTAATGTCAGTGCCTACACCAATTTCTCTTGGTAATGATTTTAATGTAAGCAGTTCAGCTTAGAAATGTTGACATTACTGATTTATTTTAGCTTGGTATTAATGCTTCCTGTCGGTATTGCAGATGCTGAAATTGGTAGGAGAAGCCTTCCTGGATTTGGAAGGGATTTCTAGTTGATAGATCCACCAGACTGGGTAATGATGTAAACTCCCAGTGCATCATAGTCTGAACACCTGAGAGGAAATAAGGTTTTTTATGCAAGTAGGGAGAGAATATAGGAGACAGTGTGGGAATGTACTCTGAGTAACAGTAAACAGATTTTTTTTCCCTTTTCTCTGGAGCCTGTCCCTGTTGTACCTAACTAGTGCTTTAATATATTAAATTTAAATTAAATTTTCTGTTATTGAACCTTGTGTGGCTGATGAACCAGCCACGGTATTTGAAGCATTACCTTAGTAAACTGCAGGTTTGGAGCTGAACTGAATGTTCTCTGTAATATTCCACACTACCATCGGTGAGTAACTGTTCCTTTCGCCTGAAGTTAGGGAAGTTTTACTCCATAACTACCTGACATCAAAAGAGTAACTAATGCTTGAAGTCAGCCTCAGAAGAATAGAATCTGAATTAAAACTCTATTTAATAAAAAATATTAGTGGATGAATTATGACATTGGAGGCAAAAAAACTTCCGTAATCTATTGGCAATTCTGATATTAGCTACTTTTATAGCCTTGGGCTAGTAATATTAAACATACTCTGTCAAGACTTTCTGAATCAGGCAGTTGTGTAATTGAAGTAGCTGTGCAGAGTTTTGACCATCACAAGTTGTCTTCACCTGCTCAAGAGCATTATTAATAAGAGTATATTAAAAATGCAAGGTCAACCACTTCTAAATTAGGGTGTACCAGACTTATTATTTTCCTCTTTACAATTATTAACCAGTGCCTAAAATTTAGCAAAATTAAGAAGAGTTGGTATAATGAGCAGTCAGTCTTAATTAAAATCACCATTCACAGTTGCTCTAAGAAAAAGAATTATATACAGGAAAAGGGTAACCCAGCTTTCACTTTGCTAGCAGTGATCCCAAATGTTGGGTTTGGTGGTGATACTGAGGTTCACTTTCTAAGAAGCTAAGAACTGGATTTAATCTGCACTGATGTTTTGAAAGGATTGCTTATTTTATTAGTGAGCATCATATAAAACATAGTATTCCCTGTCCGTGATTCATTAGGTATCTAAAATGATACAGGGCACTCTATTTGGGAGTCAAATATATTTTACTGCTGTCCTTAAAAGAGCAATTCCAATTGAAGGAAGCAGAAAGAGTTAATTTATAGATGTCAGCGCAGCACTTGTAATGGGATGCAGATGGAAGCTTTGTTCTGTTATCCTGTCAGTAAACTGCCTGTGCCTTCTTCAAACAGACAGATTCTGCATTGCTTTCCTGTCAGAGTGGATCGAGGTGGCAGTTAGCTCAAGCTCCCATCCTTAATGCAATGTTAGAGTGTTAATTCCGGAGGAGTCATCACTGTGAGAAATGCTTGGAGATATATTTGGGGAGTGGCATAGTGATTTTGTGCCCTTTGAAATGAGATGATATTAGACTTTGTTCATCTGGAAGCTGTTCTGCATGGAGGTGGAGAGGTGAGGGAGGAGAGGGATGGTGCAGGATCCTATCTGAACCTCAATAGGAAAAACAAATGTCTTAATAAGAGAGCTGCTTTAATAAGACAAAATAATAAGAAGAATATAAATGGCCAGTAAATCTTATGTCCCTTCAGATTCTTGTCACACTACGTTTGTGGAGCATCTGATGGAGCCTGGATAGATTTTCCCACAGCACTGCACAGAGCAGAACAGGAGAGAGAGACAAGCTCTCCCTTTTGGTCATTCAAGCTAGTATATCATTTCCTTGCAAGAAAAAAACCCTCTGTTCCTACAGGATGCTCTCATGAGAACTTTTTGCTGCACTTTTAGTTAAAGACAAGGCCAGGAAGGCACGTGGTACCAGTGCTGGCTCCATGTGGGATCTGCCTGCAGGTTCCAATGAAAGGAGGGTGCAGAGATGGTTAGAGGGCTGGAGCACCTCTGCTCTGAAGACAGACTGAGAGAGCTGGGATTGTTCAGCCTGGAGAAGAGAAGGCTCCAGGGGAACCTTAGAGCACCTTCCAGTACTTAAAGGGAGCCTACGAGAGAGCTGAAGAGGCAAGTTTTACAAGGGCATGTGCTGCCTTTAAACTGAAAGAAGGCAGGTGTAGATTAGATATTGGAAGAGAGAAAAAAGTATGTTTAAACTCTCATTGCCATAGCTTCTCTTCAAACCTGCAAACCTCAGCAGAGATCACAGACAAATTAACATTGTTTTATGGAGTGTTTTGCAGCACAAGGACTGAGTAACTAAGCCCAAAGGACTGTCATTTCTTTCCCTGTTTTTCTCATGGCATTACAGGAAGCAAGGTTTTATTTACATTGCCTATTCATGCTCATTTTCTCATGTTTCCTGGCTTTGCTTTATTAGTATTTTCTATGTCTAAAACATGTGCTCCTGACTAAGCTTTTCAGATGCAGGAGAATCTTCAAAATGATGCCTTTGTATAAAGCACTTTAGACCTGACAAGCTATAGAATTTTCATGCAGTTTTCTATAGAGTTTTAATATTTGTTGTTTCCAAATCAGAAGTTTCAGATCATCATTTCACTCTATGCATTACAAATAAACTCCAAGAAAACTTCAGGCATAAGCTGTGGAATGGATGGAACATTTAAAATTTTCTCTGTAATACGTCCGAGGAGTGAATTATCCGGAAAAATTAAGTGAAAAAGTGACACTTAAAAAAATTAAAAGTGCCATTAAAAATTATATTAAAATAATGATAGGTTATCAAATAAACTGTGTACAAATTTGACAGTCGAACATCCCCAAGGGTGCAACATCCTTCCTTCAGCTTAGGGGATGCAACATCCTTCCTTCAGCTTCCACAATTTTAAGGTAACATTTCAATTCTTACTGTAGGAATGAAAGGGATCAAATAGCCAGAAGTGACAAGGTACATTATAAAACCTGCAATGATGGCCAAATTTTAGACTTCAACTCTGTAGAAAATCCACATATGCTGTCAGGTTCAAAAAGAAAAGTGTTGTGCAGGAAGGAGCCAGGTTGGCTGGAACCAGCTGGGGAAGGTGAAAATAACACCGTGTGTTGTCACTGTCAGTTCTGGTGGACTGCAAAGGACTGACAAGCAGGCAGCGTGTGAAGGTCGTCGGCACCACCATTTATTTTGTCCCAAGAGCAACACTGGTGACTGCATCTACACATCTGTCAAGTCTTGGCCACTCAGCATGAGCTTTGTCCATCTGACTTCTCCTTCACTCCTCCCCACGGCAAGGGCTTTTGTCTCCTGCACTGACAGGGCTTGTCTCTGATGTTTTCTCCTGATAACCTACCAAGGGCAGCTGTGAAGGAAACCACCTGTGGGGTCGTGGGCTGAGACCATAAAATGGAGAAGAAACAAAGACTGTGTTGCTGCCAAGGTTACCAATCAGATCTGGTGTAAAACATTGTCCTACCAAGTGGCACCATCTGCATCCAAAGCCCAGGGCTGTGGCTTTTCCCAGCCACACAGTCTAAAGCGCCACAACTACCTTTTGCATGATGGGAAGATGCAGTGCTCTCTCTTGCACCTCAGAAAAAGAAATCTAAAATGTTTGTGTGTGCTCAGCAGAATGGCTGAAGGCATTTACTGAATCTCGTTTCTAGCGTGAATTTTCTTAACTAAAGCATTTGTTTGTGCTTCCCAACTGAAATCTCATTTTTGATGTCCTTGGAATCTGAAAGGATTCACATCTCGCTTCTGGACTGTGGTTGGAACCGTCTCTAGTTACTACAGCTCTTTAATCTGTGAAGATTTTTTTCCCCAAGGGTTATAGCTATGTGATATGATGGCTGTTAAAGTTCAATGTAGAAAACAAAGTTCAGTTTTTAAATAGGAGCTTTGAAGAGGCTATAAAATATATAATGCTGCTTTGTGAATCAATTTTTCATTTAATACAACTTTTTGTATACTGATAGGCTTCCTTTGATCTATATTTATTATCTGTCATTTGCCTTGAAATGAGAAATGTAACTACTTTGGTAAATGGATTTGAAAATTTATCTAGTTTCATGGTAGCTTCTCTAAGTTACCATTACATGCTTTGCTGAAGTGCTATTTGGCAACTTTCTGAAGGGATATCTGGGTGCTCTGGGGTAGTAATATCTTTCTTTTTTTTCATTGTATGGATATACATGAGAGGACATGTGAGAGACAGGAACTGTTTCACTTTCCTCTGTGCAGATAATCATTAAAGTAGTCCAGCACTTTTTTCATTGGCATGTGGAGGTCACTCAGTCAAAGTTCTTCTTCAGACCTTTAAGAACATCCTTAAGTCACTTTTTTCTTAAACTTGAAGTTATCCATGACATTTATTTTTATCTTGGGCTTAATTTCTCAAACAGAAGATAAACTTACATGCTTGCTGCTTTGCTTATTACATGATGTACCTCAGGGTTTCTGAAAACGGCTGATGACCAGAACCAAAGGTTCATGTACCAATGGGAGTCTTTCCTGCAGCTTGGGATGAAGGAGCCTGAAAAGATTCCATATGCAGGGTATGACCTTAGTTACATTGTGATGCATCCAGAGACTTGCACCTGACAGTTTATTTTTAAGAGAGCATGGGAAAAGTAAATAAGGTACTTATCTGGGAAAACAGTCAAAAAAAGTAATGCTTTCAGGTACTTCCTGTACTTTTGTTTCAGCCAAAGACACTGTTGTCTTGCTCCCTGGTAAGAAAGGACTGTTTTTCACTATAGCAAATAGCATCCTCTGCTGTTGACCCACCATTTATCTTATGCAGATAGTTAACATTTATATATATATATATATAGATATATTGCCACTTTTTTCAGGACAATTTATTCTTCACTATGGTTTCTTGGATCTCTCTTTCTTCCTCCTCACCAGCATCCCTCGTACAATCGCTGGCTAGAACACCTATCTCTATTAATCACAGGTAGGTGTGCAGATTTATAGTGCATCAGCTGTACTTCTATGGTACCTGCTTTATATTTGAGTCATCCATCTCAAGACAACTGACTGAAGCAGGACAAAACAAAAATATAAGTACTATTCTAAGCACTCTGCAGCTGAAATAATCCCTTTTCAAAAATGCTGAAGGAGATTGGCAAGGATATGGCAATGAAATACAAATTCATTATTGATCATAATAGAGAGAGCTAGGAGGGGAAAAATACTGCTTTGTGTGGGTGTATTCATATATAACAGGCAGGAGGGGAAGCCAGGCTTCTTAAACTGAAAACAATAAGCTGTTTGTTTCTGGATGGCTCAAGTGGGAAAGAAGATTCAAATTGTAGACTCAGAGTGTTTTGAGCGAATGTTTTGTAGTAATTTTTTTTTGTTTTTGGTAACTGATTCTCTGCAATTACTTTGCAGTAGCAAGGTTATTTTCTGTAGTTCTTTTGTTTTGCTTGTCTATGATAATTTTTTTGAAAGCTCCTTACTCAACCATTTCTTTATGCAATGCCCAGTGTTTTTCTGGGAGGAGAACGGACTGCGCTCTAGTGGGCTCTTAAGCTGCTGCAGCTTAAAGGGCAGCAATAACAGGGCTTTTGTCAGACCTCAGCTGTGCTTAGGTTAACTGATAAAAATATTTGCCTTTGGAATGTAAAGTTCAGACCAGCTACAAAACATGTTAATGTGCCAATTCAGCAGGGAAGAGAAGCGTGCCCTTCACCATACATTCTTTCTCCTGGTTTTTAAGATCTTTCTTCAGCCTTGCTTAATTACAGGCAAGGAAGTTGAAATCTTCTGCTGAATCAGGGTCTGTATGTGAAAGGTAGAGTTATAATATGAATATGGAGGAAGCTAAGTTAAAATCTGGAGGAAAAGGCAAGAAAATCCTTTTGTTACTGTTCTGTTGCTGTCACACAAAGCCTGTTTTGCTAAGAACAGTGAATGTGATGCAGCTCCCAAAGAGCAAATCCGATGACAAGGAGTCATAGGTTTTCATTGTATTTGCTTGAAAGAGTAGCAATTTGAGACCCAAGTGAATAATTCACAGCAAACAATTTATCTGATTAATTTTTTCTTAGATCATGAAATATCTATGAGCAAATTGTAGCTTCCTAGTATTCATTTTTCAATGAGTGCATTTTTAAAATTTTATCCTTCAAGCTTGTGATTAACAGAAGTGCTTTAAATAGGGACTGTGTTGTAATTGGTCATTTAAATTGAAAATTTGTGTTTTCTGACTCTTAAAGGTGCTCTTTTGCCTCCATTGCCTCATTCTAAATGTGATGGGGACACTCAATGGGCCTAGAACTTTGGGATTTTGCCAAAAAAATTCTCCTCCATCACCTTCCTTTTTACACTAAATAGACTAAATATGAATATTGTTGTATATCTATGAAGTAAACATGAAAAAACCTGAAGGGAAACTTTGGGAAATCTACTGGAGGGATGACTGACACAGTTGTTGGGAGAAGGCTGATTTGAGTTTCTGGGTATCGTATCCATCTACCCAGTATTTTATATTTTATTGTCCTGTTTTGAAGATTTCTTTTCTGTCTGTCAGTCTCACTCTTCTTCCCCCACTTTCCACACACACACACACATTCTCCCCCCAGTGTCAGTAATCTGCCTGGCTAAAATCCTCCTGTAACACAAAAACAAGAACAGGCAAAAACACTACTGAAGTGAATTTCGTTAAAACTATCAGTGAACACCAGTGAATATTTTTCTTTCACTCTTTTGTTTAGTTCTTGTGGTAACATACAAGAGCTGCGTGCGTGTCATGGCTGAGCGAGGCATGGAAAGATATTGAAGCATATTGAAAGCTTCTTCTGTAAAAAGACATCCCATCCAAAGGAAGAAATGACCAGCCAGAGAAACAAGAAGAGGAGTAGAAGGAAGGGAAAGCAAGAAGATTATTATTCCAGATGCTTCCTTGCAGCTGATTGATTATATGGAGTCATTCTAATGCAATGTATTAACTTTTCCAGCTGGGTTAGTGCCTGCCTAATATGACAGTATTAATGCAAGTGGGAAAGAAGTCCTGGGCTTGAGGGTTCAGATAAGGATTCAGAAATCTGGGGATCAGTCCCTAGTTCTGGCTGAGACATCTTTGCTATTTTAGACAAGTCTTTTATCGTCCCATGTTTGTCTTCTCCACGTGTAAAATTGATGTCTATCCATTTTTCTTACCTGCTGTTGTACCTGCATTTTCTGCAATCCTCATGGGTAGAAACTTTCTAGCACAAACTGGTCATTTTAACAGTCAGGGTTGTGGATAAAGTTAATTAATTAGCAACACACCTCAGGCCTTATATTCAAAGCCTGTCTGTCAGCTGTGCCAGCTGAAAAGCACCCTCAGCCACCTTCAGTTCAGGAGGAGTGCAGCCTTCCCCAACCTACTACTTTTGGCTTCTCACCACCACATGCTTCTGCATGGAACCTGGTTTGTCTCCTACCCTCACCTACCCTCAAATCTGATCTATCCTTTACTCTCTAGTACATACTGAGAGTTTCTCAGCAAGGAAAGATCCTGCCACTCATTGTCAGTGTGGGGCAATAACAGTAATTCATACAGTGATCAAGCTCTCTTCTAAAAGCCATATAATATTTTCTTAGAAAAAAATGTTTTCAAGAAAAGTATATCACAAAATCAGTAAACCCAAAATGTGTGTGCTCTTTTTCCCAAGTCTTAATGTTTCCTGGATCCAAGAAGGCTGATTATCTTTAGGTTCCCTCCACAGACTCTGCCTGTCAGCTTGGCATCAGTTCTGGTAATTGACCTTCCATTCCTTCTTCTGAAGTGCTTTAAAACACATTACAGTTCTTTTGATCTACAGCCTGCTGATTTAGTTAGGAGGCTGATTGCTATCTGCTGGAGCTGGGGTGCTTGAAGTTAACAGCTTGTCTGCCACATTCTCCGTGGAGGCTCCACTGAGTGTCTCCTGTCTCCTTTGGATAGGCTGTGTAGCTTTTCTGCATGCATTCCAAAAACCCCAAATCAGTTTTTAATCAGTAAGCTCCTGTAAGGCACAGTGATACTTCACTCTAAGTCTACAGTAACTAACACGGGGACAATATTCCCATGGTAACCTGCAGTATTGCTGCTATGATTGCATATAAGGAGTCCTTTTCAGTTCTTTCACTGTAGTTTATCAAGCACTGGAACAGGCTGTGCAGGGAAGTGTTTGAGTCACCAGCCTTGGAGGTCTTTTAAATTGATTTCTGAATACTTTTGATGGGTAACCTCTTGTTCCTGTATTGTGGTACAGTGAATAACAGTTCTTTATTCACTTTATCCACTGCTTCAATTATTTTGTAAATCTTTATCTCACCTTCCATCATCCTGTTCTCCAAGTTGAAGACTTCTGTCCTTTTCAGCATCTTCTCATAAAGCAGCTTCTCCATCACCATGATCATCTTAGCTACCCTCCTCTGTACCTTCTCCAACTCTACTGCATCCTTCTTGAGTTGCTGGGATCAGAACCTATCACAGGACATGGGCAAACAAAGATTCTAACAGGAACAAAATAATGTCCCTTGTCTTGTTCTCAGTACTTTTCCAAATGATGTCAAATGTTTTTTTATTGATTTGCTGACAGCTGTTTCATAATGGATTGGTGGTCTCAGCTGTTTCTGGGATCGTTACAGTGAACTACGTGTCAGTTCTGATTTTGGTATCCTGCAGCCATGGTTCAGGTTATGCTTTCCCTAAATTCATTGCCTTGCATTTGTAGCAGAACATATATGTACTCCTACAAAACATTTTTCTGTCACTCTAATTTGTGAAGTTTGAGTTCTGCGCTATTGACCATTTGAGCACTTGCAGATCTCGCAAATCAGGAGACAGCATTCCACCAGAAAAAGTCATGTCCCCAGGCTGCGTACAAAGCCTGCATTTTCTTACTGCCTGCAGAAATGCAAGAGCAGATGGGAAGGCACCTTTTCAGGACCATGCTTTTGAGCAGGGCTTAAAACACATGGCCTCAGCAGTTTGACTTAACACAACTGCTAGAAAATTCAGCACAAAAGCAACTACACTCATCCTCACTTCCGACCATGGAGCCAAAGAAAATCAGATCATGTCTGTGTAATGTCACAATAATTCTTCTGACATATTTTATCCTGAAAACTAAGCACAACACCTTTGACTTAAAAGTCATGTTCCAGACTTTCTCAGCTCGATTATTCTCTGGAGCTTAATTTTTGCCTTCAATATTACTATGTAAAAGTCTTCAACTTTTACAACTGCTTTTATTTTTAAAGCAAGCAAAGTATAGGTTTGTAAGTGTCAAGGTAAACAGGATCCCAGCTGCCATTTTAGCTTCCATCAAGGTTTCCATGAGTACAAATATTCTAGTTCTTAAAACAGGTGGGTAAAATTTGTCATGCTGTCCTGTAATTCTAGCAAAACACGTCAGATGATGTAGAGAGAGCACATTTGGGTGTAACATGCTAATCCTCACAGATGGGTTTGCAATGGTTAGCTTAAGTCACCCCTGCTTTATGGGGAAAAAGAGATGAGGTAAGCAAGCCTGGGATGATGGGGAAAATCTTTGCTGTGTCCTAAAATGCGACAGCCTATTGTAGCAACTCTTTTAAAAATGTCCAGATGTCTTAGCTAGCAGCTGAAATTATGCCCCTTTATGCCTTAATGCACATGAAGTTATTGCCTAATATTTTTTCTCTATGACTTTAGGGGATTCATTTCTTAATTTTTTAACAATCAGCAGAAACCACAGCTTTTACACCACAAAGGAATTAAATATATGCACTAACTTAATGAATGCATTTCCAGTGACATTTGTCTTTGATGAGCCTGCAGCAGATTCATAGTCCAAAGATGCCTTTTGTTCAGAATGACATGCTTTCTAATTTATTACAACACGCTACCATCCTGCACTTTAAAATTAGCAGGTGGAGCTTTTCAGAGCCTCAGATGTCATTTAAATGCCTAATTTCTACAGAAAGTAAATGGGAATGCGAGATACAGTTGTCATTCATGCCCTTGAATATTTTTTTTCTGCTCTTATTGGTCCTCATAAATCATTTGGTTAAATCTACTGTATATTTAAAAAGTGGTCCCAGGAACCTCATGGAACTTCCCACGCAAACGGGTACCTCGTTACTGGCCTGACCAGGAATGCTTGGCAGGATTTTATGTGTCCACAAGCTGCACTAAACCAACGATCATGGCTTTAAATATGGGTCCTGAGTGCTTTGGAAGATGCTTTCCAGGCTGCAGCAGGGAGTTGGGCTGCACATTTACTGTCAGCAAAGACAATGAAGCAGGTCTTAAGAGTGCCTTTGGGTGTTCTGAGATGCCAGCAATAAGCACCCCCCTTGGAGCCATTCCCTGCCCCATTTGTTATTGCTTTGTCAAAAACATTTGTCAATGAAGACTGATTTTCAAAAGAACCACGTTTGGGAGCCTGCAAGTAAAGAGCTATAAGATGAAACATCTTTAAAGGTAAATCAATTTTGTGGCCTAATCAACTGAACAGCATCCCTTTAGCTTCAGCAGCAGAAATGCTGCTGTGTATTAATCTGCAGAATTTTTGTTTTCTTTTTCTTATTTCTCTGGGACAATATCTTCTTGAGTATTATTTCTTTTGCAGGAAAGACAGATGTATATAAATAGCTATGCACATGGTGGTAATTGCTAATAAGAATGCAATGAAAAAGGGCCACCAGAAACTCATTTTAACTCTTTCTCCTGCACGGAAAATCATTAAGTAGCATAATTAATGATGGATGTGTCTGCTTTGTTAAATATACTTTTCCATTGTGCTTAGAAGCAAACACTTAGAAAATGTAAGAATTAATGAATTAAACATTCAGTCTTATCAGCTTTGGTTTACCTCCATGTTATCTTAAAATGCCTAACAAATATCCCCGAGATTGATTTAAAAGTGGTTTGAGGTACTAATTTTGGTGAGTTTCATTTTGGGGCAGATATTACTTAGACTTTAAAGGCCTAGACCAGTGAAAATTTGCAGCTGCTCAACCTATTCTATTCTATTCTATTCTATTCTATTCTATTCTATTCTATTTCTTGTTTTGGTGCTTAAATGCCTCTCTGGATCTGGTCTCCAGTCTCTTAATCTAAAAAGGTCCTTCCATTTTCCTATGAAATTATTGTCTTTCTTAAACAATACATTTGGACAAAACAAACATATGGTTTTCTTTAAAAACAAGCCTTAATCCCATTGCATATTTGGTTAACTGAAAAGATGAGATTAACTGGAGCCTAAAACTAAAGATGTTTCTCCTGGATTACGGCTGTAAGAAATTCTTCTGATGACGTTTGTCAACATGTCTCACTTTGAAGTACAAAAGCAATGAAAGAGATCTTTGAGGCACCTGCCTATTCATCCTATTTAGAGCTGGTCTGCTTTACAGATTTGTTTCTCTTTCCCCAGAACCCACAGTGTAGTCAAAACTACATTGTGCTGGAGGAAATACCTCTTAAAATTTATTGGTCTTGTCACTTCAACTACATAACCTTATTTTATGTTCATTTTAATGCACCTCATCAAAAGTAGAACAAGATATCTTCTTAAAATTATGAAAAAAATTATTACTTTAATACTCACTGATCCACTATAAGATTATAAAAGTTGTCATTTATAACAATAACCACTCCTCTGATTTATATAATATTTTCTTTATGCTGTACCAAGATTAAAATATAAAATCTAAAATTTGAAATTTACCTTCTTAGGGAAATATTAGAAGTCATTACAAGTAATCAGGACAAATTCTGCATTGCATTCCATAGGTAGCCTGCAGAAATTTGGACCATTATGTTGATTTTGTTAGTCTTTCTCCCCTTTCCTGCCTTTGACCCCTGAAAGGACTAAAAACACTTCACAGAGGTAGAAGGTAATTGCTGAGCTTGAGTAAGTTCACTCACAGCACTACTGAGAATATTTTTATGGAGGAAAGGGAAGCCTGTGTGTGTTGCTTACACTGAAGCCCTGAAAAATGAACTTGAACAGGACTTCAGTGGTGCAAGGGTTTCTACCTACTCTGTTAGGCAAAGCAGCAAAAACTGTCTAAATTTAGATGTCTTCATGTAAGCTCCCCAGGCAGTTTAGTGATTTTATCCTTTTGCTTGCTTGGTTTTTGTTTCAGATATTTTAAAACAGTATTTCATCTGACCATTTCAACATGGGAAGAAAAAATCACCAGCCAGCTAAACAGAAAAGAAGACAGTCCAGGTTAGTAAGCAGTGAAAAATGCTGTTTTTTCCAGTTTTTCTTTTAAATTTTTAAATAGCTGCTGTGTATTCTGAGAGATGCATGAAACTTCAAGCCCAGATCTGCCCTTTCCTGCTCCTTCATCCTGGTCCAATATCCATCAGAGCCTTTTCATCAATTTCATTTAAGACTGATAATTGTATATTCTCCAGAGCAAAGATGGTTTTATCTTTGTAAATGTCTGAACAGTGCAGCTTGCACCTAAACCACTTCAATAACGACTGCTGATCATTACAGTCACCTACTTGTGTTTTCTTCACAAGGCCACAGAAAAAAGCTTTCTGCAGAAGGCTTTTTGACTGCAATAAAACACTACTTCATGTCATGCAGATATCTTTGCTATATATAAGGATGAACAATTGTCGCTTAAGCTGCTTTTACAAAGGAGATTTATTACTTACTTCCAGAGTGATATGACAGTTATTGAAATCTTAATAGTGGAACCCCCAGTTTGCAATTAACAGTACTTCTGTTAGAGCAGATGACAGTAGCAAAGATTAAGTTGTTTTTGGTTTGTTTTTTTTTTTTTTTACACTGCAGTTTTTTCTGGAGAAATATTGTAGATCATAGCTGGCAGTTAATAGGCTTGAATAGCAATTATTCCAGCTGCATAAATAATAATAAAATCAAATGTTATCATCCAATGGTGTATAACTGAATGTGTGTAAATATATAAACTGCATTGCCTCACCTATATATGTATATAAGTATATACACTTAAAAACATGATTATATTTTGTTAAACAATATTTGATTACATATATTTTAAATATTCAAAATTACTGTAGCTAAATTTTAAGGCTATGCAGTGAAAACTTCTAAGATTCAAAAGCCAAAGAAAACGTTATTTAGTTTTTTTCTCTTTTCTTTGTGCACTTTTATTATTACATCATGCCTGCTATGCAGTCACTATTTTTATGCTAATTTTGGTGGAAACAAAGCTTAGGGAATCACTCTACCAGAGTGTGGTATCACCTTCTAAAAGCTTTCCAGATACAGAGGTTTCAAAAGCAATTCTGTTCTTCTAGATTTGCTGAAGGATGAGCTGTAGAGGATAAGAAACATTTACTTATAAACACTTGTAACATTGTCCTGGATAAATTTCTATTCTCTTGGCTGTGACTGCTCATATGTATGCAAGGAGTGGGAGATACTGTAGGGGAAATACATTACTTTAGCCTAATACTTGAGATGTTTAAGTAGACAAAGAGATGGAGTCTTTTGCTCCTACTTTGCTGGAGGACATTTGGAGGGCAAAGAGAAGGGAAAACAAGTTACCTCAGCTTCATAATCCAGTTATATATGGAGATAAAAGAAAATGTTGCTATAATTCAGTTAAAAAGTCAATCAACAAAGAGACATAAATCCAGTAGAAACAAGACTTTACCAATTTTTGTCCTTGCAGTAAGATTTGTTTCCATGGGAAATCCTAAAGAAGAAAAAAATTGCTTATTCAATGACTGGACCTAATACTAATTCAGTTTTCACGTTTTCTAGTTTGTTGCCTGCTGGGATACTTTGAATTGTTCCCTCCCTTCCTCCGATGTAAACAGAATTATTCATTTCCTTGGGGCGTTTTTATGACACAGCCATTCTATTAACTTAGGACTTTACATTCCTTCATGGATATAGATGTGCAACATCTCAGTGAGTTGAGGGGTGCTTATCATGCCCATCTGACACAACTGGAATGAAGGTAGAGGGATTAAGCCCCTCAGTATTTAGTTTTGGAGCCTTGTGCTTACTGTCTGCCAATACGTTTCTTATTGTCTCTTCCTACATGTTGCCAAAATTTTTTGTTGGTACATCAGATTAGTAGAAATGTCTGATTCTCTGAGGAAATGATATATTGATATGTGGTTTAGTAGGTGAAAGAGTGTTTACCAGTACTACAGCATTTATCACTTTTTCTTTTCCCACAGGAAAAGGAAGTGTCACAAGTAATTTTGTAGCACAATTGATTTCCTCTTTGTTTAATGCTGACTGCCTTCCCCTTGCAGACTAAGAGATTGTGCCTCTTTCCTGTCCTCCACTCTAATATGTTCCTCCAAACCTGACCCCCATGAGTTACACACAGAGATCAAATTATGAATATGTCTGGAAAAATGTTGGAGCAGCTGACCTGAGATCTGTATAATATTGTACAGCCTTAGTGCGACAGTGCTTTGGTTGTTTTTGTCTCAGCGCAGCAAATGAGATAAACTCTGCTGTGTACTTTAATCAGCTACACTTAATTAAAAGACGATCTTATCTCTATGAAGAGTTTCTACCAAAGCACATATTTAATTCATCTACCATCATCTCTCAGTCCCAAATTCTACAAAAGAACTTAAACACATGCTCAACCTGAGCTTTGCTTTAATTACAGTCACAACTCTGGATGTGTTTGTCTGTGTGTGTCTGGATGCTGGGTTTTCTCACAATACCACAAACCTGGAACTTGTTGAGAACAGGGGCTGAAATAATCCATGTTTTTCCATAATTAAATACTCAGATGCATTATCTTCTTGGTGGACTGGGAGAAGCATCATTACTCTCCCTATTTGCCTTGTATATGCATATTTTGACACTGACAGCTCTTGGGAAGAGGAGCAGTAAGTGAGTCAACCCTGTATTAGTCAGTGGAGACAGTTTCTTGGACATAACTGCAGAAAGACAAGTGTGATCAGAGGACAGCAACACAGCAGTTAGTGTGTTAGGTACCTGGGGATAGGGATAGGATACAGAGAAATGGAATGGAAAAAAACGTAAAGAAAAGGAGGAGCAGGAGAGTGAGAGTGTTGTAAGAATTCAAGTAAAAAACTCAAGGGCACTTCTATATGCTCTTTTTTCACCTTATCAAAGTGCAGAAAAACTTCAGATGTTTTGTGTTTCTTTGCTCTTGTTCTAAACTCCTTGGTGTGCATAATTATCCTTTACAGATGAAGACAGACTAAACTGTTGATTGGCATGATTTTTTTTGCGTTTAGCTTCTGTAGCTAGTGGGTATACTGGAACTGATTTTCTTTTTTGTTTGTTGTTGAAACATGATTAAAAGCTGTCAGCTTTGCTGCCACTTCAGTTGGAATTCTTTTTCCGTAAATTATATATTATTGTAATGTTTCAATTTTTTTATTTTGATGCTGTTGGTATATTTTGGGATTTCCAATCAAAAAAAAAGTTTGGAAATTAATGCATAGATGTTCTACATAAAAGGCTTGACACCATATAAAAACAACAAAAGCTTCTCCTTTATAAAAGCAAAATATTTTGATCCATGGCCATTATTTTACTTCTCTGCTGCTCAGCAGCTTGTGTTTATTTCACGGCACAGCTGTTTCATTTGTAGTTCTCCCTGCTGTTTAAAAAATAAAATACAGTGCCACTCAATTATCCCTTTTCTCTCTGCTACCTGCCCTGCTATTCACTCGCTTCTTAGTCACTTAACCTTTCCAATGTCACATCCCAGAGACTATGCCCTCACACACAATGGGGGTTCTCATGAGCTGCACCTACGCTGATGCTGAGGTTAGAATTGTCATGGAACTCATTTGCAGCTTTGCTGAGGAATACATACAGCCCCGGCTTTCACTAAGTGTTCATTTACAGGAGTATAAGGAACAACCTTGGCTTTAACTAAGTGTTCATATACCTAAAGAGTAAAACCATCAACCTGAGTGTTTTACAGACACAGTGGGCAGTAGTAGAGACCACACCACATCTCTACAGACAGGACGATTGCAGTCCTTCTGTAAACAAAATTGGTGAGAGTCAGACACATGGGCAACAAAAGCATGGCTCCAGTCCAGTTACTTTGAAATTATATTCTATAACTGAGAGTGCATATAACTGAGAAGTTGAAGAACTTCTTTTCCAACTTTTGAGTAGCAAATGTACCCAGTATGGGAAAACTAAGGAGATCCCTTTCGACTTTAGTAACAAGTTTTCTTGTTCTCTCTTTCAACAGTTGCAGATGATATTTTTTGATTATTTCTGTTCTGGACTTCTCAACAAAATTAATCATTCCCAATCCTAAATGACGTCAGTGAGAAGATGTTGTTGTTTCTGGGTCTAGTGATCCATGACACTGTATGTCAGGGCAACATTTTGACTGTGGGATCAAATTCTGTGCTTACTGTGACTGATTTTGTCACAAATTCAGAAAACTCTACAGTAGATTTTCTTCACTTTATTTCTAGCTATTTGCCTGCCATCTGTTGTGTAGCACTCCAGCATATATTGATGGGTAAAATAAAGCAGAATACCCTTCTTTCAGTACTTCTTACTATTTCTGATATCTGATCCATGTAGATACACATAAAATTTTCTAGGAAAAATCTTTTATTTTTCATTTATTTCATGGAATACTTAGAAAATGTAATAATTTTTTTTCCAATTAATTTATGAGCCTTTTACTGTTAGGATATAAATAAAAGTACACACGCAGAGAGGTTTATTAGACTCCATATGCCATTTCAGTTGCAGGTTTGACTCAAAGAAGAGCTGACCAAGAATAAGATTCAAAGTGCCAGCAGAGTGCTTGGAGAATTTCCTAGACTAACAAATACCACTGAGTCCAGTTGCTTTCTTTAAGCCTATTTATCAGTCATTTAAGAAGCTTTCCTGGGATTCAGAGGAGTGTCTGAATTCCTCAGAAAATGGAGCATAACCAGAAACAGATTTTACCCCAGTATCTCAGCAGAACGAGCTGTTCTGCTCCGTCAGTAACCTGGAGATAAGAAGGTTCACAGGAGGATCTTTCCAGTGCCTATAAATATCTGATGGGAGAGGATGAAGAGGAGACAGCCAGACTCTTCTCTGGAATGCCCATTGAAAGGACAACAGGCAGTGAGCAGAAATTAAAATTCAGAAAACTCAATCTGAATGCAAGAAAATGTGTTTTTACCATGAGGATGGCCAAACACTGGAACCAGCTTCCCAGAGAGGATTCAGAATCTCATCATTTTAAAAATCTGACTGGACATGACCCCAGGCTGTAGGTGACTCTGCTGGAACAGCAGGATTTGACTGGATGATCTCAGGAGATTTCATCTGATCTCAACTGTTCTGTGCACAGCAGCCACTCTTTGAGTAGACACTCAAAGTTATCAGAGTTATAGCATGTGTTGCAATATAGGAAAACTCTTGGTGTCCATGGAAGCCCTAAATTTTGTTTAGATTTTGGAAAACAAAACGAAACAAGTGTGTGGAAGAGAATCAAAATGGTCTAGCATTTCTGAAGTGGTCTTAGTTCATGATGTAACAATATTTCATTTAATTAGGGACATAGTGGAAAATTGACCGAAGCCCGGGCCTCTGAGTTTCTGCTAAATTCTGTAGCCATCCAAGCAGTTTCAGAGATTTTTTTTTTTTTTATCCTAAATTAAATCCAAGTAAATTCAAATTCATGATGCCTGCCTTTTTGGCCATTAGAACATTAACATGAGTAATGCCTCAATGCTTTCAAAGGATTGCTTTGCACTGCTTTCTTGTCACTCCACTTGAGGATCTCTTAACAGGCTACAGGGGCACTGGCTTGCTTTCAAATGCCAGCAAATCTCAAGTATTCTGTCTGGAACATTTTCAAAAGTAATAGGGACCAATCTCAGGTCACCTCATCTTTGATAGCCTGGAACAGGTGGACTAGTCACCAATCAGACATTTCTCTAGGAGCAGCAGAGGAATCCCTCACATTCCAAGGAAGGTGGAAAGGAGGCTGTTTGCATGTGTTGAGGGCTAAACCAGTACATGAGCCCTGCACACAGCTATGATTTGGGGAATTGGAACACTTCAAAGACAACTGAAGTTCAAGGAAAGAGCAATAAACATGTAGGATATAAAAAGCTGTTCAGACACCTCAGATGCTTGCTGGTAAAAAGCATAAAAGTTTAGGTAATTCCTGAATTAGGTGGCTGATGAAGGGGCTTTTAGAAATTATTCTGTTGGAAAGGAGGATTAACAGAAGCAATTATGCCAAATTCAGATGCTTACATTTTACTGCATGTAAAAATAAATTACTTGCTCAGAACCCATGGATACATCAGGGGAAAACATAATACTAGATCTCTTGAATTCCAACTGGGTCACCTCATCAATGTGACTGATGTCAAAGGCACTAGGAAAAATCTTATGAAATCTTGTATTTACAGCCTGAATGATCAGAAACTGTAGACGATTAAAGTATCCAAGGTATCCATACCCTTGGGGTTTTCCTAAAAAAATAAATACTTCCTAAATTCATATGTGGCACCGTTGGGAGCCACACTTTCAGCATTTTCTGAGGAAATGGCAAATGGTGGGCCAACGGCACTGAAAACAAAGACAAGTTTTGTGGTTTTATGAAGGCCTTTCTTTTAAAAAGTGTTGGAAAGGAGCATTTCAGAGAAGGATTATAATCCCACTTCCCAGGGAGTTTTGAAACTTGAAGACTTTATTGCAGTTCGAATCCAGTAAGAAGTCAGTTTACATGAGCTCCTGTGCTTGGCACATTGTCTGGAAAATCCAGAAGGCTGCTGGGAATGCAGTGTTTGCCACACATTTCATCTTTGCCCTGGGCAGCGAGCTCCAGTGACAAAATAACTTGGAAATTCCAGAAACCACACAGATGATACATACACATCCCCTAGTTTGTGTTAAGAACTCAAGTGCTACAGAAATAGAAAATATTAGGAAGTCACAATAAAGAAAAGGAGAAAGGGCCTCCTTTTCAGCTCATCCTTTAAGCCATGTAGAGCTCATTCTGCTCAGCAGGACATCAGTCCTGAGTCAGATAGAAGAGCTTGGATGCTTCCAGCTGAAAGGAGGATGTTGCATGTAAAAGCAGTCTTGGTAAAATCACTCCTGAATTTCATAAGAACTGAGAATAAACCGTTTAAACATTCCTCAAAAGTCTCCCATGATTCAGGGACTGTTTGGAAAAAGGAGTTGAGGTGCTGAAAGTTATTTTTGTTCCTTTTCTGTAACTAATGCTGGTTGCTTACCTGGTCTTTGTGACCACTGCAAATTTTTAGCAAGATGAGTGGCATTCAGATGAAAGACCTGCAAGCAGTATTGCTGATTTTTTTCCCTGACATCTGGAGAATTCATTCTGCTATCCAGTCTTCCACCCTGCAGGCAATACAAAAAAGACTTTCAAATAGAGTTTAAAGTATGATCTGGTTAGATTTATTCTTTCAGATTGTCTGTGTCTACAGAGACACAGCATTGATATTGACTGGTTAATGAGGAGTTTCTGGGCTAGGAATAAGGTGGAGACTCTTGTTTGTTCCAGAATAATAACTACCACACCCACCCACAATTACTGATAAAGAAAACCTCATAGAATTGATGCAACTGAGGGGGAAAAAAAAGTATCTTTACTTTTACACGTTTGTATTATTACGGTTTAAACTGAATATGCTGCACTGTAAAATTGCAGTAAAACTGTAACTGCAGTGCAATTAAAGAGAAAGTTCCTCTTTTGGTTTTCACAGTTTCATACTTGCATGGAGCCCTCATTGATGTTTTCAGAGAAGAGTAACTGCATCCTCAAGGCTTTCTAATCATCCAAATCCACTGTACCTGCTGATTTCAGTTAAAATCATTAGATAATTCAGACGAGATTGCAAAATAGAGAAAGAACAAGCCACCCTTGGAAAACCATGTTGCTCTCAAGTTGAATACTGAGGCTGAACTGTGAGACATTTCAGAGTGGGGTTTAGGTAAGGTTACCAGTGAAGAAAGACAAACATTTTATAGTTTAGTTCTTAGTTTTGTGCCAGGATGTGATGTGCAGAAGAATGCTAGAGGTTATTTGTTTTTAGGCAAAGTGTTGCAACAATATCAGTTTGAATCTGGAAGTTGAAAGCAATTTTGAAAAATAGACTAGAGCTTATAAGGAAAAACAGTGCTAACAAGCCGAGCAATTAAATAATGGGGACACAAGAAAGAATAAGCCTGGCTGTTTTACAGGGAAATAAATCAACAGATGAGAAAGAAAAAAAAAAAAGAAAAAAAAAATCCAGGACACTTCTGATAATATTTCTATATCAAGAAAAATTTAGGAGGTAGAAAAATGTGAACTAAGATAGCTGGGTGTGGCCCTGACTCTTGTGATATTTATGACATTTCTGGTCATCATCAGCCTCAGTGACTGACGTAACTGGGTGGGCTTAAAAAAAATTAACGAATAAAATATTCTCCACCACAGCTACAGGAGTTTAAATGTATTAGGTAGCTGCCTCAGATGGGCAGAGATAGTGTGAGATAGAGGAAGGACGGGCTGGGTGTCCTGTGATTAATGTCAGGGAGGACTTCTCTTGTTTCTGAGTCACTCAAGACAGAGTCCAGGCTGGATACATGATTCATTCCCAGAAGGACTAAGATGAGGCTGCCAGTTATATTCATTGCTGTGGTCCAGAGGTCCCTGGAACTTTGTCTGAAGTAACGTTAATGACGCTGGAGGGTTTGTGTTATTTCTAGACCAGTAGCATTTAAACAACTCTGCAACATGAAATAAAGAACGGGGGAACTGCACTGAGCAAACACAATGTCTTTAAAAGGACTTGGGGAGCCAAACATCAAGAGGAGCTCTGTAAGCATCTCAGAGTGTCTCATCTCCCTCACCATCCTTGCTGAACTGCCCCTGGCCTCAGGAAGACTAGAGGAATGTTTGGCTGCTGGCATGCCTTCCCTTTTGATCATCATGCTAACTGATATTTCCTCCTGCGTTTTTATGCATCCATATCCGTCAAGAGTCATTTCTCCTATCCTGCCTGAAATTCATTTCTCTGGAGCCAGGAGCAGATTCACATTGTCTGAATAATTAGCTCTGCATGGTGATCTGGATCTACCACTGCTGCTCCTTGTTCCTGTAGCATACAAGGGAACAATAATCCTTCAGTGGGCAAGGCTGAGAGTGAGCACAGCCAAACGGAAAGGGATGGAAGCATTCCTGTTCTGAAACATACCTGTATGGCTTCTGACATGCCCAAGGCATCACGCAAAACCCCTCTGCTTCTTATCAGCCCACGTACGACAGACTTTTGTTATTTTCAGTGTCCCTTCACTGGGTTTAAAAATAAAAGAAATGTAACAACATTAACTCGACTTCTTTCCATGTTTTGTAGATCAGGTCAGACAACCCACTCTATGAAAGGCTATTTGGTTTCAAAATTGTTTTAGAAAGTAATACAATTGCTAAAATAAGAACTAGCAGTGATAAATTTTCAGACTTGCTGAAGGGTTTTTTCTTAGGATCTTGTAATTGCTATACAGCTCCCTGAAATTAAGCTGTATTTAGATCCAATTTCTTTACAACCTTTTTTTGGGGGGGGAAGGGGGGTGGGGATATTATAATTTTAAATGGGAAATAGGTAAGCATGCCTTTGCCTGTTGGGAGTTGTCTGATATAATTTGGGTTTTATGCTTGCATTCAATGCAGCAAAGGCATGCCTGGAAGATGCTGTCCTAAGTTTCAGAGGAATCCATCTTACCCAAGTGAGTTACCTGGCTGGCCTCTCTAAAGTTGATAAAATTGATTTGTGCTGTGAAAGAGGATACCATTCCCAATCAGTTGTACCACAGAGCTTTAAAGAGCAGCATTTGTGCTTATATAGCCAAATAATACATCTCCATCCGTGCAAACACTTCAGTTTCAGGGCTGCCTGAAATACAGTCAAGGTGCAACGTGGTAAATTGCAGCTTTTCGCTTTTCACCACCAGCAGGAACTCTTTTTGGGCAGGAGTTATTGTACAGGTAAATATTAATTTGTATGACAAAAGGAAAAATTACTTAAGCATTCGCTGTAATGTGTGAACTCCTTTGTGAGTAAGTACACTGTGATTATGTTATATTGAAATAAGCCTGCTTGGAGAATTACTGCATAACCTGAAAATTCCTTGAAAAAAATTCATCTATTAAACTTTATCCTCTCTGGGGCTCCCTATTAACTATGTTCACTGTGTGGAGGAATATGTTAAATCCAAAATATTTTCACTACTGGTATTTTAATCAAGTGAGAGACATCCCTCGTGGATGCTTAACCGGGAACTTAAAAATCTGCATTTAAATTGATATTCTAAAATATACAACCCAAGAGATTGTGAGCACCTTTTTCAGTCATATTGTACGTGAACATCATGATACTCTAACTTATTTGTCATAACTTACTCGTTATCAGGAAACCAAACTGAAGATTTAGATAAAAAGAGAAAAATGAGGTTTGAGAAAATATTTTGCACTTATCTTTCCCAGCATAAATATCTGCACAGAGTGTAGCAAAATGCTGAACCACCAGTTGTATAGAAATTTAACTGTCTGATACTCACCACAAACTGGTGCTGTCCTCCAATGGTATAAGCTGGCATCCCTGGGCATTGAGCCCAATAGCACAAGAAAAGGCTCTGTCTCACTGGAAATATTTCTCTAAGCATTTTCCTGTGTTGTCAAAGTGACTTATTTTGAGTCAGTAAATGTTACTCTTTGCAATGAAAAAGCAGCTATGTGCTTGGATCTGCAAAGCAAATCCCATTCCCCAAGTGCTTTCCAGCGTCACTCCTGGCCTTAATGAGAGTACACATTTAACTGGGGAGGAAAACCAATTCTACTCTTCTTCCAGGGCTTTCATTAGTTAGGAGAAAATAAGTAAAAAACCAACCAAACAAAAACCCAACCCAAACCAAACCAAACAACACCATGGCCCCATAGCCTCAATCTTCAAAGGGGTCTGGTATCTTCTCCTGCTGGTGGCTTGATCTGTCTTCCATAAAACCCTGGAATGAGTCCATAGCAACATCAGGGCTTCACTAGTTTGATTATTTGCTGTATATTGGTGCTTTCACCCCACAATACAAAAAGTGGTTGCATACCTGAGGACTGGAATGTCAGAGGACCTTCCATCACCAAACATATGGACCTAGGAAAAAAAAGGTAGCGTGGCCCCGAAGAAGCAAGTTGTGTAATGTCTAGTTAATAAAATGTACTTGTTAGAGGTCATTGAGCAAACAAGTGAATAATGTGCAATCCTTTGAAGCTCATTCTCCTGTTCTGCTTCAAAATTTTAGGACAATGAATTGTTAATTGGCTCTAGGATTCCTAGAAGCTTTTACAGTTTTAACTGGGCATTAGAATTTAATTAAAAGACCAAAAACTAAAAAACCAAACCAAAGTAAAAAAGACATTTGCTTCCCTTGTAAAGATCTGGTTGCTTGAGCTCAATGTTTATTTATCACATCAACCAATGTACCCGTGAGTGGGTGGTCACAAGAAGAACCCCAAAGTGTTTTGTCCTCCTCCTGTACTGCAACCTCTTCCTCTGCAGCTAACACTGAATTGCCTTTGCATGTCCTAGGAGAGACTGGTGGTGGAAGTATTGCATTTTGATTCCTGACAGGTACAAGTGGCAGGTACACTATAAATCACTATAATCTGTGCTGGTTTTAATTTCGGACTGCTTTGGCAATCTGCTGTTACTAATCCTAGAAACTGGAATGTACTTTCAAAGTTCTCTGGGAAGATTTACAGGTAAGCCAAAGTACAAGGTTTACACTGAAGCATATAAAAGTGGTATTGTGTGTTTATATTACACAGATGTCATCATGTACCTGCCAGTCATATCGACTATAAAAATAAGAAAATTCGCTGTTAGATGTTCTAGTAGTAATTATAATAAACTCAAACAAAACACAACAGTGATAAACTCCTCGCTATTGCTTTGAAGTATTTTAATTGTAACTAAGTCAAAGACATAAAAGTTCAGCAATCAGTCTGAGAAAATGTCATGGTTTTTTTTTCATAAGGATTGTTAGGAAAGAGATTCAAAGGACCTTAGTAACATATATTTGCCTACTTTATCTTATTGTCACACAATATTTGATATTATACGCTACTTTATTCCTCACCAAAACCCTAACCAAAGTTTTATTCCACACATTGCAGGCTAACAGTCCTGGAATAAAACCCCTTTAACTCAAATATATTTCATTATTTAGCAACATGTTATAGAAGTCTGTGATTTAGCTGCCTCAGTTAATGCCTTGCAGCTCTACAGAAACAGCACCTGATCATATCCAACTGGTGTCAGAAAACTTCATTAGGCTTGCAGCCATAGTCCTTTTTCTATAAAGAATCACTCTATTGTACGTCGAGATATGAGGTTAAACCCCCACCACCAAGTATAAACTGAAGAACTGTCATTTCCTGTCTTACCGGCAAAAAACTAAATAAAAAACCTCAAAAAAACCTCAAAAAAAAAAAAATTAAGATGCCCAAAACAGTAAGAAATACATTTGCAGCACCCAACTTCATTTTCTGGACTCTCACTGTAGCTAGGGGTGGGATCCTCACCTAGAGGTGCTGAATTATCCCCTGGAAAACGCTTGCTCTCTGCACCTATGAGACAGCAACTAGTGCTCTGATGGCACCTAGTGCCCTAATTTAAGCAGGTGAATTTAGGTGCCCAAAGCTGTGACCCGCCCCCTAAATATGTTATGTCTCTCACACAAGTAGTTTGTTATTAATTTATGAGATGGTGGTGAGTGGAATCATGAAAAAAAACACACCAAAAAAAATCTAGAAGTTGAGAAGCTAGGAAAGAAATTTGATATAAATGGTGATTTGGAAGAAGAAAGGCTGTTCAGAGCCCAAGCAGAGGAAAGCATCCAGGAAAGTCTTTGGTACCTAGGCTTGCTGCAGAATGTTTTATTGCTCTCAAACCACTGTTTCAGGGCAAAGTAATCAGGCCTCAGTATCCAAGTTCTGTTCAAGTGTTGCAGCTCACTTGGAGAGCAGTACTGAGAGCCACGAGAGCTCTGCACTGGTGGGGTGCTCAGTGTGGGCTGCAGAACCCATCTTCCCATTCCAGCAGCTTTTGCAGTCCCACCTGAGCTCCCTGCTGCTGCTGCACTTCGGTTCTTGTTGGGATGTGTGTTAAACCTGGCTGTGCTCGTAAGAATTGTTCTGCCTTCGACTCCACCACTGGTAGATATGAAATTAATGACTGCCCCCACTACTGCCTGGGAAATCTTGAAAATATCTCTGAAATGCTTTCTCTTGGATTAAGTTATACATCACTTTGATTAACCAAAATATTTTAATTCTAAGCCTTTTTTTTTCCACTACTCTTTTGCCTCGGGGAAGTTGTTTGAGTTTTTTGTTTGTTTGGGATTTTTTGGGGAGTAATTTTAAAATAACAAAGTCTTCATCAAAATGAGAATTTTCTTTAGGAAATGAAATATGTTCATAAAAAATGTATTTTTTCTCCTTGTTTAATCAAAACTATTTGCTGAACACCACGCAGTTTGTCATATGATTTTATTTCTCCTCATTCTTTTTTCCAGCTAAATGTTCTGGATTGAACTAATGTTATACAACTCTAGTATAGATAATGTCTGTTTTCAAGAGGTTGGACTGGAAGACCAAACCAGATTGGATGTGAGACCGAATCAGTCACTGTGCAGTGGTCTGAAAAGAATGTTAACATCAGTTTTATTAGCAATATGTGAACTTCAGTGTCCCATAGTGATTAAAAAACATCCTCTGGTTGCAAATAGATTGAACTAAACTGCAGTGGCAGTGACTTTTCTGGGCTGTGTTATGAAAACAACAGAATTTTTTCCCCTATTCTCCCAAAAGTAAAACAAAAAGAGGAAAATATTATTCTTTCCAATACGTACAGGAAACATAACAAATCCAGGGCATGAGCATAGTTTTGACATACACTATGGCAATTTGATATATTTTAGCTAAGCAGAAGTACAAATCCTTTTGATGTTTAAATATATGTTATTTGCAAAGGAACAATTTCACACGTTGCCAGTACTATCATCTCTTTATGGATTACATTGCAGCAGAAAAGAAAAAAGGGAAAATCAAACATAGGGAGTATTTGAAATGGGTCTTTTAGTATAGGAAACAAATGCACTGGTGGTTAACATCTGAAGACGCCCTTAAATTAGAGAAGAGATCAAGGCTGTCATGTGTTTCTTTTAGTTTAAAGGCAATGGAAGGGGTAATTCAGTTTAGTAATCTTGGAAATGTATCCAAAACTAAGCAACCAAAATATGGGAGACTTCAGAGAGAAAAGGCAGTCTGTGTAGATCTGACATAATGTTTTGTAAGGAAAATAAATGAATGGTTCAACAGAGAGAAAGGCTGTAAACTCTTTTGAGTGTGCTAAAAACAATTCTCTACAGATGAAACTGCAAATGTAGACTCTTTTATCGTATTTCTAAATGAGGAAGTTCAATTAGCTAAAGTGCATGTCATCAGAGAGATTTTCCAAAGCATTAGCGTTGACCTGACAGTCCCACTGATGTCATTGCCCTACCTATACTGATTTCAATACAGAAATTTTAAAGTCACTGGTGAAAACTTTTAAAAAACTTAATCCTCTTTGATTTGTTATATGGCACAATCCCTGAGAAAGGGAGTGTGCCATATTGATGACTTTGGTTTGACAGGGGGACTAGAAAACTTGTAAGCAATGTCCATCTTCAAATATACTCTTGAAATTTCAATTTAGCTCCTTTGGCAGCAGAAGAATAATTATATAATTTTTTGTATAATTCCTCAAAATAGAAGCTTTTCCAGTACTTATAGTTTGTTCTCATGTTCTTCCATAATTTATATCTGCATGTGTGCATGTATATTAAAGCTCCATATTTCAGAGGCAGGAGAAAGCAATGTGATAAAGTGCTGAAATATCTTTTCTCTGAATACTAAAATCAAAGAAAATAGATTTCAGGCCACCAGGCTACTCCTGACAGGGGATGAAAAGGTCTTTGCTCCTGAGATCATCTGCAACGTAATCAGTGATCAAGCACAGAGGAGAATGAGGAGCCTGTAGGCATTAGGCTACAAGCCAGGATTTTGAGACCCACCAAATCCCTTTTTGGCCCTTTGAAAAGTAAATATAAAACTTTGAAGGTGGATTCCTGTCCTTGTGGCTCACAGCTGTACAGCTGTGTCTTACTCTCTCCACTGACCCCTGCCACTGATTCTATCCCTCTTGACAGATGACTTGGAAGTGAGGTTCAGCCACCTCCTCTGATTAATTCCCTGCAGCATCCACACTCCATTCAAATTACTGCATAGTTGAGAAGAAGAAACATGTAACGATTTTATTCCAGAAATCAGAGGCTGGAAAATTGCTTTTCAAGGCTGAGAATGATTTCTTGGAGTCCCTGTTTGCAGTAAATATCATTCACATTTAGTAACATAATGACTTTGGGATCCAAGGAGGTTGGGAATGTAATTCACAAACTGGACCCAAGAAATTTTTTGTGGTTTTGAATGCCTCGTTTTTACCAGTCACTGATTAACACTTTGAAGCCCAAGTGATGATATCTCCAGGCTCCCTGAGCCTGTGCAACCTGTAAAATTTGTCAGTTTAAACCCAAGACTTCTTAAATAAATTGTATTTGACTCCATTTCAGCAGCAGAGACTTTTGTAGCAGCACATTAAAAAACACAGAAGCATAGAAGTTCTATGCAAGTTGTCTCACCCTGTGCTGAAAATCCATCAGATGTAACAGGTCAAGCAGCCATGGACTATGTCAGTGTTCAGGTAGGCACCTCCAAGAAGTGTCCATTATCAATTCAGCACCTTTTTCAGGATCAATGAATCCAGTGTGGGGGACCTGGGAGTGCAGGGAGCTCTGGTTTTGAGTGGCACATCAGTCCATGTTCCTGTTCCTCTGCGGCCAGAGGATCTATGCTGCCTTCATAAGAGCTACTTTATAAATATTCTCAAAGACATAAACTAATGAATAAATTTAGCACTTTCATCCTCAAAGTATAGTACTTCTCCTAGCTTTCAAAGCCAGGGACTTTTTAATTTTAGCTTTTTTTCTTTGAACCTCTCTTCTTTCCCTCACCCGTTATTTCACATCACATAATCTATAATCAAGTAGTCCTTGCAGTCTCTCACATTCTTTCAGATCTGTGCACTCCCCCACATCTTGGTATGCTCCTCCCACCTCATGTCTATTTATTTAAATAAAACAAGGGGAAACTGGCTTTCTCACAGGAAAATGGCACACTTGGGCAGACAGCCTGGACAAAGAAGAAATACGTGTGGATGAGTATGGAAAAGCCCTGCAGTGTCATGGAGAAGGTCAGGCAGGATAAAAAGGAGTAACCTATGCCCAAGGGCTGGCCTCAGCAGAACAGATTATCCATTTCCAATTTAGATACCTCTGTACTGAAAGTGCTGATGGTTGGTTATGTGGATATTCCCAACACCTTCATCTGGACTGTCTGTGAAAGATATAATCACTTATGTAAGGGAGGACGTCCTGACAGGCGCTCTGAGACTGTGCATCTCTCCAGCTCCAGTGTTAGCTACCCTTGTGATACCTTTCTATTCCATTACATTAAAAAAAAAAAGAAGATTTTTCTGTTTAGTACAGAGTTTTAATTTGTTTCTTGCTGGGAATTGTGCTGCCTGCAGAATCCCTTTTTATTCCCTGTCCCAAGACTATTTAGTGATGTTGATGTGCTTTATTGAATAGCAGCTTTGTTCCAAAGGCTTCACTTTGGAAGAGTATGAAATGATCTCTCCTATTCATTTGTAAAACAGTTTGTGATGAGAGTTATTGTATGTGGTTAGTCTTATTGTTGATTTTTATATCGGAATACCAATTGTCTACAAAGAATGTACATTTTGTTGGTTTCTAGCCTGCTTGCCCACATACCTTTCCTTCCTCCCAGCAGTTTTTGAAGCTATTGCATTCTTGTTATAAGTCAGGGAGCTGAAAGATCTTGAATTCCCAGTATCCTCGTGAGTATGGATAGCAGGTTGAGGGGACAGATACAAGTAGTAATAATGCTACTGGTAGAAAAGCAAGAACTCTGCTCCTTGCCAATTCAGAGAGGGCAGCCATGGGGCACCTTTGGCTTGCCAAGCCTTAAACACAGAGTTCCCAGGCAGGAGTGGATTAGTACAGGCTATAAAAGAAAGCTGTACTTGGGAACACGGGAGTGCTATAAAAGATGTGGGTTTGACTACATGTATTCGTGTCTATCTGTCCCACTGCTCATGAAATGCTGCCTATCCACATTTAGTGTTTGAATGTATTTCAGTTGGTGCTAGTGAGTTTATCCCTTTTTGTGTCTGGATGTGTAGAAAATGTGGCATTTTGAGTTCTAGTGAAATGAGAGAAAATGGGGATATTACTAGGTCAAGAGGCCACAGGAATACAGGTTCTTACTCCTGCGATTTATCTGTGGGACCAATCTGCTGTTGAAACTTAAAGGACCTCTGCTCTCTATGACACCATTCTGGTGATAGAAAAGCAAACATTGCAAAGTGCATAGTCATGAGGCAGGGAGGGAAGTGGCCATACTCTTTTTCTCACCATCCTTGCAGAGCAGCCTTATAAATATAACAAGAAAAAACCCTTCTTTTTATGGAGGGCCCTTCTGATAGTCATGAACAATACCGATTTTATCACACAGATGTAGTTAGTGTTAAATGTGCCCCAATGATTACACTTGGCAGGCTTTGGCACAATATTTTACTATTTGTTGATCTTTGCTGTTGTATTCCTCAGCTCCATCTTGGAATGAGTACCCCGTATTAGCAGGCAAATGAAATATTTGCTCTAGTCAAGTGCAAACAAATTATTCCTTCCTGACTGTGAAAGCTGTGAAGAAACCTGGAATGTAGTATGTAATTAAAAATACATGTTTTAGGTAAACATAGTGGCTCAGTATTTTTACTGTGTTCGTCATCTGAAATGTGCCATCTGTGGGTGATGAGTGAGGGAGATATATATAGAATTGGGCTCGCTGTGTACAGACTTCCTTAATTTTATGGGACTACGAGTGCATTGACGTTTCCTGGTGGCTTAAAAGAGGCAGCAAATTACAGTCCCACTTTGCTGGGTATGTGCCCTGTTAACAAATGCCTTAGGAAAAGTGAGAGTTTCTTTTTAACAAATTGCAGGCTAAGGGGAAGAATAAAGGAATAAAATACCCAGATTTCTCATAGCCTGTGAGCAAAGCCAGAGCAGGAGATTCAGATTGTGAAGAGCTGTATAAAGGTTGTCTATGCATTTATTGTTATTTTTTATTTTTGCTTTCCAGAAATATTTCTTCATAAAAAGCGTGAATTTTAAGCAGACAAGGTCTTGGCTGTGCAGAATGAGAACTCAAGCAGAATTGAATAAGTATTACTCCATAAACTTGGAACTACAAATTAGACTCAAGTCTTTGAGGCACAGAAAGGAAAAAAAATGTAGTTCTGATCTTTATACTGGTCAACACATTCCAGTGCTGAGGAGTCACAGCAAAGAGCAAAGAGAAAGGGGGGATAAAGACCCCTCTGCAGAAATTCTTCAGTCTGGCATTGAAATATAATTACAATCAACTAAATAAAATGAAGCTTGAGAACTAATCATAAACAAAAAAAAGTCTGAATTCAGACTGAATGATGGTTCCTTTTCAATAGGCAGTGTTTGCTCACTTGAATACACTGAATGGGTAAATGACTGACTATTTGTGGTAGGTTATGAGGGGAGTGTTTGTTAGATGGCCTGAAATTACTGCCTTTTATGCACATTAGGGTATTTAGCATGTGTCTTTTTTATCATTCAAGATTTTTGTGTAGATTCCTGTATGGCTGTCTTCCTCTTGATCATGTATCCTGTGTTGTGGAATCAACAGCTAAGTGGTCAGGAATGAAAAATAATCCCCTCTCACACAAAGTAAAGCATGAAATGAGAGGAGTGCTGCTCGCATGGGGCTTTTTGTTGCTTGTGAGTTAGTGGGAAGAGGAGGGGAACTGAGCAGCTATGGGTGTAACAGTGGCTTAGCACATCTCTGGGATTGGCCATTTGGTATCCTGGTGTTGCAAAACGCACAGGAGATTATCTCAGGAACTATTTGAAAAGACCAGGTACAAACCAGCAGGATGGCTCTGTGTATTAATGGCGAGGTGCCACATATGCCTGACTTCTGAGAATATTAGTTCCATTCTGAACACTGTTATAAGTGTAAAAAAAGTCACTTGTCTAGGGAGAATAGATACAATTTCCTTAAAATTTCTTTTAAGCTGTCTAGTATTTGCTATAGTCTTAAGTCTTAACAAGTGTACTTGCTATGTCCTGTGGCAAGGAATTTCTACCTTTCTGTTTAGTTTCTAAATTTCTGGTGCAAGCAAAATTCCTTTTTGGAATTGGTGGAGAGCACAGAAACCAGCTGGCTGACTGAAAGACCCACAATAAAAAAAAAAATGGAAAGACTAATCATGGAAGACCTTGGACCATTTATCTACATTTTTTTATACCTGTACTGAAGACAACAATTAATTTCCAAAATTAGGACGCATCAGTGAGTAGTTAATGTTTGACATCACCCTTGCCTGTGAAGTTAAATATTTTGGGTTTGAATACAGTTTTCAGTCATGCATGTTCTTGATAAAAAAACAAAGTCCTGCCTGCTTTCATAAACTACCTACTCCTTCCTGGGGATCTTTTACCAGTTCCTTAGTTCACAGAGATATTCCTTTGAAGGAGACTTATCAAAATAAATGTCCAAAATTTAGGTCCAGTCTGAGGTTTCATTTTTTTTATTAATATTAATAATTGTGAATACTGATTTTTTTCTCCTGTTTTTTTTTACTGAAAATGTTATTTTGATTCTAAATTCAAGGCAGTGACTTAATACCTATCTAGCAACGACAGCCTATGAACTCAGCTGAACTCAGAAAGGTTAGATTTAGGTGGGACCACATCCAGCTTGATGCTGTATCTAAGATCTCAGATTGCCTTAATACACATGTAGAGGCAGTTACAGGATTGGGGCCTTTGCATGGAAATAAAAGTAAGGCAATAAATAATAACAGATTTATTACTTTATATTCAGCTACAGCTTAGTGCTGTTAAAAAAATTATACCACTTGCTATTTTTAAAGCCCTATACTTAATAACCTGTTGTAAAACTTAAAAAAAAAGTTGACTGAAAGGTCTATGAAAATAATATTGGCATGCTAAAGAAATTAAAGTTGTCATTTAAGGCCCAGTATGCCCAAGTATAAAATGTTGAATTACAGCCAAGAAACACTGTATTTGTTAACACATCTGTGCCACGCGTCTGACTTTAGTCAGACAATTTCCTTCTGTTTCACATACGCTTTCCAACACCTCTTAAGCATTGTAGGGTCAGATGTCTTAGGAGCAGGCTGTGCTGGATTTTCGAAGAACCAGAGCTGTAATTTCCTGCACTGAATTTTTCACTCTTAGTACCTTTTTTTCAGGTTTCAGAATGGAAAAGAGTTAAAACACTTCATTTTGTTTCTCCTGTCCAAAGCCAAAGCAGCAGGTCACTGTCTCCACTGGTAGGATCTCTCTGCCAGAGATGACTGACAACATGAGTTGCTGGGGTTCTTTCCACATCTCTGGTTGCACAGTCTGTCCTGAGGGTTTAGAAAAGAAAACTATGCAGATTGACCAGGGATTCAGTTTTCTACCCTTTAGGCTGCCACCTTTTTTGAGACAGTAACCATGTTTTTTTCAGGATTTCTAGGAAATAAATGCTACAAATGCAACAGTTATTTACTTGTCCTGCTTACCAGCACTGTGTAGAAGCTGGTCTGCAGAAACAAACCCAATATGTGACCTTTTCTGCTACAGAAGAGGAGGATCCATGCACGCATGGACAAAAGCCACTTGTGGGCAGTCAGTTGCCTGCTATGGCTCATGTTACAGCTTTCTAGTTGACAGCTTTTATGAGGAGATTCTTCTGATGGATAAGATAGCAGAATTAGACTAATATGGGCTCTTGCAGAGATTTCCTCCCTGTGACTGTCTCTTGTGCAATATAACTTTGTCCCCATTTTATGGATGGAGGGGACAGAAAGATTTCTGGTTTTTGGCTTTTCCAGAGAGCTTTAGCAAGTGCAGTTCCTACAGCAGTGGCAATGGCAGCTGCTTTGTATTTCTGTGAGATTCAGTGAGGCATATACACAAAGGGAGCAGCCTTTTGATAATCTGTATTTCAATAACCCATCTGCAACGCACTGATTTAAATCTAGGGAAGAATGGGCTGAGATGCTCAATGATAACAGTTCAATTGACTCTGTGCTCTCATCACAGATTGTTAATTTTCTGCCGTGACCTCAGTGGTGTGTGCAGTAGCAAGCAACCTTACCTCAGGTATGGAGGATCAAGAAACTTGTGCTGCAGGAAGAGAAGGTAGAAAGGATTTTGGATGGAAATTGCTTGGCATGTAGCTGCAAGGGCAAGCACCCACCTGCCTTCCCTCTATTCCTAAACTTCATGCTGAAGAATTCCTCCATCAGCCTTGGGGTCTCAAGATCCCTTTCTGGCTTTCCTGTGATCCTCTGTATTGGAGATGCCTTAACTGATCAGTTTGAATTTCTACACTGAATAGGTGAGTTTCTGGTAAGTGATGTGAGGAAGTCATGCTGCGGGGTCTCCCAACTGCAGTTCGTTTGGAACTGGGACATCACAGTGGCAAAAGAAACAGACTTGTAAATAATAGTGCAAGATATACACCTAGGCTTAAACACTGCAACAATGAAAGTGAGTTACAGAGACCTGGAGACCTGGCTTTCCCTCCCCAGCATGAGTGAATTGGTTTGCTGAACATTTAGAATAAAGGTCTTAATTATAAAAAGTTAGCTATAAGCCTGACTCAGCCCAGGAACAATGCATCTTAGGAATTTATTCGGTACTTCTAAAATATTGATGTCATGGCATGTATAAAATAGAAGTTTATGATTTTTATTTTTCATTGGTTTTTTTTCCTTAGTCGTCATCTTCCACTGCAGTTGGTGCAGAGAGAGCAGCAGGTATCAATCAATGCATTATGGCTCTGGCCCTATTCTAATACTTCTAAAATTAAAGATCTATGTTTCACTCACAGCTACATGGCAGCTCTGAGTCATAGGTATGTGGAAGTCCCCCGGGACACCCCACAGATGTTCCCGACAGGTCACCCACAGCCAGCTCCAGCACTGTTTCAGCCATATGGAAAGTCAGGAACTTTGGCCTTGAGCCTGCTCTTAATATACAATGTCGTTGTTCTGCTCACCAAAATTAAAGAGTTATGAGGAGAGGGAAAAACAAAGTGCCAAAACCAATAGTCTAGGTTTTAATTTTAGTAATTGGAATAGACTGTAAAACACAGGGTAGGAGTTTCCTTTTCCTTTTTGCATTATGTCCACTGTCCTAATGTCGTACAGACACCTTTTTCATAATATTTCTCTCCTCAACAGCTGAAAAATGTTGAAAAAAATTCAGTAGAAAGTATTTGCTCTATTTTTTCTAATATGAAGATAAACCAAAATTCTTTGTCATAATGTTATGCTGCTAGGCACACAAATGCCTAGAGGGTACATAGATATTAAGATCAAGTTGGAGACCCATGGAAAGCTCAGCTGATCAATGATCCTTTTGCCTTCACTGACTCTTGGTTGAATGTCCCGTCATTTACAAGTCCCTTGAGATGAAAAAGATAAATAAATTTACATCCAATAAAGCTGATATCTAGTTTTAATACTTATTTCCAGTTAAGCATAAAGTTTGTTTTTCATTTTGTGCTTAGTGAAAAGAGATAAATATGAATATTTTTACAGAGAGGAAATAGGCAACATAAAATGCATCTGGAGACAGGCACTTTTATGGCATGCAATTAGCATCTTTCTGTTTCATTACTTGTGTTATTTTAATTGGTTGTGAAACTGCAGCTCTGAGTTTTTGTCATCAGAAAACTCAAGTGGTTGTTTTACAATTTTAATGACATTCAAGAATTTGCATACATAGTTTTGACCAGGAGCACAAATTCAAGTCCAAACATTTCCATTCCTTGAGGGTGCCCTGCTATGAAGTAAAGGGTGATATTTACTTATTGATCATTGCTCCAAGGTCCTGGCTCCTGTATTTTTTTTATTTCTGAGCAAAACCCCATCACAGTTCACAGACTAAAGACAGCAGCACACAAGTGTGTAAATGATAATGTTTCTCAGCTCAGAAATTTTGGGTCTTTACGCACAAGAAAGACCACTGGGGTACAAAGAGGTCATGTGTTATAGGAGGCTCACAGGGGATTTCCAGGTGTGTTGAAGGCTTATTTTAAAGCCAACTGCTCTGCATCAGAAATCATCTTACTGTATGTATATGGGTGAAGTGAGGATTGGGTTTGCTCTCCCAGAGCAGGATTAGGCAGTGACCTTTTACATTAGAGACAAAATTATGGCTAGGGAACTGTTGCTGTAATTAATTCATTTTACACTAGATTTAGGACTCTGGGGCTGAATTAGCTTCATTCTTCAGCTCTTCAGGCAAGCAGCTTGAGTCTCCCATGCCTGAGATTTTACTTACTTACTTGTATTTTTTTCACTCTCATTGCTACTATTTTTGTACAGTTATGTACCTGTATGACTAATAAACTCAATAATGAAGATCCTTGCCACTGTTACAGCACCAAAAATATTTTACCTGGTGTCTGAACCCACTGGAGGTCATAGAGAGACAGATGAGACCAAACACACCCCTGCTTTCAGAAATTTTGAGAAATGCTATTCTAGCACCTTCCTTCATTGTTATCTTCTTTTCTTTCATCTCCCAATTTCATTCTGACTTCTTATCTTCACAGCATTTCTGTTCCATTAAGTCTATTGTTTTTTATCTTATTTTAATTCCTTTTTTTTTCTTTACTTATGCCTCTCTTTCTCTTATCAGCTCTGCTTTTATAATAGTCACAGTTGAGACTTGTCACATGCCCGGTATCTTCACCATATTCATCTGTGTAACTCCTTTTCTGTAGGGCCCATTTTTGGATTACTCAGGTACCGTGCTTGTTTAGTTATAAAATAAAGGATAGGGAAAATTATATGTGAACTTTTTTTCTCACAGCTACTGGAGTTCAGCTCCAGGTTGTACAGGATGGGTTTCAACAGTGGCTGCAATTTTTCAGTCCCTGCATCTGCAGCCTGCCTCCACTCCCACTGTGCTCTCATCTACCTCTGCTGCTTCCTTTCCCCTCTCTTTCATCTCCTGTTTATGGTTTTCTCCTGCAGTTCCACATCTCCACTGTTCAATTCTTTCTCTCTCCTCTTCTGCTGCCTTCTGCCTCCTGTTTACAATCTGTTTCTCTGCATCCTTGCCCTGTCCTGTCCCTGAAAGCTTCCTCGCTGCTGTGCTTCCTCTCTTGTGCAAGACCTGGGCAGCACTGAGCGGGGATTTCTGCTCCCCGGTGTGTGTTCAGCCCAGCATCAAGTCACACACAGGACCAGACAGGAACTCAGGAGGGCTGGAGCCTGGGCACAGAGGCTCAACTTCCCGTGTCTTTCTGCACTCTTGGCAGGGAAAAAAAGTAAAGTCAAGGGAGTAAGAACTGAACCACAGTTCAAAACAGCCCTGGGTCCTGCAGAGTCTCTCCAAGGCTCTGGCATTGAGCTTCCTCCCTTGTGAAAGAAAGAAGAGGCTGAAGAGAAAGCCGTGCTCTGACCCTGCAGACCCGGGTAGGAACATTTCGTTGCAGACAGGCTCTCTGAGCTTTTGACAAGTTTTGAACGTATCTGTGCACAAAGAGATTTCTCAAAGCCTCTAGCCAAATGTGGACGAAATTTCCTGGAAGCTGTAGGATGCATATCACTGCCATATGCGTAGGAGAGCAAGGCAAAAAAGGGAAGCAGCTCTGCCAAATTTCAAGTGTCGCCTTGAAAGGACCTCCCTATGAAATGGTTGTTAGGGCAGATTTCAAATGGGCAAACCAGGTATATTTTTCTCTTCTTGTTCTCTGAAGTAGCCAGGCTATGTTTCGCACTGTTTTCCAAAACTATTCACCTTTTCTCCCTGCTTCCCTGGGGTTAGCTGAGATTTAGAAAAGGGTGCATGTGGGCATACTGCTATGTCTGACACCTCCATGCACTTCATAAAATTAAGTTTGGTCAGTTAGCATTGTTCTTCAAAGACTGTTGATGAAGCACCACATGATTAAAGATACAGAAACAATGACTGAAGGCAAAGTAATCAATTTTGTCCAAAGTGACGCCAGGGAATTCTGTGACTGCTCCTAACTCTTCAAAGAGACCTCAGAAATCATCTGCAGTAGGAACTCTGGGATTTCTGCAGACCAAGATTGTTTGGCCCATAATCCAGGAATCTGGGAAACTCATCCTACTCCCATCTCAGTGACTAATTTTTATGTGGTGTGACACATTTCCTCGGTGCTGAATGATGAGGTTGCCTTCATGCAACCACCTGTAGGCAAAAAAAAAGAGGCTATTCAACTGCACAATGCACTGAACAGGAGCAGGGAGAATTAAAATTTCATCTCTTCTTGCAAAGTACCAGCAAAAGTTTAAAGCAAGGGCTATCACTCTGGAAGGGGAATAGGCAACAGCACTCCACTAAATCCCCTACCCTGGAACACACACATCATTCCTCAACATTGTAGGGATATAGAAAGTTTAATGATCTTAAAACAGGGCACAGGATCAATGGCTTCCATCCCAAAAGTGACTGTGTTCTGCTGTTTGGTAATGCAGAAGCATCAGTACCAATCTCGTTGCTCTGCTGCTGCTGGGAGAGGAAGGAGAAGACTGAGCATGGGAATGATGCTGGTGTTTGCACTCACTTTCCTCCAAGGAAAAAGCCTTTGAAACGGAGCTATTCATGCTCATAGAGACACTTGAGAGGCGGTAAACATGAGAAAAATTGATTTTGGCTCAGTAAATCTTTTTAGTCCATGGTTAGATCTGTCTGTGATTGTAAATAAAGTAGTGTGGCTTCACGAGAGCACTTCTGTGATCTGAATTTAACTTTCACCTGAGCAAATGCAGTTCGAATCAGTTATGAAAATACTGGCTACACAAAACCACCATAAATTTTCCACAGAAAATATGACAATTGCAGCATCATGGAAAGTCAGTGTTGCAAAGCTATTACAGAAAAATGCTCACAAATATATTGGGGTCGTAAGAAATATCTTTATTATTCAGGGGGCTTTACTTTGATTTTAAAATTTCACTTTTTTATCAGAGTAATTTTTAAATGCTGTTCCTAAATGTTTAGTTCCAGACATTTAAATATTTCATAAGCATCTATTTGAGGTTTTTTTAATAACATTTCTAATTAGCTTTGTCAGAAGTGCATTTTGGTAAATATTTAATCAGGTCCTAATAAAATTAATAAGACATTTTTATTCTCTCCCACTAAGACTGCATTAGCTTCAAGAAATAATTTAATTATGAGGTATTTTAAATAAAATGTGAAAGAAATACAAGTTATTGGTATAATTTATGTATGCTGCAGGCTCAGGGACATACATGTAGTGTGGAGACCTATGGAAAAGAATCTTTGTCCCCTCAGCAGAGAGCTGTCTAGGAAAATTGGTGTGGCCTCAGCAACTGTTGTATTTCCAACAAATAGGACAAAATTAAAATCACAACCCAAATACCTTTCTGTAAATTTGATGAAATTACCTCATTTTCAGCCACAAGCAGTTAAAGCCATTCTGATTATTATCACTATTTACAGAGCTCTGCTGTATTTTGACACTTTTGAAGTGACATTAGGAGACAGGACCATGCTCAGAAATAGTCCTCGTCAGGTAAACTGATGTTGAGTGCTCTCTCTGGAGCCCTCAGCTGGTCCCTTCAAAGGTGAGACCCTTCTTGCTCTGTGTCCCTATGGGCTGGAATGTCCCTGAAGCTGCCCCAGGGGTACCAGGTACATCTGCACTGCCAGCGGCGTGGACACGGCTGAGTCTCACATCTCATCTGCTTCTTACTTTGTTCACGGGGCCTGTGACCATACCTTTGAAACCAGACAGCAACACATCTTGTACGTTTCCCTTCTGCCAAGACTCAGCTCAGCAGGCTCATTTTGCCCTTTACAAAATAGAGGGACTGTTTACCAAGACCAGTGCCTGAGCTGGCCACAGATTTAGGCATTATAAAACCATAGATGCTTTGTTTAACAGCGTGGAGCAACAAGGCCTCCGCAATCTCTGAGCATTGCCCTCTCTGATCAGAGTTGGTAAACACTGAGAAGATTTTAAAAGGGATTACCTCAGGGTGGTGAAGGAGACACAAAAAAAAGAGTTTGAATATTTGTTTTTATGTCTGTAGTAGTTATTATAAAAAGGTGGAATCTGAGTTAGAGAGGGGATGATCCTTGAAAAATGATGGAAAACCAGAAAGTGGAGTGATTCTGATTTCTTCAATTTTAACAGCATTTTCCTCTTCATTTGTTTTATAGTCTCATGACTACAAGACCCACTTGGACTCGAGTCCTTTTAATGAGGTTTGGAATGATTGTTTTCTACTCTTCTAATATTTCCACCTAAGTCACTAAAACAGAGCATCACATTGTCACAGATGTGAATTGAAGAAGAATTAAAAAACACTGGGCAGTATTTCATTCCTCAAAAGAAAGCACAGCCCTGACTTTCTATGGTAAGCACTGTGCAAAGCCTGTTATTGCAGGGAAACACAAATTACTTTACAACCCGTCTTGCACCCAGCTTGTGCCCCATGTCTGAAACTGGGCTGAGTGTACCACTCTTACAAGTAGATATATTTTTATGTTCTAAAAAATATGCTTTCACTTTGATTTTTTGGCCTATGCAGTGAAATCTCCCAAAATACAGATGTGATACGTTGTCTGGTCATTAACAGTGTAAAAAAATACTTAAGTGACTTTTTAGAAAATGGAAATGATGGCTTGATGGCTCTTTACTCTGAAGAGTAATTTTACTTCCACTCAGATAATTCTCTTAATACTATGCAAAGCCAGATTTGTCTAATACAAATTAGTGATTTAAATGAACTGACACTCGAAACCTTGTAATTATTCTGAAAACAAAATTTCCATGGACACCAGGGCTTTTTTCCTTGTTTTGAACTAAATATTTTCTGATTCAGTTCCACATAAATAAATCATAGATATGTCTGTGTCTGAAAACTAATGCTTGCTGAAAACACCACCAGAAACCCAGGCTGATGGCAGTATAAAGAACAGATTAAATGGTTCCGATTCCATTTAAATTGGAGGCTGGAAATGTGCTTCTCAACCACAAATGCAGTGCATCTGTCTGCCTTGGTGTCTTTTAGATAAACATACTTTTTTTTATCCAGAACAACAATACCCTTTAGTTGGCATTTAGATTTATGATCAAGGGGTATTATAGTGCAGTACATTAATTCTACACCATTTCTACTTTCTTATTATGAGTCTCTGATTTTGTTTTATTTGTTTTGGGTTTTTTGCTGCTTTGCCTGCTTATATGCAGTGTCCAGAAAACAGAGCAAGAGTGAGTAATTGCTGGACTCTCCTATCCAGGGCCAAGACCTACTGCTGTGCACATTTCTCAGTCTGAAGCACTAATCCTCTTGGGTTTTCATGATTCACAGGCAGGAGCTCTGCCACATAAATCCCTCCATATGCCTTCCCCATCAGCTGGCGAGGGCTTTTCACAAAAGGACCTCTATTTTTCCTTGAGTAGAGTGAAGGGTAAATTGAAATACAGATGTAAAACACCATCCTTGCAGGCCCTCTGCCTCGGGTGCGTTTAGTGGTCACAGAGCAGTGTGCTGTGATTTGGAGTTAGCAGTCCTCCAGATAAGTTTAGTGACCCCTAACATAATTCTATTTTCATTGCTTGTTGAAGAATATTGGTTTGGTTATGTGTTGAGTTCTAATGCCTCGCACTGGACTCCAGTACAAGACTGTTCCCAGACTTCAGACTCTGACTTCTCCAGCGCAAGGAAGAGAGACTTGCCAAGTATCATCACATTACTTGTGATACACACTCTGGTGGGAGTCCTGTAGTTCCTATGCTCAGCTGCAGAGAGGTGTTTTTAAGTAATAAATGTTTCATAAAAATTTCATATGAAATATATTGGGTGAGGAATTTTGGTACAATATAAGTGACAGTCATTAAATACAGTTGCTACAAGCTGCAAAAATATTTGCCTTATATGACACTCCCTCTGTGGGAGTTATCTATAACAAAGTGTTGTTATGCTGCAATGCCCACATCTACAAAGCTTGAAGATGTCCCCTGCTGAGGCTACAAGTTTTACTTTATCCTTGTTAGAGTGTGACAGGTTGGAGCATGGCTGGTCAGCTCAAACCCCTTTAAACATGCCTGTGGTCCTGTGGTAGCCTCAGATCCTATCACGTTTGCAGAGAAACTCAATATTTTCTTCTGCTCAAGAGAAAAAAAACACTTCTAAGCTGATTATTTTTCTAGTTTGCAAGAGAAAAAAGGATCAAGGGTTTCCTAATTTGTATTGCAGCAGGAGGAATCTGCCCTCCGTGTCTTGTACAGAATCCTGTCTGTCATTGCTTTGTGGAAGTGTTTGCCTTCCTTCCCCACAGATGTGTATAACTAAGACCTAACACACTGTAAGATTAAGTGGCAGAAAGTGTATTTTTTGTTATTACTTTTATACACACACATACATAAGTACAAAAANTTCAGTGTATATAGACATATACAGTGAGTGATGGTCTATGCCCTGATGATGAAGAGCAGGCAGTGAGACTCTGGGAGGCATGTGTCAGTGATGCCTTAGGTTTGAACTTTTATATTTTCGAATCCTGTACCGCCTGGTGTGTAACTCTGAAGTTTCGTGTGGCCTGTTAACTACTGCTCTCTCATGCTGGTTAGACATAACAAACCTCTCTAGGTTTGCAATTCAAGACACCTTGATTGTCCCAGGCCCCAAAATGGGTAAGGTAAAGGCTTGAGAGGAGGAGCAAAGGTGGAGTAATTACATCATCAACTGAAATTATAACTGGAGAATTAACCCTGATATGCAAATGGACCAAACTTATAAAAGCGTGAAGAACCCATGACCCAGCATCTATGTTGTGTGGAGCCCCTTGGAGGCCTTTGACTCCCAAGATGTACCTTCGAAGGCCCTTCAAATAAATACCTACTTTTACTCTCTTAATCTTGTCTAGCCTCTGTTTTCAGGTAGCCACTTCAAGGCATCATCAGGAAGAGGATAAACATCTGCTTTACGGTCTCTGTGACCCCACATCTGGAGAAGATATATGTAGATTCTTAAGGCTATCTCAATGCATGAAGACACACAAATATATCCCTAAATTTTAAGGAGCTGATTAAGCCTCACTGCAAAGTTTATTCATGCATACTTAGATGATTAAATGCTGTTATAAATTGTGTTTATAGTTATGTTTATGGCCAAAGCCAGCTGTGAATTTGGGTTCAGACAAGGTCCAGGTTAGATACAAACATTTGCACGTAGCCCTCCAACCACCCTTGCTCTCCATCCCACGACATGAAATATGTGAATGGTCAATAAGTGCCCAATTCTCGTTTAGTTCGCTGTGTGCATGACTGCACCCTTTGATGTGAGTATTGAATTTACATCTTTCACCACAGATAGAGGCTGACAGCTGAGCGACTTCAGAGATCTGCTACAATACCTTTGTGTTACCTTTTCATTATCAGCTGACAATTAACACCTTCTCCATGATTAGATGGCAACAACATAACTGGATGCTATTACGGAATTTCTTCAGGGGTGACAAAAATAATTTGGTAACAGACTTTTCTTTCATTGGTCATGTGTTTCCTCGGGGCTCTTGGAGCTCTGAGGACACAATAAGCCTTAATGGCCCTAATCAGTCTCATATGGGATCTCTTCCATACCTGCTCATGGGTCCAGGAACTGGTCTTCTGGCCTCTGTCCAAGCCACGCTGGCGATGGTCCTGCTCTCCAGCTCAGCCTGTTCCTGACCACTGATTCCCATGACTCAAGCTTGCAAACTGACTTCCTGGGCTAGCCTTGGACCTGCCTCACCCCCAAGCACTTCTCTGGTGGTCTGTGCAGGACCTAGCGACCATCTGGGTGTGCCCAGAGCACACAGCATTGAAGACTGATTAGCACATGTCACCTGCCACAAGCAAAAATGGGGCTCATCTACCCAGTGTGGACAAGATGGGGGAGAGAGAGGGTTTGAGGGAGCAGGGCCAGGTGACTAGGCAGAGGAAAACACCAGTTCCAGATCTCCCAGCATGCCTCCGTGCTCCCACCTTCTATGATGCTGGCAGGGAAGATCTGTCTGCTATAATGTCTATGCAAAAAGGTAATACCAACTTGTTTCTCACTTTCTATGTCTATCCCCAGCATCAAGGTTAGCTTTAGCACAAAAGCACTGTGTCTTTACTGGGGACTGTTTGAAAGATTTTTTTTCTTTTTTTTTTGACTACTTAAATTTCAATATCTTCATATTTTCAATATGTTTCAATTTCAAAATTTTCATATTTTGAAATTGAATCATATTGAATCAATTTCAATGTCGTATTTTCAATGTTTCATATTTCAAATTTCAATATTCATATCTTCATATTTGTATTTTCAATATCTTCATATCTTCAGTATCTCTGAATGCAAACACATGCTGCATTCTCTGCAGTGTGGTGCTGTACCTTTCTTTTTACTCCCTGTGTTGATAATCAGGAAAGACATTAGCAGTCAGCATTGACTTTTATAATCCTCCAGCTCAGAGCTCATCCTGTGAAATGCTGAGAGTGCTTGGAAGATAGATAGCATCTCTGGCTGTCCGTGGCTCCAGAGAGAATCAACCACCAGTGATAACTACTCACACTGCTTAAGGAGTACTAGTCCCTGCTAGGATCATGCTCCTGCAGAATACCCAGTTCTTCAGCAGAAAGAAAAGACCAAGGAGGATATTAGGGATGATGAAAAGAGAATCTGGAAAAGATTTTGCAAGTGTTCTTTGAAAACAAGCTTTTCTACTTAATGGTACATATGCAGTGTTCCAGCTGTATTTTTGTATTTTTCCCTTGGCTAGCCATATATATGCTATAGCAACTGCTATATAGCATATATATATGCTATATATCCACATATATAGCAACTGCTATATCTAAAAATAGCAGTTGCTATTCTGCAGCTATTTGGGGGAAATTAGGCATATAAGTCCTGAACAGATGCATGTTGTTTTGATAGGTGGGACCTTCATCTGCCAAATAGCTCTGTTTTCCTAATTAATTTTATCCTCTCTGGATTTTTAAAAGAAGTTATGAAAGGAAGGTTTCATGGTAGTAACTAAGTCTGACGTGAGCAAAGGCAGACACCAAGCAAGATTGCTACCTATCACCCTGATGTCATTATAAACTTTTTTCAGTCTCACCTGTGTTATTGCTGTGCTGCTTTCTAAAACTACGCACGTAATGAAAGTTCCCCAAGAGACGCATATTAAACCAGGCACATTTAAATCAATAAGCAGATGGAACTAGCAAGGCTGAATAGTCCCTACATGGATTTAAACGTGCTTCTATCTTCAACTTTCTTGGTACAAAGGCTGGAAATGGTGTCTTTTCCCTATTCTGTAGGCAGTATCAGGCTCATCCCCTCTGTGGGAAAGTTTGTGCTGGGAAGGTCTCACCTTTAACAAAAGTTCCTGGACTTCTCATGTACAGAGCTGGATGCTGCAGATTCCATGCAGCTTACTTCACTTTGCTTCTTACTGGCAGTGACTAGAAAAAATGTCTTCTGTCAGACTTAAACTAAAGAAATTCTGGAAGTACTTACTCTGGAAGTAAATTCAGACTAGTTGGTTCAAGCATGACTTAAGTGACCTCCAAAAGTACAAGAGAATGAAAAAGATCTCGGTTGTTACAAAAAGTACACAGAAAAGCAAACAATGAAATGCTTCCGCTTTCCCAGAAACATTTTAGATGGCACTGCAACCATATCCGTTCACCCTGCTAAGTACTTTATGTACTCTATGTTCCCCAAGCAATATTATAAGGTGTAAAAACGTTTTCTAAAGTTATGTCAACCAGTAATGTAGATTTTAGAGGGTACTACGCAGCCCAAGAGGGGGGAAGAAATTACAGTACCTTATTTTGAAATTAAAGGTAATCAGATCAACAGATGTGAAACCAACCTATCTGTTTGCAGCTTTGTTTATATTGTTAGGACTTCGCAGAAGGAAAAAGGAAGGAAGAGATAAGATAAATGCAGAGTATATTAGTTGGGGAAAATGGTGTGTGTGCAGGAGGAATGAAATTACTCAGTAGAAAAATATAAAGCACTATTTGATCTTCACAGGAAAATACAAAGCATTTCAAAGCAGTCCAGAAGCAGGACCATTTTTTAGGAAAACTAAGGTCTCAGGAAACAAAGATATTTCATTTAAAATCCAATACAGAGAACAAGTCAGTACATGGAGTACAGTAGAGGTGCCAGTCACAGCCCATTGCAGTATGAAATAAAGTTAGTGGGAGATGTTCTGGCTTTAGTGGACCTATTAAACACTTTGTTGGATCTCCTATTAAACACTAGCGTTTACAGACTTTTTCCCTCCCTGACAAGCTAATGTTTGAACTCTATGTCTAATAAGCAGTGGGCAATACTCACTATTTCCATCAGGTTTAGGGTACGGCAATTTTCTAGCAATCAGGGTTGTCTTAATCCCTCATTCATTATACCCTGGGTTACCACTGAGGCAGTTCACATGAGTGATGCCGTAAGATTAATGCTAAAAACAACCTCTGGCAGTGTCATATTTGGCATTATGAGGACAAGCTGTACCCAGACAGGACAAACCTGTACTGCTGGGAACGCAGTAGCTCCATAGGATGGAGCTGCAGCTTGATAAATTGCCTGTCTGGATTCTTTTGGTCCTTTGGCCTCAGTAGCACGGAGTGAATACATACCAAATTGGATGAATGGAGGCGATGTGCGGAACAAAGAAAGAAACCACCTACCCAGCAAAGTCACCACACCCTGAAGTCATCACACTTGGTATTTGGGGATGAATTAAAAAAATATATATATATAGGAAAAGACTGAAACCACAGAACAGAGAGAAGTGGGGATTTCCAAAGTCTGTCCAGGATTTAGCATTCTATGAGTTGTTTGCTTGAAAACTCTGCCAAAGAGATGTGAGCACAGAAGTGAGCAGTGTTGTGTTGGTTCAAGAACAAATCCAGTGTCTGGCTTTGCGGCTCAAGTAGAAAGGGAGAAGGAACCCATGAACTGTTTATCTTGGCAATATTTAACTGTTCAGGCATGACAGCATCAAGGTGTCATCAAAAGTGAATGTGTAAGTACCAAAATGGGGATGGGTGGAGTACAGAAATACAGTAGCAAGTGTTTCCCAGAAAGGCAGTGGAAGTATGATACAGGGAAAGAGCTGTTTTGGCTATCTAGGGAGCTGAACGCTTGTTGAAGACCTTTGCATTAACACATGTGAGCACTCCTCAAACACCCCAGTGAAGCTACTAAGTGACTTTCCCACCAGCAAGAGAAGAAGGAGAACTACACTAATATTTAGAAGTTTGGTGGAAGCTGAGTGCCCAACTCACTTGGCCACCGGTGAAGTTTCATGTCTGTTTTGAGGAAAAATGGAAAAGGTGACTCTATGACACAGCAGTGGATAGAGTCAAGGCAGGTGGCATGGCACTGATGGTGGGGACAACTTCTAGATGAACTTTACAAGATAGATTTCTCCCATGGTGAATGAAACATGGAAGCTACGAGCCCAAGTACTACTCGGAAGAAGGCTGTGGTATTTTGTTCAAGTCAGATAATTAGAGTCATTGAATCATGGAATGGTTTGTGTTGGAAGGGACCTTAAAGAACATCTTGTTCCAACTCCCCTGACTTGGGTAGGGACACTTCACTAGACCTGGTTGCTCAGAGCTGCATTCTACAAAGTCTTGAACTTCCAAAGATGAGACATCCAGAGCTTCTTTGGGCAACCTGTTCCAGTGCCTCACCACCCTCAAATTAAAGACTTTTTTCCTACTGTCTAATCTAAACCTGCCTGGTTTCAGTTTGAAGTCATTTGCCCTTGTCTTGTCACTACGCGCTTTTGTAAAAAGTCTCCATCTTTCTTGTTGGATCCCTTCAGGTAATACTTGAAGTACAGATGATCTGAAAAAGTAAACCATGAATGGGCAGTGCCAATTGCATGAGGTATCAGGAACTCCAACAGCTGGGAATGGTGAGGGATGGGAGGGGCAGGGAAATGTAAAGTCCCATCCCTGAAGAGTAGCTGAAGCCACAAGGAGTGTTTGTAAACAGACTCCCCCATAATTTAGAAATGTGGCACAGAGCTACCAGGAAACAAGATATGTGTTCTCCCAGAACAACATATAATCTTACATGTGTTAGTAAATTACAGAGACATGGTCAGAAAAGGCAAAAAAAAAAA